>CM059190.1:102094057-102510885 GCA_030323885.1 Branchipolynoe longqiensis | reverse complement strand
CAATGGTATTGCTGGGACCCAAATAAAGTGATCGATATAGGGGGAGTGGTCGATCTGTGGAGGTGGTCGGTTAGGGAGGTTTTACTGTACGTCCATGCTGAAAAAGTGGATATTCAGAAGGGATGGTCGAATGAGTTGAGCATCTGCCTCCCGTTTTGGCAGGTCGTGTGTTTTGAAACCCACATTCTCAAACCCTGGCTGAGTAAAAAACTGAACCCAATGGCTAAAAAAAGTATACTTGTCACTACCAAACCAGGCGCTCAGCATTGCTAGGATAGGGCAAGGAACAGTGGAATGAGGAAGAGCAATCGTCCGTGATTGAAATTTCACCTGCTTAATGGAATAATGTCTCGGGAAAAGAAGAAAAAATGTATTTTAGATGCTTAATTGTTTAGTAATTTTTAGTTTACATTACTCAGATGGGTGAGAGTGTGGCTTTAGCAAAAGTAAACAAAAACATACATAGATATATACAGTGTTCACCCCCCCCCCCCCACACACACACACACGCATACACGATGGTCGACTACACCAGAAGGAGATGGTTGGGTCCACCCCCACTCGACCCCCACCACCACCCCATCACCCCACCCCCACCTCCAGCAACATTCTACCGCTACCGCCACCCCACCTGCTCCGAGCTTACACACGCACACTCACTCACGCACACTCACACGCACTCACGCACATGCACACACATACACTCACACATGCACACACACTCACACTCACACACTCACACTCACACACGCACACACTCACACACACTCACTCACACACTCACACACATTCACAGACTCACACCCACACACACACCCACACACTCACTTACACCCCCACTCACACACACTCACACTCACACACCCTCACACGCTCACACACATTCACAGACTCACACACACTCACACCCACACCCACACACTCACTTACACCCCCTCTCACACACCCTCACACGCTCACACACACTCACCCCCCCCCCCACATGCACTCACACACACTCACACACTCACAGACACACTCAAACCCACACGCAAAGACACTCATACTCTCCCCCCTCATACCCACACACACCCTCCCCACCACCCCACTGATAATCACCATTCCCAGCATCGCTCGCTAATTAGCTGACGTCAAAACAACCGCCTTCACCGAAACGTCATAACACGCCAACCTTCCCCCCCTACCCCACCCCATCCACCCACACCCACATCCACCCACACCCACATCCACACCCACCCCCACACCCCCACCCACCTCCACCCCGCCCCACCCCACCCCCACCCTACCCCACCTAATCGTGACGTCATGGACAAGCGGCGTCCGCTTGGCACCCGCCTGCCGTCTGCGCATTCGAGGTTGCCGTGCGCAGCGCCAAAAAGGCCCCTGGTGGCGGTGAGGGGCGTAATGGTGAGGCAGTCTTTGTGGGGGCCCGAATCTGTGCTGAGGCGCCGTATCTGTTAAATATACGATCGGAGCGATTCCCCGAAAAAATCAAATAAAAACCGCACACATTGTTGGTGAATTAGGACTCTAGGAGCTTTTGGTTTTCTTCTTGAAAATAGGCAGTTGTTTGGGGAGTGGTGGTAGGGACTTCACACACACACTCACACACACACTCACACACAAAGACACTCACACACACACTCACACACACCCACTCACACACAAACACACTCACATACACTCACACTCACATACACACACTCTCACACACACTCACACACTCTCACACACACACTCTCAGACACACTCACCCTCACACACAAGCACAGTAACACACTCACACACACTCTCACACACACTCACACACACTCACATACACTCACCCTCATACACACAAACACACTCACACACTCACACACACACTCACCCTCATACACAAACACACTCGCACACTCTCACACACACTCACACACATACTCACCATCAGACCAACACACAAACACACTCACACACACTCTCACACACACTCACACTCACACACACACTCAAACACACAGCACACATACACACAAACACACAAACGCACAAACACACAAACGCACGAACACACGAACACACTCGTTATCGCTATTATCGCAGGAATCGTCATCACCCTCTACAACAACAAAAATCCAACACAAAACACAAAACACTATCAAACCTCCTCCTCCTCCTCCTAAAAAATACAAAACCGACATGAATCTGAAATGTGTCATTTTCATCAAATGAAACTCCTTTCCTGTTCCTGTTCGACTGTTGTTGTTTTGGGGGAGTTTTCAGTCACATTGGTGCGGTGAAGGCTGCAAATCTGCAGCACTGCATGGACACCGCTGAAAGTGGTCCCATGTGGTCAGGAGTTGGCTTCCTATGGGGTCAGAGAAATTGGGGGGGGTGAGGGAGGAACGAAAAAGTCAGTCTAAGAGCCCAACGACAGTCCTCTGAGAGGGCCGGGGGAGGCTGTGTTGTTGGTGTAGTTTTACGCCCCAGTAAGACCCTAGGCCATACCAGGATGTGCACCGACTTGTGACAGCACGTACTCATGACAACTTTTTAGTGGTGCCCCACTGGGAAATCAGACTGCTAGCACCATGACCTGATGTCCACACAGTCACATTATCCTGACACTGTGCGCCCAGTCCCTGTCCTGACCTCATAACGCCAAGCGCCGAGCAGCAACTGTTCGACTGTTAACCCCCAACCCCTGCCCCATGCCCCATGCCCCCTGCCCCATGCCCCCTGCCCTGCCCCCCTGCCCCCTGCCCCCTCCCCTCTCCGTGGGTCCCCATCCCCCTAAGCGCCCCCTGCCGTCGGCCTGTCTCTCACCCCCTCCCCCCCCCCTCCTCTCCCCACCCCCTTTACGCCCCCCCCCCCATGTTTACACCGGTACCCGGGCCCACTAATCGCCCCTCAGAGCGTCTACACAGAGGCAGGTTGGGAACCAGTCACCTGGTCGAAATATGGTCACGTGGCGCCTCTCCCCCCCATCTCCTCCATTCCTCCCTCCCCCCCCCCCCACTGCCCCCCCCCAACCCCACCCCACACACAGACTCGTTACGTCTCATGATGCTAGAATATCAAACCCCAATCAGCCACACACTCAATGTTTCGTCCTCTTTGTGTTATCTGAACCTTTTTGTGTGTGCTGTCCTGAATGTTATTAGGACGAAAACCCCAAGCATATATATTACGCTCCACAAATACGGTGGCACATGTGTAGTACGGGTATTCCGAGTTCCGCTGGTCCCTCAGTCAGGACTGAGGCTGGGACCTGGCACGTCGGTCCCAGCTTCAGCTTACAAGCCGGAAATTGGGGATCGGTCCCCCTCCCAGTCCTGTCCTTCCGTTTATACCCTATTCTTTCAATTTAATTTGTATCAATAAACTTGTGCCTCCTGATGACCAAACTTGGCACGGTTCTTGCCATACATTTGTTTCTAATGAATATTACAGTAAAAAATGTCTTAGTAAATATTTTACATTAGATAAAATACCACTTCATGTATGTGTATCCACAATCGTGGAGTGTCACGCTGTCGGGGTAACTACAACTGCTCCAACTTCCAGTGTGTAATGTGGCTGTCACACTACGATGACAAGGGGGTGACGACAGCCCGGCGACTGGGATTTTGTGAAATCCCGACGACATATGTAAATTCGGGCTAAGTTGGACGACAATCGGACGACATCCGGACGACATCGGGACGACAAACGGGACGACAGCGGGACGACAGTGTCTGTGTCTGTGTGTGTGTGACTGTGTCCCTGTGTGTGTCTATATGTGTGTGTCTCTGTGTTTCTGTGTGTGTGTCTATGTGTGTGTATCTGTGTGTGTGACTCTGTCTCTGTGTGTCTCTATGTGTGTGTGTGTCTCTGTGTGTGTCTCTGTGTGTCTCTGTGTTTCTGTGTGTCTGTGTGTGTGTCTCTGTGTGTGTCTCTGTGTTTCTGTGTGTCTCTGTGTCTCTGAGAGTGAGAGTGAGAGTCAGACTGAGAGTGAGAGTGAGAGTCAGAGTCAGAGTCAGACTGAGAGTGAGAGTCAGACTGAGAGTGAGAGTGAAAGTCAGAGTCAGACTGAGACTGAGAGTGAGAGTCAGACTGAGACTGAGAGTGAGAGTCAGACTGAGACTGAGAGTGAGAGTCAGACTGAGAGTCAGAGTCAGAGTCAGAGTCAGACTGAGAGTGAGAGTCAGACTGAGAGTGAGAGTCAGACTGAGAGTGAGAGTGAGAGTCAGACTGAGAGTGAGAGTGAGAGTGAGAGTCAGACTGAGAGTCAGAGTCAGAGTCAGACTGAGAGTCAGAGTCAGAGTCAGAGTCAGAGTCAGACTGAGAGTGAGGCACACACAGAGACACAGACACACACACAGACACAGACACACACAGAGACACAGACACACACACAGACACAGACACACACACAGACACAGACACACACAGAGACATAGACACACACAGACACACACAGACACAGAGACACACAGAGACACAGACACACACAGACACACACAGAGACACAGACACACACAGACACACACATAGACACACATAGACACAGACACAGAGACACACACATAGACACACATAGACACACATAGACACACATAGACACACATAGACACACATAGACACGCATAGACACGCATAGACACGCATAGACACACATAGACACACATAGACACACATAGACACACATAGACACACATAGACACACATAGACACACATAGACACACATGGACACACATAGACACACATAGACACACATAGACACACATAGACACACATAGACACACATAGACACACATAGACACACATAGACACACATAGACACACATAGACACACATAGACACACATATACACACATAGACACACATAGACACACATAGACACACATAGACACACATAGACACACATAGACACACATAGACACACATAGACACACATAGACAAGGACACACACCCGGAAAGTAGCCCGCGAAGGGTAAAATACCGCGGTAGACACCTCCGACTCTCTGATGAGTAGATGACGACAGCGCGGCGACAGTGCCGTGGCAGTGCCGCGACAGTGCCATGACAGTGCCGCAACATCGGCTGTCGTCGCCTGTCGCCGAAGTTTTTCAACATGTCCAAAACACCCACGACAACCCGGCGACAGTCGAGAAACAGTGGAGAAACTGGAGGTGTCGCGGAGGTGTCGCGGCGACACCTGCACGACACCTGCGTGACAATCGACAACAATTGACGACAGACCGGAAGTCGCTGTCGCAGGGCTGTCCTCGCCGCTTGTCGTCGTAGTGTGACAGCTACATAAGCTGAAGCCGCGACTCAGTGTGTTTACACACTGTGACACAGAATCAGTGCTTCCTGTGAGGGACCAGCGGACGTGAACTCGGAATAACCATAGCTGTGTGTTGGGGCATATGTGTGTGTAGTGTGTGCGTGTGTGGTGTGTGCGTGTGTGAGTGAGTGAGTGAGTGAGTGAGTGAGTGAGTGAGTGCGTGGATGTATGACTGTGTTGTTGTTCTTTCACGTCCTAGCAACATCTAAGGTCATATCATGACAGGTACCCATTTGTGACAGCACACACTCATGGCAACTTTACAGTGCTGCCCACCAGCCTCCCGGCACCATGACCCGATATCCCACACAGTTACATTATCCTGATATTGAGCAAAACCAGTCATTGCCCTATCCTAGTAATGCTCACTGCCAGGCTTGTTGGCCACAGGTATCAATTTTTAAAGTCTTTGATTTGACTCGAGCGGGACCCTCGCTATAATGCCCTGCTATGAGGCCCTTTGCAGGTCGCGTCCAATTAGATAAAAGATCCACCGCTACTCAGAGCAATATCACTTATCAGACTACATATACATACAGTGAAGCCCCGTTATAACGATCCTTGATTTAACGCGAATTCTGATATAACGTGACTATTCATTGGACCCAGAATTCTTTAATTCAAAGATAATTCAAGCTGCATAGTCCAATGAAAATATCAAATTTTCAAAACCAAAACAACTATCTAAATGTGATTCTACATATCTAACTTAGATACTGGTGCACTTATTAAACATTTGTCACCACACAGAAGCAAATACTGAGGCAATTGAATATAACTTGTTACTGAAGAAGCCTATGTTGTCAGATTTTTAGCGTGCTCGCCAAAATTAATTTTGCATGGTTCCACTTCAAATATCTCAAAACTTAGCCACTTGAAATAAAAGTTACTTTAAGCTAATGTAAGGTACATAATAACGATCAACCTAATATCTCAAAAAATTTCAGAAAATCAAAACCATCGGACTATGCAACTTTCATTAAACTCTAATCTCAGTTTGCTCTACCCATTCCACTGCGTCATACTGTAAGTGTAAGGTCATGCTGTATATTGTAAGGTCATACTGTAAGTGTAAGGTCATGCTGTATATTATAACGTCATACTGTAAGTGTAAGGTCACGCTGTATATTGTGAGGTCATACTGTAAGTGTAAGGTCATGATGTATATTATAACGTCATACTGTAAGTGTAAGGTCATGCTGTATATTGTAAGGTCATACTGTAAGTGTAAGGTCATGCTGTATATTATAATGTCATACTGTAAGTGTAAGGTCATGCTGTATATTGTGAGGTCATACTGTAAGTGTAAGGTCATGATGTATATTGTAAGGTCATACTGTAAGTGTAAGGTCATGCTGTATATTGTAAGGTCATACTGTAAGTGTAAGGTCATGCTGTATATTGTAAGGTCATACTGTAAGTGTAAGGTTATGCTGTATATTGTAAATAACTATTCATTCACATGAACGGAAACCCAGTGCCACGGTGCTGAAAAAGACGTTATCTAACGAATAAACTATTTACAAAACAAAAAGAACAAAGATGGCGGTGTCTCTTAGTAAGAGACGCCGCCATTAAGAGTCTTTCTTAGGTCGTGATCGACTTTAGTCTATTAACACATCCGTGTCAAATGTGTACAATGGCGGAAAAGATCAGTGCCTCAGTGGCGGAAGTGAAAGTGAACTTTAAATCAAGGAATAAACAAATTACAACAAAAGAAAACAAAAGTAATACATTTGTGTCAAATTTGTGCAATGGCTGATAAGATCAGTGTTTGAGTGCTGAACATTACCTTTAATCCAATAAATAAACAAATTACCAAAAAGATTAATATTTTTAAACATCTGTGTAAAATGTGTGCATCACTGAAAAGAGCAGTGCTTCAGTGCTGAACATGAATTCAATCCGATGAATAAACAAAATACCCAAAAGAAAGACAACATTTTAACAGCTGTGCCAAATTTGTGCATGGCTGAAAAGAAAAGAAAATTAATACATTTGTTTCAAGTTTGTACGTGGATGAAAAAAAAGCATTGCTTCAGCGCTGAACATGAACTTTAATCCAATGAATAAACAAATTACCAAAAAGAAAAAGAAAAAGACTAAGAAAAAAAAGACACACAAACAGAGACAGCCCTTCCTCCTTCCTCCTCGTCGCCCCAGTTGGCTGTGAGAGGGTTACTCTGTCTGTAGTGGCGTTGTTGAAAGGCTCTGTGTATCATGTAAGCGGTGAGGCCCTTCCCCACTCTCCTCTCCCCCTCCCCCTCCCCCTCCCCCTCCCCCTCCCCCTCCCCCTCCCCCTCCCCTGCCCCTCCCCCTCCCCCCCCTCCACCCCTCTCCCCCCACACAACCCCGGTGTACGCGGCCAGTGTTTTGGTTGACTGGAGCCAATGCCAGACGGAGAGGTTCCGGGGTCAAAGTGAGACAGTCGCACCATCACAAACACTCCCCCTCCCCCCACTACCTCCCCCTTTACCCCACCACCCCTCACCCCACAACCAGCCCCAGCCCCAGAAACATATCACCACCCATCCCAGTCTAGTGAAACTAGCTTCTTGCACCCCACCCCACGTACCCCCCCCCCACACACACACACTGCCCGCCCCTCAACCTCTTCGGCGCCTCCCCTCTCCTCCCCCAACCCTCCTCTTCCCATCCCCTCTCCTCCCCTACCCTCCCTCTCAAACTCTCCTCATCCTGTCCGACGCCTCCCCGCCCCCCTCACCCTCGCCTTCCCGTCCCACCTCCTTTCCTCATCGCCCTCCCATTCCCTTCCCTCCCCTTCCCCTCCCTTCTCCCCACCTTTTCCCCAATTCCCTCTCCATTTCTCTCCCTTCTTCCCTTCCTGCCATCCCCCTTCCCCTACTCCCCCCTCCCCATTCCCTCCACCTCTCCTCTACCCACTCAATCTCCCCTCCCCTTCCAACCTCTAACTCCCCTCACACCCCCTCCACTACCCCTACCCCTCCCCTCCCCATTCCCCCACCTCTCCTCTATCCCCTCAATCTCCCCTTCCCCTTCTAACCTCTAACTCCCCTCACACTCCCTCCACTACGCCAACCCCTCCCCTCCCTATTCCCTCCACCTCTCCTCTATCCCCTCAATCTCCCCTCTCCCTTCCAACCTCTAACTCCCCTCACACTCCCTCCACTACGCCAACCCCTCCCCTCCCTATTCCCTCCACCTCTCCTCTATCCCCTCAATCTCCCCTCTCCCTTCCAACCTCTAACTCCCCTCACACTCCCTCCACTACGCCAACCCCTCCCCTCCCTATTCCCTCCACCTCTCCTCTACCCCCTCAATATCCCCTCTCCCTTCCAACCTCTAACTCCCCTCCCACCCCCTCCACTACCCCTACCCCCTCCCCTCCCCATTCCCCCACCTCTCCTCTACCCCCTCAATCTCCCCTACTCCTTCTAACCTCTAACTCCCCTCACACTCCCTCCACTACCCACTCCCCTCCCCATTCCCTCCACCTCTCCTCTACCCCCTCAATCTCCCCTACCCCTACCCACCTCTAACTCCCCTCACACCCCCTCCACTACCCCTACCCCCTCCCCTCCCTATTCCCTCCACCTCTCCTCTATCCCCTCAATCTCCCCTCCCCCTTCTAACCTCTAACTCCCCTCACACTCCCTCCACTACCCACACCCCTTACCCCATTCCCTCCACCTCTACATCCCCACCTCTATGATTAACTGCTGGGGTTGACTACCAACACTCACCCAGGAGAGAAGTGTGCGTTTCAGGAACTCCCAGAATGCACCACACTCGGCGAGTCGTGTGCACAATTAGAAGACACTTCCGGCAGGCGGTGTGATTGTGAAATGCTGAGTCATGGTTCACTCCAAAGGCCTGTAAGTGACTGTTGTATGAACCAACCTACAAGGACCCGCTTCTAACCGAAGCTAATGATGATGATGATGCTGATGATGATGATGATGATTATTTATTGTTGCTTTCATCATCATCATCATGCTGTCGGTCGCGATGCGACAAAGACTGCTTTCATTACTTGACTGCCGTTCTCCATTTAGCTCTCTGCTGTGAGAGTGATGTCCATGAGCCGGTCTTAATGTCTCTCAGCTTCAGGTTTCTCTTGATGGTATCCTTGAACCGGAGACGAGGGCGCTTGTTGCTTTACATACTAGCAAGATTAAGGGATATGTGTTAGCTACCTAGCCTGGCGATCGGCATTGCTAGGATAGGACAAAGACTGGTTAGCACAGAACCAGTACTAGGATAATGTGACTGAGAGGATGATATCAGGTCATGGTACCGACAGCCTGGTCTGCCAGTGGGGCAATACCATAAACTGGCCATGAGTGCACACTGTCACAAATCACTACCCGTCCTTATATGGCCTTAGATGTTGTTAGGGCAGAAAACAACAAGAAATAAACTAATGTATCTTAAGAGACACTAATGTATCTTACATATGTACCTTGGTTGTGTTTCTTACTGATGCATCATATTTATGTATTTTACATGTTTTACTTATCGTCACCTTACTAGAGAAAGGTTCTATCTGACAAAGTGACCGAATTGGTGTTATGGATGCAAAAATGTTCTATCTACAAAAGGCTATCATGCAGTTACACAACTGTTTCTCAACTGGTATTTTTCACTGAGATATATTAAAAATAATATTGCTCTATCTGCTTTGCTATCATGCAGTTACACAGCTTCAGTCCTCGTTATCTGGAAAGCACCATTTTGTCAGATAGAACCTTTTTATGGTAAGGTCATGTTATGTTACTTTACTAATGTATCTTACTTATTATCTTACTTATGCATCTTGTTTGTGCATGTTGCTTATATATCTTACTTATGTAAGTTGTTAATGTGTTTTATTCACATATCTTCCTTATAAATCTTACATATCTATCCTACATACGTAATGTATACGTATCTTCCTTGTTTATCTTACTTTGTATCAACTTGCGATGTTCAGTAAATGTATTGTTTGTTGTTTTACGTCCTAGCAACATATAAGGTCATATCAGGACGGGTACCGACTTGTGACAGTGCGTACTTGTCTCGCCCTGCCTACGAGTTCTATACCAAAGCTCTCAACTGTAAATAAGGTATGTATTTCAACATATGTGTGACCCAGTTTTGTGACCTGAATTACATCTCGGCGCCCTCTGTCGGATTAATTCGTGAGGGATCCCATTTAAATGGCCTCTGCTCAATGAATAAATGTCAAGAGAATTTTCTTTTAGCTGATTACATAATTATTCATGGTTCAGTGACAATCAGTGAGAAATGAAGCAATCCATGCACATCCCATGTGTGGGTATTTACTAGATAAAAGATTCACCCGGTACTTGTAGTACACGGGTGAACGACAACGTAGTGTAAATACAGGCGAAAATATCTTTAGTATGGAACATGAAGTAGAAACTGTGGTTCCATGATCAAATGGCCTCATATATTGGCACAGATTTGGTGAAATGGGAGAGAATGCAAAAATCCAAGATGGCGGTAATAGAACGCCGTCGATTTCAATTTTAAATGTGAGTACCGGGTGAATCCTTTATCTAGGTATTTACATACATATACTGCGTCTCCATGGTGTTCAGTTTATAAGCTAGGGGTACTATATTAGCTCTAAAACAATGTCAGAAGGCTGGGGGGGACCATTGTTAAGTACAGGAATATATCACAAGGCGCAAACAAGTGAATTCTTTTCCGGTCTTAGAAATGTGCTGGTTTTCTTATATGTGGTAGAACACACTTTGGTATGCTTATATACAAATAACAACCTCAATGGTCGACAGAAATCAAATAAACACCAGGGAAAAATGTGTTCGATTATTATGACTTTAGATGTATGCTTTTAAAATGTATGACCAGATGGCATGGCCAAATGAGTTAGAGCGTCCATCTCCTGTGCTGGTAGATCGCGGGGTCATGGGTTCGAACCCTCGTCGAGTCAAACCAATGACTTAAAAATTGATGCTTGTCGCTTCCTAGCCAGGCGCTCGGCATTGTTAGGATAGGGCAAGGACTGGTGTGCTCAATGTCAGGATAATGTGACTGAGTGGGATACCAGGTCATGGTGCCGGCGGCCTGGTTTCCCAGTGGGACAGCACCTCTAAAGTCGCCATGAGTGCGCATTGCCACAAGTCGGTACCCATCCTGATATTACCTTAGATGTTGTTAGGACGTAAAACAACAACAAACAAACCTATTTTGGTAGATCATGGGAGTCAAACCCTGGTCAAGTCAAACCAATGACTTAAAAATTCACAAGTGTCAATTTTGCAAGTCATTGGTTTGACTCGACCGGGAATCAAACAAACTCCCGACCTCCCGCATGGGAAGCCTGCGCTCTACCGATTCAGCCACCCGCGTCCGGTACATATCTGTCAGATGGCAGACGTCATCAGTCTGACGCTCGCCCGGTTGTGACGTTTGTTTAGCATTCCACGGTGACGTATGTTTGACACGGGACAAACGTCACCGTCACCGACGTCACAGACCGCCCCGACCCGGTACTGCCACCGCCGCGACCCCTGGTGGCGGCGGGTGGAACTAATTTCCCCAGCCTGAGGGTCAGCGTCTTTTTTAAATGTAAAGCTGCACACTGCAATAAAAGCGTCACATTTTTAAAAAAGCACAAAAAAGCAAAACACTTTTATACTTATAGATACTAAAAGCTTGTTTTATTTAACGATGCCTCTAGAACACATTGATTTTTAGCATCGGCTATTGGACCTCAAACACATTGTCATTCTGACATATTTCTTTGGGGGAAACCTGCTGCTGCCACATAGACTACTACTCTTTCCGATAAGCAGCAAGGGGTATTTTATATGCACTTTCCCACAGACAGGACAACACATACCACAGCCTTTGATGAACCAGTTGTGGACCACTGGTTGTAATGGAAAATAGCCCAAACTGCAAATGTGTCCACTGAGTAGGATCGATCGAATGATCCACACCTTCACAGGTGGACACTCTAAGGCCTGAGCTACGTCCTGCTCCAAATTAGATACTGGTGCCCTTGTTAAACATTGCAGCAAAAAATGAAAACGAGGCTCAAATTGGGTTGTGAAGCATCACACATGACTGCACCCTAGTTACCATGCGTGGGCCTCACGTGCGGAAGGTCGGAAGTTTGGTTCCCGGTCAAGTCAAACCAATGACTTTAAAATTGATAGCTTGGCGCTCAGCATTAATAGGATAGGACAAGGAGTGGTTGGCTCAGTGTCAGGATAATGTGACTGAGTGGGATATCGGGTCATGGTGCCAGCAGCCTAATTTCCCAGTGGGGCAGCACTATAAAGTCACCATGAGTGCGCTCTGTCACAAGTCGGTTCCCGTCCTGATATGACCTTAGATATTGCTAGGATGTAAAACAACAACACACACACTCTAGTTACCAGACAGCGATTCACGACTTAGCCTTGGACATATATCACACATACATTAACATATGTCGTGGGGTGATGAAAATGGGAAATATTGTGCCTAGAGCGGGACTCGAACCCACATCTCTTTGCATTCCGGGCCAGTGTGCTAACCATTACACCACATAGGCTCCCTGAGATCAACACACTACCCATGCCTACCTGTCTATGTGGTTACTTGCCTGAGAGGTCAGTGCACACTACTATACTCGTCCCCCTGGAATTATAAGTCTTTTAATGCTGACAATTACAGACATACAGGCAATGCACTAACACATACATACACAGGGTAGGTTCAACAACCATACAGCGCAAAGCTTGTGCAGGATCATGATCATGGCACCAGTGTCGTGGGGGTGATGAAAATGGGAAATATTGTGCCTAGAGCAGGACTCGAACCCACATCTCTTTGCATTCCGGGCCAATGTGCTAACCATTACACCACCTAGGCTCCCTGAGATCAACACACTACCCACGCCTACCTGTCTATGTGGTTACTTGCCTGAGAGGTCAGTGCAGCCTACTACACTTATAAAGAGTTCAGGTGAAAAAAAACCACAAACGCCAATCCAAAAATGTTAATTAAAATAAAAGATTTTTACACGATGGCAATTTTAATTCTCACTAATGCCACGTTTCTTGCAATGTACTGATTATGGAGCAATGAACAAAAAATAGGAATGTAAACAAACTAACTTTTTGAAAGTTTGATTCTGATGTTTATCCCAATTTTTGGATTGGCGTTTACAGGGATTTGCACCTGAACTCTTCATATATAAAACCCCAGAACCCATAAATAATGTGCATACAAGTGTTTATGCGCTGCATAATCTGTATCGGTAAAGTGTTTCACATTCACAATTCTCCAAAGGACGCTTTGCGGGTTGTGTTTTCCACAGGCGGCCTACCGATACTTTTCTATTGCAGTGGACTGTTTTATAATATAATTAGTGGCCTATTAGTCTAAACATGTGTCAGTTGTATTTCACAGAGGAAGCTTGTTAATCTGTGTCAGTGTTCACTGGTCTACGTCACTCTAGTAACGGGCGGAGGTCATTAGCACTGACTGACCCAAATAGTCACAGCTTGACTGCAGCAGCTTTCTGCCTTGATTGGGCCCCAAATAACTCTCAGAGACTAGCAGCAGATTTGTTCCCACGAATAACCATGGATACAAAGATCAAGCAATGCCGCTTGCAGCAGCAAATTGTTCCCACCAGTAACCATGGATACACACATCAAGCAATCCCACTCCCAGCAGTGGTTTGTTTACAACAGTAACCATGGATACACACATCAGGCAATCACAAACCGGTTACAGTAGTAACCATGGGCACATACAACAGGAAATCACACCCACAGCTTTGTTTATAGTAGCAACAATGGATACACATCAGGCAATCCCGGCCCTAGCTTTGTTTACAGTAGTAACCATGGACACATACATCAGGAAATCACACCCACAGCTTTGTTTATGGTAGTAACCATGTATACAAATATCAGGCAATTCTGCTGCCAGCAGCGGATTGTTCAAACCAGTAACCATGGATACACACATCAGGCAATCCTGCTCCCAGCAGCGGATGGTTCACACCAATAACCATGGATACACCCATCAGGCCAGTAACCATGGATACACACATATGGCAATGCTGTGCCCAGCAGCGGTTTGTTCACATGAGAAACCATTGAATCACACATCAGGCAATCCCGCTCATAGCAGTAGTTTGTTCACACCAGTAACCATGGATGCACATATCAGACAATCACACACCCAGCCATGATGTGTCCAAACCAGTAACCATGGATACGCACATCAGGCCACTAACCATGGATACACACATCACGCAATTTCAGTACCAGTAGCAGCTTGTTCACCCCAGTAACCATGGATACACACATCAGGCAATTCCATTCATAGCAGTGGTTTGTTCCAATCAGTAACCATGGATGCACACACATCAGGCAATCACACTCATAGCAGCAGTTTGCTAACACCAGTAACCATGGATACACAAATCAGGCAATGCTGTGCCCAGCAGCAGTTTGTTCACACGAGAAACCATGGATACACACATCAGGAATTCCCATGGCCAACAATGGTTTGTTCCCAATAGTAACCATGGATACACACATCAGGCAATCCCACTCACAGCAGCAGTTTGTTCACCCCAGTAACAATGGATATGCACATCAGGCCAGTAACCATGGATACACACATCAGGCAATGCTGTGCTCAGCAGGGGTTTGTTCACATGAGAAACCATAGATACACACATCAGGCAATCCCACTCACAGCAGCAATTTGTTCACACCAGTAAAGATGATACACATATCAGGCAATCCCACCCCCAGCAGCAGTTTGTTCACATGAGAAACCATGGATGCACACATCAGGCAATCCCACCCCCAGCAGCAGTTTGTTCACACATGAAACCATGGATACACACATCAGGCTAGTAACCATGGATACACACATCTGGCAATCCCACTCACAGCAGCAGTTTGTTCACACTAGTAACCATGGATACGCACATCAGGCCAGTAACCATGGATACACACATCCGGCAATCCCACTCACAGCAGCAGTTTGTTCACACCAGTAACCATGGATACACACACACATCGACACATATATCTGCCACAGTGTATATATCCATGGTTACATAGTCGCTCCTGAGTCCTAGTACTAGTAGTAGTAGTAGGAGCCTTATACCCCCCCCCCCCCCGGTTCCTACCTACCTCCGTTGCGACACGGTGGTGGTGGCGCCACCTGACGGCGTCCCACCGCATTACGCGGGTCACGTGATGGCACACGTCACAGTCACGTGCGCGCCACCACGCCTCGTTAGGCGCGTTACATCCGATTATCGCCGGAACCGGAAACGGCGCCGCATCGGCGCATGCGCAGCTCGGCTCACGGTGAGCTCATCCCCGCCGAGGTCAAATCGGGTCAGGCGAGGTCAGGCGGGTTCACAAGTGGAGGGTGGTGGGTGATCCCCTGGTGGGGCGGCCATCAGGGTGGTTATATTAGCTTGTGTCACCCCAAACGCAGCGTTTAAATAAGATATTCCCGCGATTTGCATACATTTACATCTGATTCAATTTGTGTCAGTCACATTTTGTGAAATCTACAGATGGAAGGGATTCCCCCCCCCCCCCTTCCCTCGCACTTTATTTATTGTTTTTTTTAGGTGTGATTTTAATTCTCGTGGGAAGCAATGATTCTGGGTTAATCGTGATAAAATGATTCAATATTGAGAGAACTATTTAGCGGTCTAATGAGTCGATCGATAGAGCGTCGGTTTTGATTGGTTGGTTGTTGGAGTTTTCCATCCTGGCAACCTCTAAGGTCATATTATCAGGACCGTGGGTTTTGAGGGAAGTGGGTTTCATGGAGAAGCGCTGGAGTTGTCTTGGAAGTTGTAGCGCTCATATCCACCACAAGTCAATCTGAATGAAACTAAAAACCCAGTCACCTCATTTTACCATCTATTTCTTACATAAATATAGGTCGTTCTCAAAGACTGTGTACCACTTGTGCAACATGGAAGCCAAGAGGGAAAACATTCCAAATAGTACCAGAAGACATTCCAAATAATGGCAGAATCCGCGTTCATATGAAGGTTTACAATTACATGTCACGCTGCACATATGACAGTTGACTCCTTTTTTTCTCACTTTTTAATTTAGATTTTTTGCAAATTGAGAATTTGCTAAAATGAACCTTGTAGCATTTATCACTAACATCACTTTAACACACATCCATGACATCATTTTAACACACATCCATGACATCACTTTAACACACATCCATGACATCGTTTTAACACACATCCATGACATCATTTTAACACACATCCATGACATCACTTTAACACACATCCATGACATCGTTTTAACACACATCCATGACATCACTTTAACACACATCCATGACATCATTTTAACACAGATCCATGACATCATTTTAGAACACACAACACATTCAAACAGATGTTAATTGTCATTGAAGCAAGATTGTGTCCTATAAGAAAAAGGTATTTTAACAAATCGTTTGGGTAGATCATATATGTATGGTGTCGATATGCAAATTTCCACATTTTCACTTCAGCACAAAATCATAGAAGCATATTTTGGGTACATTTTGTGGGATAGATTAAAGTTGCATAGTGCAATGGCTTTGGGTTTCTGAAATTTTCTGAGAAAAATACATTAGGTTGATCGTTATTATGTACCTTACATTAGCTTGAAGTCACTTTTATTTTAAGTGGCTAACTTTTGAGATATATGAAATGGAACCATGCAAAATTAGGTTTGGCAAGCTTGTCAAAACTCTGACCCCCATAGGCTTCTGCAGTATCAGGTTTTATTCAATTGCCTCGGTATTCCTTTCTGTGTGGTGACAAATGTTTAATAAGTGCACCAGTATCTAAGTTAGATATGTAGAATCAAATTTAGATAATTGTTTTGGTTTTGAAAATTTGATATTTGCATCGGACTATGCAGCTTTAAATATATGTAGTATTGCTAACATACTTAAAACACAGAGTAAATGACAGCTATTTGACTTACTACCCCGCACCAGGCCCCCCCCCCCCCCCCCCCCCAAAAGGAGAAAGGCAAAATCATGAACAATGTAATACGTAAACCAAATATGTGGTACACAGTTTCTGAGAACCGAGGGTTTGCCAATGTGGTGCCTCAGTCACACTACAGCTTGCGACCACTTTAGACCAAAGAACCCACAGTCACCACTGATGCCCATACATCGGCAACCATTGTTTTGGTTGCAAGGACGTCACTGGTGACTGTGGGTTCTTTGGTCTAAGGTGGTCGCAAAGTGGTTGCAAGCTGTAGTGTGACTAGGGCTTAAGGCAGCTCACTGGCATATGAAGGATTCCCATATTAATTCAACAGGTGGGGGTTCACGAACGCTGTCGACGAACAGTCATGAATATTACCGAGAGTACGCACACATCGTGACCGACCGACCACTCTGCTGAACAAAAATATTCCTATTCCAGAAAACATCTCTGGTGCTCTTTTGAAGTGACTAAATTTGTGTCAAATGACAGCAAAAATTGTACTCACAAAACCTAGCTAATATTACATTATTTTTAAAGTTGCTATGTGTTGCTATGAAACCACCACAATTTGAAGGTTAATGTCATTTAATAAGCAGTTGAGCCTTAGGAATGTTTATTAGGTTTTATTAATGAATGTATGTACGCGGCACTGTCAATAACGTATAAGTGTGTTAACATTTGTTTTCACTGCTGTGAAGTCTGAGTCCAATTTGATTCAAATCTTTTTAATTTTGTCTTAGTAATAATTTCAGTTTTGTCGTTGTTTCTTGTTTACAGGTTCTAACTGTTTGTAGATTGCAACGATTCCAAATCCAGCTTTTACCTTAATTTATGTTCATCCATTTACCTATATTTTCGGGGGTATTTTTGTGTGCATTTCTATCATAACTTGTTAATATCAATAGTTGGTAGTGAGACCTAAAGGCCTTATCGTTCAGTTAATGTTCTTTGACCTTGACCCTGCCATGGCCGATATATATCCTCACGAACCTCTGACCTCAAACCCATATCGGGCATTAACTTATTATTGTACTCGGATTCGCTCTGTTGTCCGCTGGTAGATCGTAGTATTCGAACCCATGGGTTGGTTCGAATCCTGGTCGAGTCAAACCACTCACTTAAAAATGTATACTTGTCGCTTCCTAGCCAGGTGCTCGGCATTATTAGAATAAGGCAAGGACTGGTTGGCTCAGTGGCAGGATAATGTGACTGAGTGTGATATCAGGTCATGGTGCTGGTGGCAAGGTCTCCCAGTGGGACATCACTATAAAATCACCATGAGTGTACACTGTCACAAGTCGGTACCCGTCCTGATATGACCATAGATGTTGCCTGGACAGTAAACTCCAACAACCAACCAACCAGTTGCCCACTGTAAGATGCAGGTAAGTGATTGATGGCCAGGAAGCATCAGATCGGCTCACAAACTCTTGTCTCTGAATTTAAGCAACAACAGCAACAACAAAGCAGCCCCATCAACAACCCTCACCAGCCGCAGCGTCCCGGGACACTCGGCTCTCGTCTCTCTCACAAAAGGAGCCACTTCGCTCACATTTCGACCTACCCATCCTCCCTCTCTTCGCCATCATCCACACCCCTCCTCCGCCCCCCCCCCCTCTTTCCCAGTCTCCCTCCTCCCCAACTCAACCACCCGCTGCTCTTTCTCCCCCACCAAACCTCTCCCCTTACCCCTTCCCCCTTCCCCACTCCCCCCACCTACCCCCTTCCCCAACCCACCAACCCACCCACTACCAACCAACCTCTCCCATTCCCCCTTCCCAACTCCTCCCACCCTTCCGCCACCCCCCAACCCACCCACTACTAACCAACCTCTCCCCTTCCTCCTTCCCAACTCCCCCCCCCCACCTCCCCCCTTCCCCACCCACCATCCCACCCACTACCAACCAACCTCTCCCCTTCCCACTTCCCAACTCCCCCCACCCTCTCTCCCTCTTCCACCCACCCACTACCAACCAACCTATCTCATTCCTCTTCCACACACCCTACCTCCCTTCCCCCCATCCATGCTCCCTCCCTCTTCCACCCCTCCACCATTTTCCCCTTCCCAACTCCCCCCACCTCCCCCCTTCTGCCACCCACTAACCCACCCACTACCAACCAACCTCTCCCCTTTCTCTCCCCCTTACCCTCCCTCCCTCTTCCACCATACTCACCCAGCCTCTCTTCTCCCACCCCCCACTCCCAACTTACCAACTCCCCCCCCCCCCCTGCAGCCCCCCCCCCCCCGACCTCACAGGACCACCAGCACCCGGCGGTTAGCGCCAATAGTGTTAAGATGACCGGATCCTTGATCCATGTAACTGTGCCGGGGCACGTGGGCGCACAAGTGGCGGACGGTGAGAGGTGGCTTTTGACTGTCTACTCGGGGCCACTTCACACACTCCTCGGCTCGCAGTTTCACCAACAAATCCAACACCCGAATATTACACCTATATTACAGTCTGCACTGATCTCTCAGGTTGGTTGTTGGAGTTGTAGGTCCTGGCAACATCTAAGGTCATATCAGGACGGGTACCTACAGACTTGTGACAGTGTACACTCATAGCTACTGTATAGTGCTGCCCCACTGGGAAATCAGGCCACTGCCACCATGACCCAATATCCCACTCAGTCACATTATCCTGACACTGAGCTAACCTGTCCTTGCCCTATCCTATTATTGCCGAGTGCCAAGGTAGGAAGCGACAAGTATCAATTTGATCAATCATTGATCTTTCAGGCAATGAGCCATATCGACAGGTGGATGTGGATAGGGTGATTGCATCAGTGTAATGGTTAGCATGCTACATTGCTAACCCCAGAATGCAAGTGGTGTGGGTTCGAATACTACATTAGGCACTGTATTTCCCATGTCATCGCCCCACAAGACACTGGTCACCGTGACCTGGATCTTGTAAAAACTACGCACTGCGCTGTATGGTTGTTGAACCAACCCTGTGTAGGTGTGTGTAAGCGCATTGCCTATATGCATGTAATTGTAAGCATTAAATGACTTACAGACTTAAACCATTTAAAAGACTTACACTTCCAGGGGGACGAGTGTAATGGTCTGCACTGACGTCTCAGGCAAGTAGCCACATAAACAGGTAGGCGTGGACCAAGACACTTACCTAGATTTGATCCTGCGTGTACAACTTGGATACTGATAAACTTATTATTGATTTGTTGCTGCATAGGAGAGCATACAAAGTCAATTTAATAGAACATGGTACTGCTGAAGCCTCCGGTGTCAGAATGTTGATGGGCACGCACACATTATCTTCAAACCACCCCAATGGCCGATGTTTCTTTTTTGTAACAAACAAAGGTTCCACTTAAAATATTTCCAAATATTTCCAAAGACAACGATTTGCAGTCAAAGTTACTTTCAAGTGAGGTAGATTATAAGAATTTAATAAATATATTTATCTCAAATAATGGCAGACCAAGCCATCGGACTGTACCTTTAACTTTAACTTTTAAGCACGCCCACTTGTTACTGGCGGTACTGTCATGTCACCCCTGGTACCAGAGGGAATAGCCTCCCACTCAAACCACTCTCCACCAGGGCCAAGCCTAGATGTGGTGTCAGCATCGGCACCATGCTAGGTAAATAATAGGACAAAGTGGGGTTTACATACTAGCAACATGATGGGTCAGATCGGAACGGGCAGCAACATGATATAGCGTTGTTCCACGGGTATTCCAATAATCCAACTCAGTCGCATTATTCTGACACTAAGCTAACCAGTCCTTGCCCTATCCGAGTAATGATGAGCACCAGGCTATGAGTATGAGCTGTTGGTGTTGTTGGTGGTGTCGATGTTGATGGTGTTTTTGGTGTTGGGCACCCCGTCCCGCCCCGCCCCGACCCCCCCGCACCCCCCCCCCCCGCCCCGCCCCGCCCCGCCCCGCCCTGCCCCGCACCGCCCCGCACCACCCCGCACCGCACCGCCCCATACCGCACCGTAGCGCCCCACCCCGCCCGTCCCGCCCGGCCCCACCTGGCCCCGCCCGGCTCGCCCGCACCGCCCGGCCCGCCCGGCCCGCCCGCCCCCGCCCGCCCGGGCCCGGCCCGGCCCCGCCCGGCCCCCGGCCGGGCCGCCCCGGCCCGGCCCGCCCCGGCCCCCCCGCCCCGCCCGCCCGCCCCGCCCCGCCCGCCCCGCCGGCCCGGCCGCCCCGGCCGGCCCGGCCGCGCCCGGCCCCGCCCCGCCCCGCCCCGCCCCGCCCCGCCCCGCCCCGCCCCGCCCCGCCCCGCCCCGCCCCGCCCCGCCCCGCCCCGCCCCCGCCCCCCGCCCCCCCCCGCCCGCCCCCCCGCCCCGCCGCCCCCGCCCCCCGCCCCGCCCCGCCCCCCCCGCCCCCCCCGCCCCCCCGCCCCCCCCCCCCGCCCCCGCCCCCGCCCCGCCCGCCCCCCCCGCCCCGCCCCCGCCCCCCCCCCCCCCCCCCCGCCCCCCCCCCCGCCCCCGCCCCCCCCCCCGCCCCCCCCGCCCCCGCCCCCCCCCCGCCCCGCCCCCCCCCCCCCCCGCCCCCCCCCCGCCCCGCCCGCCCCCCCCCCCGCCCCCGCCCCGCCCCCCCCGCCCCCGCCCCCCCCCCCCCGCCCCCCCCGCCCCGCCCCGCCCCGCCCCCCCCCCCCCGCCCCGCCCCCCCCGCCCCGCCCCGCCCGCCCCCCCCGCCCCCCCCCCCCCCCCCCGCCCCCCCCGCGCCCCGCCCCGCCCCCCCGCCCCGCCCCCCCCGCCCCGCCCCCCCCCGCCCCGCCCCGCCCCCCCCGCCCCCCCCCCGCCCCGCCCCCCGCCCCGCCCCGCCCCCCGCCCCCGCCCCGCCCCGCCCCGCCCCGCCCCGCCCCGCCCCCCCCGCCCCGCCCCGCCCCGCCCCCCCCCCCGCCCCGCCCCGCCCCGCCCCGCCCCGCCCCGCCCGCCCCGCCCCGCCCCCGCCCCCCCCCCGCCCCGCCCCGCCCCCCCCGCCCCGCCCCGCCCCGCCCCCCCCGCCCCGCCCCGCCCCGCCCCGCCCCCCCGCCCCGCCCCGCCCGCCCCGCCCCGCCCCGCCCCGCCCCGCCCCCCCCCCCCCCGCCCCGCCCCGCCCCGCCCCGCCCCTCCCAGCCGGCGACCACTTGTCTCGGGTGTCTGTTCTCCCTTGGCACCTGCCGGTGGCCGGGCTAAGTGGTCGCGGGCGGAGGTAAACACGGGCCGGGGTGCCAGCCAACGGGGCCCCGTCAGGCGGTGCGCGGGGCGCGGGGCGCGGTGCGCGGGGCGCGGTGCGCGGTGCGCGGTGCACGGTGCGCGGTGCGCGGGGCGCGGTGCGCGGTGCGCGGTGCGCGGGGCGCGGTGCGCGGGGCGCGGGGCGCGGGGGCGCGGGCGCGCGGGGCGCGGGGCGCGGGGCGCGGGCGCGGGGCGCGGGGCGCGGGGCGCGGGGCGCGGGGCGCGGGGCGCGGGGCGCGGGGCGCGGAGCCTGGGGCGCGGAGCGCGGGGCGCGGAGCGCACGGGGCAGCCGGGCGCGGTGCGCGGGCGCGGGCGCGGGCGCGGGTCGCGGGCGCGGGGCGGGCGCGGGGCGCGGAGCGGCGCGGGCGGGGGCGCGGGGCTGCGGGCGGGGCGCGGGGCGCGGGGCGCGGGGCGCGGGGCGCGGGGCGCGGGGCGCGGGGTGAAGAAAAACAACAACAACAACAAAAACAACTCTACTATCATTACAGGCCTGAATTAGATCGATCGTTATAATCTACTTTACTTTAGATTGAAGTAACTTTTATTTTAAATCGCTTATTTGGGAGATATTTGAAGCTCACAGACGGTAAGCAGATGTAAGAAAACGACTCACAAACAGAGAAAGAATGTATGCAGCCGATAGCTACACAGCAACTGAAAGTGATAAAACAAGGGGAACCACAAGACTTACTGTCTAGCGGTGAAAACAAGTCATTAGACTTAACCGCTATGGGCAGCATAAATACACTGTCACAAAAAGAGGTAACATAGAAATACCTAACACTATACACAGGTAGGAGATGGAGGAAAACACTCACAAACAGAGAAAGAACTATGCAATAGATAGCTAATCAGCAACTAATAGTGACAAAACAAGGGGCACCACAAGACTATTCCTGTCAAGCATCGAAAACAAGTCATTTCACTTAACCACTATGGACAGCATAAATACACTGTCACAAACAAAAATATAAAGTTAAAAAAACTCATCGAGCTATATGACTCTTTGGAGTATTTAAATGGCCTAATCTAGAGAATCGGGTCCTGAAGGTCCAAGGTATAAATATTGGGGTCAGTCAGAACTAATGACTGGCTCGAGTGAAACAGTCTAGTAGAGTGACGTAAACCAGGGAACGCGCACACATATTGTTGATACGGCGCCTATGTGAAATAGTACGAAAACATGTTAAGGTTCAAAGGTGGTGCATTATTCGGAAGGATTTGTAAACAAGCAGACTGCTACAATAGTTGAGGAGCATGAAGCCACTGAGACTCTATTGAGAGGAACCTGGTGAAAGGAGAGACAGCCCTTACTGCTGGTAACAACACTGATAGTAGCACTGTAGCAAGGGGCCATTCTAAAGGCCCGGTCACATACACGTTAGTGGACGTAGTTGAACGTAGTGGAGGCTAACGTAGTTGAACGTAGTTAAATGTAGTTGATTGTAGTTGAACCTACCGGCATCTGTACTTCTCCAGTACGTTCAACTACATTCAACTACGTTCAGCTATGTTCAACTACGTTAGCCTCCACTACGTTAAACTACATCCACTAACGTGTGTGTGACCGGGCCTTAAGGCAATGTGCAATGAAGCTACCAACCGTGAGATTGGCAGGCAAAGACTGTGCAAATAGGGGGAGAAAGGGAGAGGGGGGGGAGAGGGGAGGGGGAGAAAGAGAATGGCAGAGAGAGGCAGAGAAGAAATAGAAAGGCAGAGAAAGGCAGAGAGAGGCAGAGAGAACAGAGAGATGCACAGAGATGTAGAGAGATGCAGAGAGATGCAGAGAGAGGCAGAGAGAGGCAGAGATAGGCAGAGAGAGGCGGATAGAGGCAGCTAGAGGCAGAGAGAGGCAGAGAGAGGCCAAGAGAGGGGCAGAGAGCGGCAGAGAGGGGCAGAGATGGGAAGAGAGAGGCAGAGAGGGGCAGAGAGAGGCAGAGAGAGGCAGAGCGGGGCAGAGAGGGGCAGAGAGAGGCCAAGAGAGGGGCAGAGAGGGGCAGAGAGAGGCAGAGAGAGGCGGATAGAGGCAGCTAGAGGCAGAGAGAGGCAGAGAGAGGCCAAGAGAGGGGCAGAGAGGGCAGAGAGGGCAGAGAGAGGCAGAGAGAGGCAGGGAGGGGCAGGGAGAGGCAGAGAGGGGCAGAGAGGGGCAGAGAGAGGCAGAGAGGGGCAGAGAGAGGCAGAGAGAGGCAGAGAGAGGCAGAGAGAGGCGGATAGAGGCAGCTAGAGGCAGAGAGAGGCCAGAGAGGGGCAGAGAGGGGTAGAGAGGGACAGAGAGGGGCAGAGAGAGGCAGAGAGAGGCAGAGCGGGGGAGAGAGGGGCAGAGAGAGGCCAAGAGAGGGGCAGAGAGGGACAGAGAGAGGCAGAGAGGGACAGAGAGGGGCAGAGAGGGACAGATAGGGGCAGAGAGAGGCAGAGAGAGGCAGAGAGGGGCAGAGAGGGGCAGAGAGAGGCAGAGAGAGGCAGAGAGAGGCAGAGAGGGGCAGAGAGGGCAGATAGAGGTAGATAGAGGCAGAGAGAGGCAGAGAGGGCAGATAGAGGTAGATAGAGGCAGAGAGGGGCAGAGAGGGGCTGAGAGGGGCTGAGAGGGGCAGAGAGGGACAGAGAGCGGCAGAGAGGGGCATAGAGGGCAGATAGAGGTAGATAGAGGTAGATAGAGGCAGAGAGAGGCAGAGAGGGGCAGAGAGGGTAGATAGAGGTAGATAGAGGCAGAGAGAGGCAGAGAGAGACAGAGAGAGGCAGAGAGGGTAGATAGAGGTAGAGAGAGGCAGAGAGAGGCAGAGAGATGCAGAGAGGAGCAGAGAGGGTAGATAGAGGTAGATAGAGGCAGAGAGAGGCAGAGAGAGGCAGAGAGAGGCAGAGAGAGGCAGAAAGGGAGGAGAAGGGGGGAGAAAGAGGGAGAAAGGATACAGACAGAGAGAAACAGAGAGATGCAAAAAGAGGCAGAGCGGCAGACCGAGGCAGGTTGAGGCAGGCAGAGAAAGACAGAGATAGAGGGAGAGAGACTAAAAATGATTGCGAAAGACAGAAAGTCAAGGAAATGCAGAGAAAGGCAGAGGAACAGCAAGAAACGGGCAGATAAATGCAGATAAAGGCAGATAAATGCAGATAAATGCAGATAAAGGCAGATAAAGGCAGATAAAGGCAGATAAAGGCAGATAAAGGCAGATAAAGGCAGATAAAGGCAGATTAAGGCAGAGAAGCGCAGATAAAGGCAGAGAAGCGCAGAGAAACGCAGAGAATCGGGCAGTGTCCTCAGCCTTACGTGCCGCTGCGGCCGTCTGTGAGTGTGACCCCGGGGTGCGCGGGGACGCGCGGGCCGCCGTCTAGTGGCCTCGGGAGGCACGGCCCCGGCACCCCGTCTGGTGGCGGCGGGAAGCGCGGCCCCGGGAGGTACGGGGGCGCCGTCTGGCGGTGGCGGGAGGCGCGGGCCCCTCCGCCCGCCAGGCCCGGGTCAAGTGCCGGCCTCTTGACGCGGCCCGACCGGGCGCCGCCGCCCGCCCCCCCCCCCCCCCCCCCCCCCCCCCCCCAAACCCCTGACTCCAACCCCCGTCCTCGAAACCCAGCCTTCCCAATTTCCGATCGATGACAATGGATTGCTGGTGGTTTAAGGTTGCACAATACGATAGCTTTTGGTTTCTGCCATATCTTCTTCTTTTTTTAAAGCTGCATAGTCCGATGGTTTTGAGTTTCTCTCATTTTCTGAGATAAACATATTAGGTTGATCGCTATAATCTACCTTACTTTACTTTGAAGTAACTTTTATTTTAATTGGCTAACTTTTGAGATATTCGAAATGCAAAAGTCATTAATTAATTTTGACAAGCTTGCCAAGACTCTACCATCATAGGCTTCTGCAGAAACAGGTTCTATTATTAAATTGACACAGCATTCCCTTCTATGTGACGACAACTGTTTAATAACTGCACCAGTATCTAAGTTAGATAGTTAGAATCAAATCTAGATAAGGGTATTGATTTTGAAAATTTGAAGTTTCCATCGGACCATGCAACTTTAATACATAAAAAAAATACATCCTCCAGAGCCAGTGGCTGTTGTCGGACCGATAGTTCCAGTGGGGGCCGGTGGGGGCGCCACCGTCGGGAAGCGGAGGAGACAATATACAGATTGCGCACATTAATTAATATAGACAATAAATTCCCTTCCACGCCTTTATACTCGCACAATTCTTTATGCATCACATATGAAGAGTTCAGGCGCAAACCCCCGTAAACATCCATCCAAAAACTGTATTAAAATAACAGATTTTTACCTGAAGGTAATTTTAATTTTCACTAATTCACTTTTCTTGTGATGAAATGGTTATGAATCAATGAATATAGAAATGTGAATGTTAACAAAAATGAACCCTTTGAAGGTTTGACTCCAATGTTTATCTCAATTTTTGGATCGGTGGTTATGAGGTTTTGCGCCTGAACTCCTCATAATCATATATATATATATATATATTATATATATATAATATATATATATATATGTATATTTATATTGTGATTAATTTATTTACCCTGCCCATAATGTTAACACTTGTATTCACAGCTGGGCAGCACTATTACAATTTGATTCAAATCTTCTGAATTTAATTTGAGTAATACCTTTGGTTGTGTTTCTTGTTCATGATTTGCAACTGTCTGTAACACAGAGCTGGATTGTGACTGTTTGCAATCTACACATTCTAAATTTCAGACAGTCAAAATCCAGGTTTGGCCTTACGTTGTGTTAATTTAATCCCTTTACCTATATCTTTTGTGTATGTGGTTTTTGTGCATTTCATGTGTAACGTGTTAATTTAATTCCTTTACCTATATCTTTTGTGTATGTGGTTTTTGTGCATTTCATGTGTAACGTGTTAATTTAATTCCTTTACCTATATCTTTTGTGTATGTGGTTTTTGTGCATTTCATGTGTAACGTGTTAATTTAATTCCTTGACCTATATCTTTTGTGTATGTGGTTTTTGTGCATTTCATATGTAACTTGTTAATTTAATCCCTTTAACTATATCTTTTGTGTATGTGGTTTTTGTGCATTTCATGTGTAACGTGTTATTTTAATCCCTTTACCTATATCTTTTGTGTATGTGGTTTTTGTGCATTTCATGTGTAACGTGTTAATTTAATTCCTTTACCTATATCTTTTTGTGTATGTGGTTTTTGTGCATTTCATGTGTAACGTGTTAATTTAATTCCCTTGACCTATATCTTTTGTGTATATGGTTTTTTGTGCATTTCATGTGTCATCTTGTGTTAATTTAATTCCTTTGACCTATATCTTTTGTGTATGTGGTTTTTGTGCATTTCATATGTAACTTGTTAATTTAATCCCTTTAACTATATCTTTTGTGTATGTGGTTTTTGTGCATTTCATGTGCAACGTGTTATTTTAATCCCTTTACCTAAATCTGTTGTGTGTTTTTTGTGCATTTCATGTATAACTTGTTAATTTCAAGGGTGATAGATTTTGACAGGTTTATGGAGTTACTCGTCTGCATTGTAAGCTTACTATTACTAAGGAAATATGCATCGTCAGCAACCATTTTGCCTATGAACATTACAGTCTGTATGCACTACTCCTTCTATAACTCTATAAGTTCACGCTGGTCAGGACTTTGTAGTTAATCCATTGTCTTTCTAGGTTACATTAATTTTAGTAATTTTTCTAAACACCGCTATATATATTAAGTTGATCATTATAATCTACTTTATCTTACCTTGAAGTAACTCCAAAGCAAACAAAAAACAAGATGAATGGCTATCTTCAGAGATATTTGAAGTGAAAACATGACAAATAAATATTGGTGTCTACTCCGGACTTCAAGACTTAAGCTTTCTTTGCCCATTTTGTTTACCACAGCAGCGTAACACAGGAGCAACAATCAAACTGTAACGAGCGTGCCAGTATTTAAATCTGCACAGTCCGATGAAAAGATCAAATTTTCAAGACCAAAGCAATTATCTAAATTTGATTCTACATATCTAACTTAGATACTGATGCACTTATTAATAAACATCTGTCGCCACACAGGAGGGAATTCTGAGGCAATTGAATAGAACCTGTTTCTGCAGCAGACTATGGTGTCAGAGTTTTGGCATGCTTGCTCAAATTAATGTTGTACGTTTGCACTTCAAATATATCAAAAGTTAGCCACTTAAAATGAAATTAAATTACTTGAAGCTAAAATAAGGAACATTTTAACAAGCAACCTAATGTATATATTTATCTCAGAAACTCAAAACCAGCGGAGTATCCAACTTTCTGCTGAAATATGTAACATCAAATCTAGGTCAGTGTTTGGGTTTAGAAAATGTGACGGTTTTTTTCCAGACTATGCGGCTTTAAGCAGGATTCGCTCTAAGTAGTGCTGTCTACTTACTGGTAAGGCCATTACTCCCCCCTCCCGGCACACACACACCATCACGTTATCCATACCCCCCCCCCCCCCACAAACCCCAACAAATTTCGCCATCATGGTCATAATGACTACATTGATCACTTCCGGTTCCGGTCGTTCTTCCCAATTTTGTTTTTATTTTGAGAGGTTTTTTGGGGTGTTTTTTCTTTTTCTTTTGTTTTTGTTATTGAAGTTACATAGTCCGATGGTTTTGAGTGTCTGTTAACAAATATATAAATATATATATAACCTAATATATATATATATATATATATATATATATATATATATATATATTAGGTTAATTGTTATAATCTACCTTCCTTTAGTTTTAAGTAACTTTTATTTTAAATGGCTGACTTTTGAAATATTTGAAGGGCAAACATCCCAAAATTAGTTTTGGCAAGCACATCAAAACTCTGATACTATAGGCTTCAATGCGAACAGGTTCCATTAAATTGACTCAATATTACCTTATATATATATACCAACAAATTTTGGGGGGGTTTATTCTTCTTTGGGGTGGGGGGTGGGGTATTAGTATTAAACTTGCATAGTCACATGGATTTGAGTTTCTGTCATTTTTCTGAGATAAATATATGAAGAGTTCAGGCGCAAAACCACGTAAACGGCAATCCAAAAATGTAGTTTAGATAAAAGATTTTTACCTGAACATTATTTTAATTCTCACTAATTCCACTTTTCATATGATCACATGCATATGGAGCAATGAACAAAAAAGAAGGAATATAAAAAGATTAACTTTTTGAGGGTTTGATTCCAATGTTTATCTCCATATTATTATTGGTGTTTACGTAGTTTTGAGCCTGAACCCTTCATATTAACATAATCGACCTTACTTGCCTGCCCCTCTCTCCCCATCCCTCTTCCTCTCCTTCTCCCTCTCTCCCTCACTCTCCCCTTCTCATCCTCTCCCCTCTCGCCCCCTCCCTGCCCCTCTCTCTCCGACTCTCCTTCTCCCCTCTCTCTTCCTCTCCTTCTCCTTCTCTCTCCCACTCTCCCCGTCTCTCCCCCTCCCACTCCCCTCCCTGTCTCCCTCCTCCCTCTCTCCCCCTCTCATTCTCCCTCTCTCCCCTTCTCCTCTCCCCCTCTCCCCCCCCCCCTTTCTCCCCGTCTCCCAGCCCGTCTCTAGCCCCGCCCTCCACGCCCCCCCCGCCCCCCCCCCCCCCCACACACACCCACAGTAACACCTCCTGACCACATCCATTAACAGTGATATACAGTGGTCAGACACATCCCCAATCCTCACACTTCTAATTTCTTCCGGATAATTTCAGCCGGGTGGCATTTTTACCGTGCCTACGTGTGCAGCCAGGACATGCTTCCACTCCCGAACTGTAAATCCAGCAAAGTGAAGATGAACGTTAAGTCGGGCGCGCCAAACTCTAGCAATAAACCCCCACCTCTGCAATAAAACCATTACCAATTACATTTTCGCGAATATATCACTTAATTTTATTTTAAATTAGTGCTGCTTTCACGGTGTTCCAATTGCGGTAGGTATTTTATTTTACCCTTAATAGTGCATAGTCCGTTGTTTTTGTTGTAAATATAGTTTATTCATTGAATAAAGCCTTTTGTCAGCGCCGTGGCACTGGTCTTCCAGCCATGTGACATTACAGTTATTTACAATACATGTATATGGTAGTCTGATATTGTGATCAGCAGCTAGTTCTAGTCAGCTGAAATAATTATTTTTTAAGTGTGGCCTTTGCTGCTGACACGGCGTTAAGCAATCAACACTAACTAACTAACTACTTTTGAATTTCTACCATTTATTGAAGATAAATATATTAGGTTGATCATTAATAATAATATATACATTACTTTACCTAAGTAATTTTTTGTAATGGATAAATGTGTTATATATTTGAAGTATTTAATCATTATTATCTACCTTATTTTAATTTAAAATAACTTATATTTTAAATGGATAAACTTTGATATACATGCCAGAATAATTTGATATATATGTATACACATATTCCGAAACCATATGCTTTATGTTCTATTAAATTGACTTAGTATTGCCTTTTAAAGTGTTATGCCACAATAAATGTTTATTAAGCGCCCAAGTGTAACAGTGTGTAACTTTTAAGTTGGATACGGCGGATCAAATCTAGGGAAGTGTTTTGGTTTTGAAATGTCATTATTTCATCGAACTATGCAGGTTTACGCTGAACATAAGTTGTGCATACATAGCCTTGCCACACCTTACAGGGTGTTAGTGGTATTTTCTGTTACATTCGTTGATTAAGCAGAAGAAATTTCAATCACGGACAAATGGTCTTCCTCATTCCGCTGTTCCTTGCCCTATCCTACTAATGCTGAACACCAGGCTATGTAGCGACAAGTTTAAATTATTATATTAAGTCATTGGTTTGACTCGGGCAGCGTTCAACACTGGGATTTCAAATCTAACGACCTACCAAAATGGGAGGCTTGCGCTCAACTCATTCGGTCATCCTATCAGGGCAGGTTAGAAATTGCTTCTTCTTTTTTTCCCTTTTTTTTTTTTTTTACTCCAATGGGCAGCTACCTCATTAGTGTTCACTCAAGCGGAACGAGGGTGCGGGCTACTTACTAAGTCGGGGTAGAGTAGACGGGCACAGTGGCCCACCTGGTAATGGAGATAATGGTAAATAGGCTTAAGTACTTCTTATCTGGCATGCGCCGGTGTGACCATATAGGTGTCACCTGCGGATGGCCAGAGCTCTCTCTGCTGGACTAACTCACCCCCAGAGATAACTGAACTTTTGTTGTTGTTGTTGTAAATGTTATTTTATTCTACAGAATATGGCATTTTTCAACGGCGGCGCTCGGGTCTTCCATACATAGTCTTCTTTTGTTGGGGTTTACATCCTAGCAACATCTACACAGGAGTCTTCCAGAAATAGTCTTCTTTTGTTGGAGTTTACATCCTAGCAACATCTACGAATGAGTCTTCCAGACATAGTCTTCTTTTGTTGGGGTTTACATCCTAGCAACATCTACGAATGAGTCTTCCAGACATAGTCTTCTTTTGTTGGGTTTACATCCTAGCAACATCTATGCATGAGTCTTCCAGACAGAGTCTTCTTTTGTTGGGGTTTAGATCTTAGCAACATCTATGCATGAGTCTTCCAGACATAGTCTTCTTTTGTTGCAACATCTACGCATGAGTCTTCCAGACATAGTCTTCTTTTGTTGGGGTTTACATCATAGCAACATCTACACATGCGTCTTCCAGACAGAGTCTTCTTTTGTTGGGGTTTACATCCTAGCAACATCTATGCATGAGTCTTCCAGACAGTCTTCTTTTGTTGGGGTTTACATCCTAGCAACATCTACAAATGAGTCTTCCAGACAGAGTCTTCTGTTGTTGGGGTTTACATCCTAGCAACGTCTATGCATGAGTCTTCCAGACAGAGTCTTCTTTTGTTGGGGTTTACATCCTAGCAACATCTATGCATAAGTCTTCCAGACAGAGTCTTCTTTTGTTGGGGTTTACATCCTAGCAACATCTACGAATGAGTCTTCCAGACAGAGTCTTCTTTTGTTGGGGTTTACATCCTAGCAACATCTACGCATGAGTCTTCCAGACAGAGTTGTATTTTGTTGGGGTTTACATCCTAGCAACATCTACTATTTAGGTGCAAACTGAGGATTGTGCAAGTCTGTGTTTGTTGAATCACTTTGAAATATTTCAATTTTTAGGCAATAAAGGCTGAGCGCTTTGGTGGTTAGAACCAGAGATTTGACTCAAAGAATAATATAATCTCTTGTGTTGACTGTGTAGCATAGCAATATAATTCCCAAACATGCATATACAGATGGAGCCATGAATATGTCCTTTCTTACCCACATGGTGTAAATTCTCCCTCACTAACTAATTATGTGCAATGTATGACAGGTTATGCGCATATTATTAATTATGTAATTATCCTGCCTTGTACCTTATTTATTTTCTAAGTTACGCTTCTTATTTGTGCTCTCCTATGCACTGCCATTCGGTGGTTTGGAGTCGGTCGAGCGGCCTGGCAAGCAGCTATGTCTGCTTTGAAGCAGGCCAAATAGAGGCCTTGGAACGGGTTCTGCTCGGCTGCCTCCTCGATCATCCGTCCTGATATGACTTTAGATGTTGCCAGGAAGTAAAACTCCAACAACCAACCAACCAACCACCATCATCCCATTTCTTATTATTTTCGTGACCGGACGCGGTGGCCGAATCGATAAGATTAATGCCTAGTACACACCTCCCGTATAGGATTCGCGCACTAAAACTCGCGACTCGACCCGACCTGCTTAAAACTGAAAACGGGCCGATTCATTTTTCGAATCGCGAATCGCAATCGTAATCGGCCGCTTTTAGCCCTAAAAACTGAGTTTTATACGCGAATCGCAATCGCTAGGTGTGCGCGGGGAGCGCACACCAAGCGATTTTTGTGGGCGAAACGGGCAGTTTTCGATCATATACGGGAGGTGTGTGCGCACAAACGGTAGGTGTGTACCAGGCATAAGTGTGCATGCTTCCGGCACAGAAAGTCGGGAGACCAAAAGTCGGCCGAGTCAAACCAATGACTTACCAAATTTATACTTGTCGCTATTTAAACCTGGCACTGGACATTAATGGGATAGGGCAGGGTACCGGTTAGCTCAGTATCAGGATAATGTGACTGAGTGGGATATCAGGTCATGGTGCCAGCAGCCTGGTCTCCCAGTGGGGCAGCACTATAAAGTCACCATGATTGTACACTGTCACAAATTAGTGCCACTCCTGATGACCCTAGATGTTGCCAGGATATAAAACCCCAACAAAGAACTTATTACTTTAATAATTGAATTTAATGTAACATTGGTTGCTCGACTGCAAGATGACCCCTTGGGGAAACCATACAGTCACGATACTGCATGTTTGTGGTTAAATAAAACTTCACTCAACTCATTTTCGTGTGTGTAAACTTTGTACAACGCCCCCAAACCGCCATCAATGACCACTAAGTACTATATACTTTATGGTCCAAATTGCCCCTCTGTCCCCGATGTACCGTTCGGGCCCTATATCTAGCTAAAGCTACAAGTGCTAAATTAAATTGAGAATCATCCATTTAAGATCAGGGATAATCTCTTAAGTGGATTCTGCTGAGCAAACAACTTCTGCCCGAAAGCAATCAAATTACTTTGGTTTTAAGAGCTGCCAGTTTGCTTTCTGCGCTGACGAAATGCTGCTCTCCTGGAGTGCGACATATTTTTTTCCAATTGAACCCTAAAAGTGCCACGCGGGTGTTGCAAATAAACAGTCATAATGCGCCTAGAGTGGTACCTAAGCAATAATCTATATAATTCTCCCTGATGCAATCCACCTACCCAGGCCTCCCCGTGTATGTGGCATTCCATCTGGGGAGGTAAGTACACCTCATTACGCTTGTGATCCTGTAATTGTAAGTTCATACTTACATTTACAAATATCCATGTAGTGCACTTGCGGGTATAACTTAAAGAAGCTATGGCACCTGCACAAAGCATGCTCAGCTCCATAGAGCAGCACTCAGCACTCTCAGAATCCTGGTAATGGCACCAATGTTGTTGTTGTGTGTGGGGCATTTATGCAAAGGTGAATAGTATGTATAGAGCGAGACTCAAACTAACATTTCTGCCATGCCGAGGTGAGTATTGTAACCATTTAGACATACTAGGCTCAATTAAAATTGCATAGTCCGATGGTTTTGAATCTCTGTATTTTTTCTGAGATAAATATATTAGATCGATCACTAGTATCTACTTTATATTAGTTCAAAGTTACTTTTATTTTAAATGGTAAACTTTTGAGATATTTTGAGTGCAAACATGGAAAATTAGTTTTGGCAAGCTTGCCAAAACTCTGACACCATAGACTTCTGCAGTAACAGGTTCTGTTAAATTGACTCAGTATTGCCTTCTACGTGGAAACAAATGCTTAATATGTACATCAGTATCTAAGTTAGATATCTAAAATCAAATCTAGATCATTGGTTTGGTTTTGAAATTTTGATATTTCATCGGACTATGCAGCTTTAACCTACTTACCTATGTATGTGACATTTGACCTGGAGAGGTCACTGCAACCCACTACAATACTGCTAGTTGTCTTTTTTTGTTCTTGAAGATTTATACTGCCTATCATGGATAAGCCTGAATAGGCTTGTTTTCACCATTAGACAGTTTGTCGATAGAAAGCCCGAGCTTCCACCTTTACCGACCCAAGGGATTTTTAACCTCCCACACCACATAGACATGGTATGAGAGCAACTGGCCTTTGATGACACTGTAAGTTATACACAGCGGTGGAAATCCAAATTGGCAGAGGTGAGGGCACAGGGAATCGAACCACTGACCTTCAGATTAGGAGTCCGACCTAGAAAAAAGTCAGACACTCTAACCACTCCGCCACAGAGAACACCACATTATTATCCCCAACTTGATCTCGGCACTGCGCTATTTAATTTTCTCAATTCCATTATTTTGTTATTCATTTGTTTGGGGTTGTATGACCAGGCAACAATCCCAGTATATGCGTATCTGATGTTATAGAGTGAAAGTGTCAAGTGAGGAAGGAAGTGAAGGAAATGAAAGGTTAATTTTACATGTGAGTTTTGATCATTGCTATGTGCTTTATTGCATATTAATATTTATTATATAAAATGTGTATTATGCCAAATAACAAGATATACTTGTTTAGCGTCCTCGCCAGACCTGAGAAATGCCCATGTCCTCCAAATATTTTTTATATTTGATTTTTGTTTTTTAATCCTCAGATAAAATATTTAAACTAAAAACGACGATTAATGTCACGTTAAATACGTGTAGTTGAGCTTTCAGTTGGCAAAATATTCTATAGTAATATTAATGGTTTTCTTGTTCAATTTCTAGCTAGAAATTGTCTATGGTCTTCTCTACCTTCCTATCATGATTTCTGACCATGAATACCATGGTTCGTTTTCTTCTTCCTGTATACTGCCATTCTTCATACAAAATACTAAATAAAAACAGTCTCCCCTCTCCTCGTAATGATAGCTCTTGGCTTGGGATTGATCCCAAGACCTCCCGCAATGTCTACGGTAGTCGCGCGGCCTGTCCTAACAGCTGGGCCTTCCGGTCCCGTCTGTATCTGCCTCTTGGTGGCGCCACAGTCTGTGGGTTTTCTGTGGACATGCCCACTCGGTTCTGCTCGGTCTCGCAGTGGAGAGGTAACGGCGCCGACGGTGGTTTGTTAGTGACGTGGGGCCTCTACATAATCACGTGACCACACTCACTTAGGGGGGGGGGGGGGCTTCACAATTATCAACATTTTCGCAAATGTACAAACCGTACGTTGATGGTGGGGTGGTGTGGGGTGTGGGTGTGTGTGTGTGGGGGGGGGGGGAGGGGGTTAAACCCCACCATACACTTTCTACATTTTTGTTTGTTTTTTAATGTCGGTCAAATTAATGTAAAATATCAATGTTTTGCTTATGTATTTGGGCTTTACATCCTGGCAACATCTAAGGTAATATAATCAGGACAGGTACCGACTTGTGATAGTGCACAATCATGGTGACTTTATAGTGCTACCCCACAGGCAGACCAGGCAACTGGTACCATGACCTGATTTCCCACTCAGTCACAGTACCCGGACACTGAGCTAAACCAGTCCTTGCCGTATCCTAATAATGCCAAGCGCCTGGCTCAGTAGCAACAGTGTCAATTTTGTAAGTCATTGGTTTGACTCGGTTGGGATTTGAACTCCCGACCTTCTGCACGGGCAGCCTACGCTTTCAACCAATTCGGCAACTGCGTCCGCCCAGAGGAATGAACGTGGATAGCTACTCAATGTGCATAGGGCTACTCGGCTGAAAAGGCTTATTCCATTTCAATGTGGTTGCTCAAATAGTAATCCTACAGATGGCGCTGTTCTGCATTTTGGTTCAGCGATGTATCGATGTAGCATTGTATAATTTGTATAGCGATCGGATTTCCCTATAGGCTTGGCAGGCTGAAGCATACGGCCTCAAAATCTAGGAAGCCTCTGGTCACGGCGCATGGGTATGAAGGTGTATTTGTTTTGTTGTTTTACGTCCTAGCAACATCTAAAGTCATATCAGGACGGGTACCGACTTGTGACAGTGCACACTCATAGTGACATTATAGTGCTGTCCAACTGGGAGACCAGGCCGCCTGCACCATGACCCGAAATCCCACTCAGTCACATTATCCTGACACTGAGCTACCCAGTCCTTGCCCTATCCTATTAATGCCGAGCACCTGGCTAGGAAGCGGCAAGTATAAATTTTTAAGTCATTGGTTTGACTTGACCAGGAGACCCCACGGGTTCGGATCCCCCGATCTCCCAAAACAGAAGACGGACGCTCAACTCATTCGGCCACCTGTGGTGTGTGTGAGTATGAGTAAACATAACAAGCGGTAGACGTCTTTTTTTAATTAATCACTTCATAAACACAAAATAACTGAAAACAAATTAACACCTGCCGATTCCCAGAAAACACATATCAGTGTTTTCGCTATCCGATGTGTCCACACCGTAACTCCATGGCCCTCTGTAGTTCACGCCATCTACCGATAAGGGGAGATAACACAACAATCACATCTGATTAATACCAAGTATATTTGTAAAGCTTTCTTGGCGTCAGTCATGGCCGCTCGAGGGTTCTCCACTCGCCGAGGCGTGACTGGTTGAAGGCGCGCTGCACTCAGTGGCGCCATCTGGTGATTTGGAGCAGAACCAGGACGCATTGGTCCTATTTGGAATAATCGCCCCCCCCCCCCCAAAGTAATTTGCGGCGTTTAACAGTTGCATATATCTCTTCTAATCGAATGAAAAGCCAGAGCCATTTCAAAGTTAAGGCAACACAGTTTCTCAAACAGGATCATAAATATATGGAACAGTCTTCCACAAAATGTTATTGATGCCGAGTCAATAAATTCATTCAAGAACAGATTAGAAAAAGCATGGGCTGATGATCCAGGGAAATTTGACCCCTTATTCACCACATGCTACTAATTATTCCTTGTGTTGCTTCCTTACTTGCACTAAAGCAAAAATGAGAGACAAATAAGTGTTCACACTTCCTGTCTACCATTTGCTATATCGCTATATCGAAATCACATCATTGTCGAAACCAAAGCATTACCTTGCTATTAGTATTACACCCTACTTATCCAATTTAGATTGTTTTGTTTGTTGGTGTTTTACGTCATAACAACATCGAAGGCTAGGCCTATATGAGGATGGGTACTTGTGACTGCACATGAGCATTCATTTGGGGGGGGGGGGGGTTCAAGTGTTTTTATTCCTCTGAATAACATGTTGTCAGTGCTAATGCAGTGACCTTCCACCCACTACACAGTAAACAAATCTATAACAATATATAAATAGACAATTACAGGGAAATAAGCAAAACATCGGGACATGAATGATAGGTAAAGAACAAGATAAGAGAAAAAAGAAATATATACAGGGAGGTAACTTATGTTAGACTAGAATGGTAAGCGTTAGTAGGGTGTGGGGCATAACTGATTATCTTTCTAGTGATAACATACTCATTGAAAGGGTGATGGTGGGATGTAGGGTGGGCCTGTTGTGATTGAACTAGTGTTAATGGTAATCTCAGGTGGGGCCTATTGAGTTAGTAAGTAGGTTAATATTGATCAATCATGTACATGGTGATGTTTATAGTGCTGTCCCACTGGGAAACCAGGTCACCAGCAGCATAACCTGATATCCCACACAGTGACATTATCCTGATATAGTGCTAACCGGTCCTTGTTCTATTCTATTAATGCTGAGCGCCAGGCTAGGTAGTGACAAGTAGGTCCTAACCCTATCAATTTTATGTCATTGGTTTGATACGGCTGGTATTTAAACTCCCTATCTTCCACATAGGAAGCCTGGGATCCACCGATGTTGGTGTATTTATTAAACATTTATTGCTGCAATAGAAGGAATTGAATAGAACCTGACACTGCTGCAAGTCACCCACACAAGCCTATGATAGGTAGTACGAATAAGCAATGCTTAGGACCGACCCCCCCCCCCCCCTTGGTGGCCGTATTCGATAGTATTTTTTTTACTCCACTCACGGTGGATCTGATCTGAAATTCTAGCAGCTCGGGTGACCTGAGTCGCGGTCGTGATAATCACTGGTCCCGGTGACGTCATCGGACCATATATGGAAGATCTGTATGGAGGGACCAGTGTAGTTGTTCCTCGATTTGGCATGCACTACTCTGCGGCGGAGTGGCGTTAAGCCCATAGGCTTTTATTAACCAATCACCGTCATCCACCCCTTTTTGCTGTGTAGCGAAGCTTGACGAGCGATTTCCATTTCCGTTTGCTGGATTTTGATTATTCAAAGTGAGTATGCAAATGGCGGGCCACACATAGGGCTATTTCCGTTTCCGTTTGCTGGATTTTGGTGATTTCATGTTCCACCTGTATGAGTCTGGGTATTGTTCATGTATATATATGTACATGTGTTAAGTCATTAGCCTCCACCCTGGGCGGGTCGGTATTACATAGACCCCTATAGGCCCTATATCAGTCAATCATTTCAGTTTGTGCACCAAATTCATTTTGTATCTTTTTACTTCAATGGTGTTCAAAGTTAGCCACTTTTAATCAAATATGTAAAGAAGAAAAAAAGTTACTTCACACGATATCATACTTATTCATACCGAGCAACCCAACAATTTTAGTAATAATATAGGCCTATATTTAAAATATGGTAGGAACTCAAAACCATCTGAGCAAAAACTCCCTTGGCATAAACAAGTTAGGTGTGGAGCTCCTGGTTCCAGTGCCCAGTGTTTATTTATATTGGCATACAGTTGGTGTAATGGGAGAGAATGCAAAAAATAACCTCAGATGGTGGCCACTGAATGCTCTCCTTTAAACTTAGGGCCTATATAAAGTCCTATGAATCTAGGCTACATGATTTCATCAATTGTTGACTCCAAAAGTAGCAGGATATAACTGTTTGAACAATAAATTTAGCACAGAGACAGTGGAGTAGGCCTAAGTATCAACCTGATATCGTAAGAGTAGTGGTGACCAGTCTGTTTATTTTACCACTGAATGAAGGATGTTGACACAATGATTAGGATTATAATAGTATCAGCAAGTGAGATAAAAACACTTAGCTCAAATGACTGAACTATCAACCACCTTTATGTCTAGACTGATTAAATGCCTACATAATGTTGATAACGCCTTCTCGAAAATAACATTCACCGAATTCAATTCCAGGTTGCCTGATCAGGTTGGGGAAAATCTTATGTGGACAGACCAATACAATATCACTGTCTTCAGCACAGTCTTCAGGGATGAAAGTGGTCTTCGGGAAAAAAAGTGGAAATGATGATATTCTCCCAGAGGCTTAGCATTGTCAGGGAATCCCTGAAAATTCCCGAAAGTTGGGTTTCATACATATTGGTATACGCTGACAGTGCTGCGCCGTTAGAAGCATGTATTAGTAGTATACGCTGCTAGTGCTGCGACGTTTGCACCACATATCGGTATACACTGATAGTGCTGCGGTGTTAGAAGCATGTATTAGTAGTATACGCTGATAGTGCTGCACCATTTGAAGCATGTATTAGTAGTACTAGTATACGCTAACCCTGCTTCAACGTTTGAACGCATTAGTAGTATACGCTGCTAGTGCTGTGGCGTTTGCACCACATATTAATATACGCTGATGGTGCTGCAGCGTGAAACAACGTATTGGTCGGTTGGTTGTTGGAGTTTTACATCCTGGCAACATCTAAGGTCATATCAGGATGGGCACAATGTATACTATTAGTATACACTTAAACTTAAACTTAGCTACAGGAAAAATCCCGGAAATCCGCGAAATCGCGGAGATCTTTCATCCCTGAGTCTTGTGACGGTGCACACTCATGGCAACTTTATACTGGGACTCCCCACTGGGAGAGCAAGCTGTCAGCACCATGACCCAATATCCTACTCAGTCACATTATCCTGACACTGAGCCAACCAGCGCAGGAGTAACTAGTCCAACACTAGCAATAAAAGAAACAAACATTTGTTTTAAAACAATGTATTGTAAACATAAGCCATACATGCCAAGCTACTTTAGTATCGCTCATCTGCGAGTATGTGCTGGTGGAATTCTTACAAAGGCTAGAAATAATAATATAAGTGATGATTAAAATTGCATAATCCGACGGTCCTAGGTTTTCCCCCTTTTTTTTTAAAACAGCAAAATAGATAAATATATTAAATTGCTCATTATAATCCATTTTACATAAAGCTGCAGTCTGTTGAAGCAAAAAAAAAAAGCAAAAGCAAAACAACTATCTAGATTTGATTCTACATATCTAACTTATATATTGGTGGACTTTTTAAGTATGTGCTTCCGCACAGAAGGGAATACTGAGTCAATTTAATAAACCTGTTACTGCAGAAGTCTATGTTGTCAGAGTTTGGGCGTCCTTACAAAAATTACTTTTGCATGTTTGCAATTCAAATATCTCAAAAGTTAACCATTTAAAATAAAAGTTACTTCAAACTAAAGTAAAGTAGATCATAATGATTAATGTCATTTATCTATCTCAGAAAAGTGACAGAAACTCAAAACCATCGGACTATGCAACTTAAGGAGTAGTATTTTAAAAGGGTAATGTTGAAGATATCTGAAGTAAAAACAATGAAGATTAATTTTGGTGTGCACATCGAAATGCTAGGCTTCGTTCACCCATTTTCAAGCATAGGAGAGTAGCACAGGAACACCAAACTAACTGCAATAAATATTTAATTAATGAGGGGATGTAAGTTGGATATGTGGTGTTCTCTGTGGCGGAGTGCTTAGAGTGTCTGACTTTTTTCTAGGTCGGACTCCTAATCTGAAGGTCGGTGGTTCGATTCCCTGTGCCCCCATCTCTGCCAATTTGGATTTCCACCACTGTGTATAACTTACAGCATCATCAAAGGCCAGTTGCTCTCATACCATGTCTATGTGGTGTGGGAGGTCAAAAATCCCTTGGGTCGGTAAAAGTGTAGGCTCGGGCTTTCTATCGACAAACTGTCTAATGGTGAAAACAAGCCTATTCAGGCTTATCCATGATAGGCAGTATAAATCTTCAAGAAAATGTATGTTCAAATCTCAGTGAGTGTCTTGGTTTCGAAGATGTTATGTTTTTCATCAGATTATGCAGCTTTAAAAAGAGTTAATACAGAGGGACTCAGTACACCCACTCACAAATCTCACAGATTGAAAAACAGAAACCAAACTTTTGCAAAACCATACAAGGTGACTTTATACCCCTGTCACATTACGATGCTTCTCGCCGGCGCGCCACCAACGCGCAAAAAAGTGGAGACACGTCAAACTTTTCGGCGCGGTCGGAAAATGTCAGTGTAACATGTTGGTAGCATGCGGCCGAAAATTTTAGTGCGCCGTCCTGATATGACCTTAGATGTAGCTAGGATGTAAAACAACAAAGCGACAGTTTGGCGCAATGTGTGGGAACGACCTTCACACCCGCGCGGTGTGTGCATAACGTTATTCCCGCATGTTTAACGTATCTGGACGTGCCCCTAACGTCCCCATAATGTTAGCACCTGCGCGTTGTCGCACGTCGAAAGTTTTGTGCAAGCACAAAACTTTCTACATGCGATGACGCATGCCGCCGCCGACGTCCATAAACGAATACCAATATGCGCCTAATGCACGCGTAACGCTTCCTGACGTATCCTGATGTTGCAGCAAAAAATCACACACGTCAACGCGCGTTGGCGAGAAGCGTCGTAATGTGACTGGGCCATTAGTTTGGCCAATTGCTGCTAACCTGACATAAATACAAGAAATTATAACTGACACCAATTTTAGACAGGAAAGTCAGGGATGAAAGTAGACTTAGAGGGGGGGGGGAGGGAAGAGGAAATCAGTGAGGTGTCATTTCTAATGACAGGAAGATATGCGATGATACAATGACAATAATGACATCAGAACACTCTCCAAGCAGAGTCTGTATTGATTGGTCACAGGCACAGCGCACAACTATGCTTGGAGAGTATGGTATGAAACCCGACTTCAGGGAATTTTCTGCGATTCCCGGACAGTGCTAAGTAAGCCTGTTGGAGAATCTCTGCTTTTTCACGGAAATCCATTCCTTGCTTTTATTGATTTCTTTCGACTTTATGTCCTAGCAACATTTGAGGTCGAACCAGGACAATCCACCGCTTTGTAAAGGAGATTCTGACTGACCAACTGCTGTCATTTATATATCCCTGGTATTTTCTGAGTTAATCAGTGATTAATCAATAATCAATAATCAGTGAGTAATCAAACAAACATACACTGTAAACTCAACCAGTCGCAGCCAGCCAGACCAAAAAACCCATCTACAACAGAATGAGCCTGGAAATGATTCTAGTTGGATCCTCCTGAGGTACATGATTAATCAATATTAACCTACTTACTAACTCAATAGGCCCCACCTGAGATTACCATGAACACCAGATAATCAGATATGCCCCACTCCCGACTAACACTTACCCTACATAGTTACCTCCCAGTATATGTTTCTTTTTTCTCTTATCTTGTTCTTTATCTATCATTCATGTCCCGATGTTTTGCTTATTTCCCTGTAATTGTCTATCTATATATTGTTGTAGATTTGTTTAAAGCTGTGTAGTGGCAATTGTCATTAGGGCGGGAAGACCAGTGCATTAGCACTGACAACATGTTATTCAGAGCAATAAAAACACTTGAACCAATTAAAAAATGTATATATATATAAGAAGAAAAGGTTGGAATCCGCTGAGATCTTTCATCACTGCTATGATAATTCGAGCAGATTTAAAAGTCGTGCGGCAGACAGCCTTGCAAAAGCATACAAGATATTTCCAAGGTTGGTCCCTCAATCCAATGCTGTTTAATAAATTAAATAAATGTCGCTATCTAACCAGAACATCCACGGATTGGATGATATCCAACAAGGAATGTGCTTTAAAAACTCTCAAAATAAATCTAAAATAAGCTGTATCATCTCATTAAATATCACAGAAATTGACTCAGGATTATTAATCTGGATTATGCAGTACACAGCCATCTGATACAGGCTCATATCACATATCAGTATTGGATACGCAAATTACATGTAAAAATAATGCATGCGAAGATTATTTAATTGGTGTTCTTTATTTTCAGGCATGTTTTGTAATTATTGGCCACCGAACCAACACACTGATCTATTATTGACTAAGAGTGCTGCCACCTGGTGATAAAATAAAGAGTTGACATGACTTCAGAATCATGCTTGGTTCTCCCGTAGTGCTTCTGTTCATCGAACAATATAACCGGACGCCGTGGCAAAATAGGCAGCGCTCAGGCTTCGCATGTGGAAGGTCTAGAGTTCAATTCCCGGTCGAGTCAAACCAATGACTTACAAAATTGATACTTATCGCTACCAAAATTGATACTTGTCGCTACCTAGCCTGGGCAACAAGAAGAAATAATGCCAGCGCAGTTAATAAGGCCAGCGCATGTGAAACATGTATTGCCCAGCCTAAGGAAAACCCCATAACCTGGTAACAAGCTCAATCAATTCAACATTTTTGTGCCAGGAGCGCCCGCAAGTTCCACGCGCTTACAACCCTGGTACACCTGTAGTTGAATTGCTGTTCTAGATATGTTTTCCTGATAATTTGTAGATCATATCAGAAATGGTGCTACCCGATTGCAGGTGCATTCAGGTGTGCCCAGAATGTAAGTGCGCAAAACCCGCAGGCGCTACCAGCCTCAAAGGGTTAAATGGAATCAAAAGGATGTCACCCACAACTGCACCAGATAAGAGCAGACATTTCGAGAATCATCATTCGTGATTATCAGATATCACAACCACTCTTGCACATGTGCTACTTTATATCGAGGTGCCTCACCTGAGTGGCACTAGTGCCATATGAACCACTGGAATATAGTTCCATTGCAATTAGTAAAATAGATCTCTGTACATTTGCAAACAAAAATAGGAGAAAGACACGAGTGTACATACTCATAGACATCATACTAGTCAACATGTGTGGGAAGATTTATTTCAAGTGGGTCTCGGCTTTCGGCGTGGACTCATTTGAAATCACTACACCCACTGGGATCATTATGTATGCCGAAGGTTCTGTAAAATCATATCTTTTGATTATAATGTAGTGATGAATCCAGCAAAATGGCCACAGATGGAGTTTTTAAGTACATGATCCAATAAGTAAACTGTGCTTTGAGAAGAACATCAGCCGAAAACCACAGCAATGCCTCCTGATACAAGACTCTCGTTATTAATCTATTCATCTATTAATACATAACCAATCACAAAGCTGATACTACCTGATAATAGCCAATCAGGAACTATCATACAAATACTGCTGCTCCTACTGTGCCATCCATTTTATGGCCTAGTAACATCTAAGGTCATACCAAGAGGGGTACAGATTTGTGACACTGCACACTCATCATAGCGACTTTACAGTGCTGCCCCACTGGAAGACCAGGCCACCAACACCATGACTCGATATCCCACTCAGTCACATTATCCTGATACTGTGCAAACCAGCACTTTCCCTCTCCTAGTAATTCAGAGTGCCAGGCTAGGTAAACGTGGAGATTTTTCACATGTAATACTTGTTATAATGAAGGGTACCGACCTTTGACAGTGCGCACTCATGGCAACTTCATACACGGCAACATGACCTGATGTCTCACACAGTCACATTATCCTGACATTGTGCACCCAGTCCTTGTCCTAACCTAGTATTGCCAAGTGTCAAGCAGTGGCAAGTACCAATTTTATAAGTCATCGCTTTGACTGAGGTCCTGGCAATGTCCAATGTCATATCAAGATGGGTACCGACTTGTGACAATGCACACTCACCCCACTTACTTTATAGCACTTCCCTACTCGCAAAGTGGGCGCAGAGTGGTTACAAGAGTTTGTAAGCCGTAGTGTGACTTATGCCCTAATCAGTTGAGCACTCGCTTCCTTGTGGGAGTTTGTGATCATAGTCCCATGATTTTGAGTTCTTGCATATTTTTGGGATGAATACGGTTGAATTTTTTGTTTTATTCATTTTATTTTGTGTGTAGATTACTTGATTAAGCAGGGGAAATTTCAATCTCGGACAATTTGTTTTCCTTATTTCATTGTTCCTTGCCCTATCCTAGTAGTGCAAGAACAATGAACAGTGGAATGAGGAAGACCAATTGTCCACGATTGAAATTTAAGTCCAGCTTTTGTAAATGAAACTCAGTTCTGTGCATCAATCTCACAACGTGCATGTAGTGTTCTGTACAGGCCTATCAGGCAAGGAGCCACATAGACAGGTAGGCGTGGATAGGGTGATATCATCAGGGAGCCTGGGTAGTGTAATGGTTAGAATGCTATCCCCAGAATGCAAGATTCATGGGTTCGAATCCTGCATTAGGCACAATATTTCCGATTTTCATCACCTCAACGACATGCGCATTGTATGCGCTAACTATGTGCGCATGCGTCATACTCAAAGATATATCGAGCTTGGTGATTGGTTGTGTGTCAATAGGCTAAGACAACATTTTGTGGCACAATACTGCATCAGATGACACTGCGATAAAAATTATTTAAAAAAAATTAAACATGTATACTGATGTATCAAATTGACCTAATCTACAAATTAATGAGTATTTCCAAATAGATATCACAACTGGTGCATGGATATAAACACAAATAAATTCATGCATGTATATGTAGTCGGAATTCTGGTGGAATAAATGCTTTTCGCAGTATCCATGAATAGATTATTACATCTGCAGAAAATATATATAATGCTTAGAAATACCTCAGGAGAAAACACATTTTGCCACTCTGGTCATTCTCCAAATATCAAGCTACAGGAATTAAACCAACAACATTTTCTGAACATATACAAAAAAATGATGTACAAAAAAAACCCTCACTTAAAAAGAATATTCAATCACTGATTTCTTCATGGCAAAGAAAAGGCAGAGAAAATTCTTCAAAATTGGATTGTGAAATTTTGAAAAGTATTAATATATATATATATATATAAAGGTTCAAGGGCTGCCTTAAAAATAACTTAAAGAAATGTAATCTCAACACTAAAACCTGCAAGTGGCCAAGAACAGGAGTTCATGGATAGCGTCTATTCGCAAAGGCACAGTTTGAAACTGACTGCATATCTCAATCTAAACAAAAGCGTTAGCAGAGGAAAGATTATCTCCTTCACCTACCAGACTCTATGACTGCAGCTACACACGCGTATCCAACATGCCACTTCACATTTCGAGCACAAATTGGATGCATCAGTCATCGATGAGTTCACACAAAATTATTTGAGTTCACAAAAATATTATTATGAGTTGCTATCATCATCGTTACCGATGAACAACCAAGAAGATAAAAATAGTATATTTCTAAGTGAGGGCTATGACATGGAAGTTGTCGTAGTCCACAAGTCCGAAGTTAATGCTGCCCAGAGCCGCGAACCCATGTGGAGACGAGCTGTGTATCACCTCCTTGTAGACGTACACTCCATCCACCATTCCTACAGTCTCATTACCCTGGAAACACAAGAGGTAAAATAACAATACGCGCCTTCTACGTCAATATGCGCACACATGCACTTCATCCTCCATTCTTAAGGTATCGTTACCCTGGAAACACAAGAGGTAAAATAACAATACATGCAATCTAAGTTAATATGTGAACATGTACACTTCATCCACCATTCGTATGGTCTTGTTACCCTGGAAACACAAGAGACAAAATAACAATATGTGGTGCATGCTGTCCTGTCTGTGGGAAAGTGCATATAAAATACCCCTTGCTGCTTACTGGAAGGAATAGCCTATGTGGCGGCAGCGAGTTTCCTCCAAAGAAATATGTCAGAATGACCACATTTTTTACGTCTACTAGCCGATGATATGAAAATCAATGTGCTTTAGAGGCATCGTTAAATAAACTAGCTTTACTCTTACTTTTCTAAGTCAATATACGCCTTCTAAGTCAGTATCCGCTGGCGTCTGCCGAGGGACTGAAGCTCGAGTTGGCACCAGGCATGTTTAAATGCAGGTAAGTGGGGTGATTGTCCCTCGTATTGCTATCATCATTATAGACCTTATAGTCAGTAATACTTTGAAAGCTGCATAATCCGACGAAAGCAACACATTTGTTTAAACCATAACAGTAACACTTACCTAGATTTGATCCTACATGGACAACTCAGATACTGATGGACTCATTAAACATTTATTGCAGTTTGGTGCGCCTGTGCTACACTGCTACGCTCGAAAATGGGCAAACAAAGCCCGTGTCAAACATGTTGGTATACATGCCAAAATTAATTTGGCACCTTTTTATTTCAAATATCTCCAGAATTAACCATCTAAAACAAGTTATTTCAAAGTAAAGTAGATTATAATGATTAACCTAATATATCTAAAAAAATATATAACCAGGCTAGGTTGCTTCTAAATAAGCACTCAAACATATACTGTCTCAATTATATAAATCTGCAAATGTTGTTGCACCACACATTTACGGTTATTCTGAAGCGAACTTCCCAACCTCCTTTCATCTGCACCAGGAACGCTCACCTTTGTGTGCATTGTGACCCTGTACCACGTGTCGGGGTCAAGGACGAAGTTCACCGTCTTGATACTCATCGTGCGTTCTGGAACAACCAGCATCAACATCATCGATAAAAGTTATTTGTTCATCGATAAAAGTTTTGATGGGGGTTTTACATCCTAGCAACAACTAAGGTCATATCAGGAAGGGTACTTTGTATCAGTATGCACAATGACCCATATTAAAATTTGTTTTGTTGTTGTTTTGTCCTAGCAACATCTAAGGTCATATCAGGATAGGTACCGATTAGTGACAGCGCGCACTCAAGGTGACTTTATAGTGCTTCCCCACTGGGAGACCAGGCCACCAGCACCATGACCTGATATCCCATCCCACTCAGTCACATTATCCTGACACTGAGGTAACCAGTCATTGGCTCTATCTTAATAATGCCGAGCGCCTGGCTCGGAAGTGACAAGTATACATTTTAAAGTTATTGGTTTGACTCGACCAGGGTTCGAACTCATGAACCCATAAGTTCGGATCCCTCCATCTTCGAAAACAGGAGACAATCACTCTACTCATTCGGCCATCCTGTCTGGTCCTTATATTAAAAAGAAGGTATGTTTTGGAATACTGACCTACATTAAAAAGTAGGCATGCTTTGGATTACTGACCTGCATTGAAAATAAGATGTTTTGAAATTCTGACCTAGATAGAAAAGAAAACCTATTTTGGCATACTGACCTACATTAAAATGAAGGTATGTTTTGGAATACTGACCTATATTAAAAAGTAAGCATGCATTGAAATACTGACCTAGATAGAAAAGAAGACCCATTTTGGCATACTGACCTACATTGAGTGCCAACTCCACAACCTGTCGACCGACATCCAGGAACATGAAGATGCCCTTAGCGACGAAGGTGGTGCACCCACCCTGATCCACGCGCATACCAACCACTGCGCCTGAAGAACCATTCACCTTCGGGGTCCGCACGTCCACGCTCACACTCAGGTCAGACCTGTGGGGAGAGCTTCAGATTAATATATGTGCTTGTGCGCGCGTGTGTGCGTGTGTGTGTGTGTGTGTGTGTCTGTCTGTTTGTGTGATGTATAAGGACTTATGCAATCACGGATGAAAGTGGTCTCCGGCAACAAATGCGGAAATCAAGCCGAGAACCTGGCGCCACCTAGCGGGTTCCGGCAGAACCAAGCTATTGTTATTACACCGGCGGCGAATTTCCGTGAAAACGTGGATTTCCCCCAATAGGATTAGCACTGTCAAGGAATTGCGGGTAAACTGCCAGAAGTCAGATTTCAACTGTCTTTGTTGTAGCTATATTATCATCCATACCTAACTCGTTCTTCTTTGGGTTTTATGTTCAAGCAACATGTAAGGTCATACAAGAATTGGATTCTGATTAACCAATTGCTGTCATATTTATATTGCCACTTTGTAAACGTTAATTAGTGGATTAAAAAAAATCGCTGAAATCTATGAAATCGTGGAGATCTTTCATCCCTGAGAAATCCCGTGAAACCTAATAACAAATCCAGACAGTGGGAGGCTACAGCTGGAAGAGCGCACTAGTTACTGACGCATGTCAGCCATGACAACAGCTCTGCAGGGTTGCCAACATTGGAAAATTAAAAACAGGAAGATCTTAAGGGGTTTGATAATGGGAGTGGAGGGGGGGGGGGTGCTCCCCCAGAATTAAAATTTTAAATTAAAAAAACACACCAAATAATCCGTAAGATTGATAATAATATAATATTACTATATTAATGGCATTGCAGGGTTGCTAACATTGGAAAATGAAAAAATGAAAGATTGGCGTAAGGTGATGATGAGACATAAAATATCGTAAACCTTATGGGAAAACCGTTATGGTTGGCAACCCTGTGTAAAATATTCTGATAAAACGCATTGGTGGGGGAATGCAAATGGTCTATAATGGTAAATGGTATATAGTGCCAGGTGCATGATTGTATTTATGTAGTTGCTGGTGATCCTTTACTTATGGTCAATAGTCATTGTGTATTAGGTAGAGAGTGTGAAAGAGGCACTAGTGATAGTGTGTAAGGGGCATTTGGAGCTCTACTCACTACCCCCTCCCCCCTCTGTTAGTCACGGATCACCACACACTCAGTTCAGGCAGGTGGTGGCCAAGCAGCCACACCACATGGGCAGATCACAGTAACCATGGTGACACAGGAATGCTTGATGTTCATTGGTGGAACTGTAAATGCTTGATTCTCATTGGAGAACACGGTCAGGTGGTATGCCATACCAGATCCATGTACCACTATATAATAATAAACCTGAGGGCATTGTCTCTCTCTCTACTTTCATTCTTTATACTCTTCCTTTCTCTTCTTGCCTGTATTTAATTCATTATAGCCTGCCTACACAAACCACAGATTCCAGCTGAGGACTTTACACCTGGTTCTGGATCAAGCTGTTGTGGGAGTAAGCCGCTTCTTAATCTGTTCACATACCATTGGTAGTTGCCGATGACGGTGAGCGGGGTGGTCTGGGTGAAGGGGCACCAGTGGTTCGGAGCCCTGAGCACCACTTGTCGCAGAACATTCCCATGTTGGGCGGTGTTGGTCTGAAATATCTCGAACGATCCAACCTGCTGCGCAAAGTTATTCGCCTCCTGCCCAGGTTTGTATGCTGTAATAAAGCCAAGGTGATAATTGAGTGGTTTAAATGATTCTAATCATTTAGGTGGAATGCACATAATAATAACATGGACGTGGTATAAATGATTCTAATCATTTAGGTAGAATGCACATAATAACACGCATGTCTGAATGTAATGTCTCACTGAGTCACAACTAAGCAAAGTCCTTATTGTTAACTTGCATCCATAATCTGATCAATGTTTTACTTCTAATTAATATAATTAATTTTTTTTAATAAATATACTTTTTATTTTTTTAAATAAATATACTAATGTAAAATAAATATTTGTTTAGTCTTTATTTTCAATAAATATAATTTTTTATAAATATAACTTTTATTTATAATAAATAAATTTGTATTTTTAATATAAATTGTATTTCCTATGTTAGCCCCCCCCCCCCCTCCTGCTCCCGCACAACCATCCCACCATTTTCTGTGAATTTTTGTAACTCCCTTGGTTAACAGCTTTTGCGCCTCTTTAAAACCGGATACTGTAACCACTAGACCATCACATCCAGTTGCACTTGCATGGCTCTTGAGCTTCCGCCATATTTATTTTTTTTATATATATATATTAGGTTGATTGTTATAATCTACTTTACTTTAGTTTGGAGCAACTTTTATAATAAATGTCTGACTTTGGGGATATTTGAAGTAAAAACATGATAAATACACAAAAATACCATCATAGTCTTCTATGACTTGCATCAATGACAGATTCTATTTACTTTACTTTAAATTCCTTCCATGCAGTAATAAATATTTAATAAGTACACCGGTATCAAAATTAGATATGTAGGATGAAATGTAGGCTGGTGCTTTGGTTTAGAAAATGTTATGCTTTTTTCCGATTATGCAACTTCAACACACAAAAGAATAATTCTATAGCATCCTTAACAAACCACATATCCATAATGAAGCATAAAGCTAAGATTCATTATACGCGGTATGCGGCATGCGAATGCGAATGTGGTATATGCGGCATAGATATATGCCAACCCCCAATAGCCGATGTTTACTTTTTGTGCTGGGGGATGGTTAAACAAAAACCACACCAAAAAAGTTACCCATAACATTTTTGGGGTTTTTCCTCCCAATTTGTGAAGGAAGAGCAAAGTTAGTATTGTTTTCTATGGCAAACGCAGCAGTATTCGCATTCGCACCGACCGGTCCATGGGTCGGTCCATTTGCCGCATTCGCGTTTGTATTCGCATCGGCCTTATGGAAGCACCACTATTCATTTACATGATTTTCGATTTTTTGCCGCATTCGCATGTCACATACCGCGTATACGGAATCTTAGCTTGACATGGTATGGTATGGCATGGTTATTGACATCTGCAGGACACTTACTAATTTAGATAAGTCGCACGCCTACCATAGCACATTATCTACTAACACAAGAATGTACATGCATATTATTTCTTTCAAAGAGGTTCAAAGAACTAGTTATAACCATAACATAAGAAAACCACAGCAAAACACCATATTGTGCTTTTAATCAAATCTCCACCGACGAATAGGATTTACTCTGCATTGAATTCTACTAAGAGAATGACTTCATATTCACCATGTATATTAGCACAAAGTTACCCTAACCGTGACACTGAAAATATAAAATGCACACGCTGTTATCTCACAATTCTGTTGTGTAGCACTATTCGTTCTTTTCTTTGTAGCAAACGTTAGTTGATTTTAGATGATATTATAGAAGTGAATGAATGTAACACAATACGGCCGGAAGACCAGTGCCTCCGCGCTGAAATTACCGTTATTTTGCTGAATAGATGGTTGGTTGTTGGAGTTTTACGTCCTGGCAACATTTAAGGTCATATCAGGATGGGCAACGACTTCTGACTGTGAGCACTCATGGTGACTTTATAGTACTGCCCCACTGGGAAATCAGGCTGCCGGCACCATGACCCGATATCCCACCCAGTCACATTATCTAGACACTGAGCTAACCAGTCCTTGCCCTTACTATCAATGCCGAGCGCCAAGCTAGGAAGCGACAAGTATAAATTTGATAAGTCATTGGTTTCACTCGACTGGGAACTGTACTCCTGAACGCCCGCACGCGAGGTCTGCCCTCTACAGATTTGGCCACCCGCGCCCGGTCGATGAATAGAAATGATCATTTAACAACAACAACAAATCTCACCTTCGAAGTTGTCCTTGTAGTCTGCGGGGAATGGCGCGGAAGCTGGTGGTTTACCATGGGTTCCCTTCAGACCACGCTTTATGGTTGTCAAGGTAACCACCTCATTCACTCCCACGGCCAGTTTCAGCGACCCCCTCACCACCTGGAAAAACAGAGAGAATCCAGGTCAAAACAAAATAACGGTCCGTCCATAGCTACTTGCATAATTAAAGCCGCATAGTCCGATGAAAACATCAAATTCTCAAAACCAAAACAATTAACTAAATTTGATTCTACATATTGAACTTAGACACTGGTGTATTTATTAAACATTTGTCGTCACTTAGAATGGAATAATGAGGCAATTGAATAGAACCTGTTACTGCAGAAGGTTATGGCATTATCACCAAAATTTATTGTGCATGCTTGCACTTCAAATATCTCAATGGTTAGCCACTTACAATTTTATCATATTACAAAAAAAGGAGAAATTATATTTAAAACTCACCCATGGGACCATGTACAAGCATCATGGAAGTAAATTAATTCGTTTCTTTGGAATTCCAATATTGGTATTCCGAGTTCCGCTGGTCTGTCAGTAACAACTGAAGCCGAGACCCAGCTGGGTGTCAGCGGGACCCAGCTGGGTGTCGGCGAGACCCAGCTGGGTGTCGGCGGGACCAAGTGGTCCTCACTCGATGCCGCATTGGCCACTCTTGGCTGACTCGTGCATTTTTAATCAAGGGAGAACCACCCCCTGAGTGCATTGGGTGTCAGTGTCCAATAACACGCGAACACATTCTGCTCAAATGTGTAGATTTCATGGCCTTGCGTCGAGAATGTTGTAATGTAAATATTATGCAAGTCCTCGTTACCAATGCAACGCACAAATAAATTTGATAGATCCTAAGAACAAGTGAACTGTATCGCCTCGTGTAATTTTAGCTATGTTTTATTCCTCAAATTTGCTGCTATTTGACACAAATTTAATGACTTCAAAATTGCATCTGAGATCATATTTGCTGTCATTTAACACAAATCTAACCAGTTCAGATTTTCGTGTAAATTCCAATGTAGGCATATAAATGATATTACAAAACTGACCAAATAAATACCACTAACTTTTCGCGGTGAATATGACCCTTACTGCCAAGACAGCGCCAAACCTTCATCAATCATAAACCGGGCGCGGTGGCCGAATCGGTAGAGCGCGGGCCTCACGCGCGGAAGATCGGGAGTTCGATTCCCAGTCGAGTCAAACCAATGACTTAAAATTGATACCTATTGCTTCCTATCTTGGCGCACATCACTAATAGGATAGGGCAAGGACTGGTTAGCTCAGCGTCAGGATAATGTCACTGAGTGGGATATTGGGTCATGGCGTCAGTGATTTCCAAGTGCGGCAGAACTATAAAGTCACCATGAGCGCGCACTGTCACAAGGCGGTACCCATCCTGATATGACCTTAGATGTTGCCAGGATGTGAAACTAACCAATCAATCATCAATCATAATCAATTTACTCAAAGGTACGTACGTCCACAGTGCCAGCGTTTTGGAAGAATTCCGAATGTCCCGTTCTGAAGTCAATCGTCGATTTCCACATGTAAAGCCTCTTGATTTTTTTCTGTCAAAAAGAATAAAACTACAAATACATAAACAGATACAGGGATGAAAGTGGTCTCGTAGGAAAAAAGCGGAAATCAGCGAGTGGTCATATCTAATGACGATTAGATGGTAGGTAAAAAGGTTCATCCCTACCCAGAAGAACCCATTAGAAAATAATTGGTATCAATCAACCAATTAGAAAAGATGAGCTCCTGGTTCCAGTATCCAGTGTCTACCCATAATGGCTTAGAGTTGGTGAAATTGCAGAGGATGCTTTTTTTGGGGGGGGGGGGGTTGCATTAGTTGTTTAAGCAGGGGAAATTTCAATTGCGGACGATTGGTCTTCCTCATTCCACTGCTCCTTGCCCTATCCTAATAATACCGAGCGCAAGGCTTAGAAGTGACAAGTATCAATTTTAAAGTCATTGGTTTGACTCGACCAGGATTCGAACCCACAATCTACCAACACGGGAGACGGACACTCTAACTCATTCAGCCATCCCGTCTGTTAACAAACAAGATGGCGACCGAGGAATGAATGCTCTCGGTTTGACTTTTAAAGTCTATTAAACTACATAACATAATTTATTTAACAATTCAAAAATAGCGGGTAAATATATAGAGGTATATGAAGAATATATTTTGCTTTTTAAAGGAATTTATGTGTTCATTTCATTTACCCAGCCGTTCGCCACTTTTTCTAATGGGTTGTTCTTCACTTCTACTCTGGGTAAGGGTGATTCTTTTATCTAGTTAGAGGGGTGATAATAGGGTCACAATAGTGATAGCAGAATGCTCTCCAAGCAGAGTCAGTAATACTTAGCCATAGGCATGGTGCAAAGACTATGCTTGGTTTGATTGTTTCTTTTTTGTTGTTTCACGTCCTAGCAACATCTAAGGTCATATCAGGACAGGTACCGACTTGTGACAGTACGCACTCATGGCGATTTTATAGTGCTGCCCCACTGGGAAATCAGGCCGCTGATACAATGACCCGATATCCCACTCAGTCGCATTATCCTGACACCGGGCTAACCAGCCCTTGACCTATCCTAATAATGCCAAGCACCAGGCTAGGAAGCGACAAGTATCAATTTTTAAGTCATTGGTTTGACTCGACCAGGAACCGAACTCGCGAACTCCCGATCTTCCACACACGAGGCCTGTGCTCTACCGATTCGGCCACCGCGCTAGAGATGGTGGTATGAAATCTGACTTCCGTTCATCACCCTCACAGTGTTAAGCCTATGGGAGAATCTCGCTGATGTAATCATCAGACCGGTCTAGGTAATGGGGCTCCTTGCCTGTGAGGTCAATGCGGTCCACTACACTTGTGCCCTACACTCGTCCCCATGAAATCAGGTTTTTTTAAAAATGTTTTATGTCTGCAAACCAGACGGGATGGGTGAATGCGTTAGAGTGTTTGTCTCACGTGTTGGTAGATCGAGGGTTCGAATCCTGGTCGAGTCAAAACAATGACTTAAAAATTTATACTTGCCGCTTCCTAGCCAGGCGCTGGGCATTGTTAGGATAGGGCAAGGAGCAGTGGAATGAGGAAGACAACCCGATTCAAACCACAGTATGTAGAGAATCCTGGTCACGGCACAAGTGTTGTGGAGGTAAATTACAAACAAAAAGAACATCATGCCTAGATCTGACAATTCGGTACCCGTCCTGAGATGACCATAGATGTTGATAGGACGTAAAACCCCAACAAACTTGAACTTACCAGTGGACCCTTGAGGTTAAAGACGACAGTTTGAGGTGACACTTTGTATTTGTGCATGGGGATGTTGAGACAGATCCCTGCGTTTTCGCCATCCTACGAAAGAAAGCTGCACATAGTCACCAAGCCGCATAGTCCGATGAAAGCATCAAATTTTCAAAACCAAAAACACTGACCTAGATTTGATCCTACGTGTCCAACTTAGATACTGGGGCACTTAGTCAGCATTTCTTGCTGCATAGAAGGGGATGCTAAGTCAATTTAAAAGAACCTGTGACTGCCGCAACCTATGGTGTCTGAATTTTGACGTGTTTGGGAAAATTAATTTCAAACAAACATTTTTGTTGATGTGTTTGCGCTTCAAATATCTCCAAAGTTAGCCATTTGAATTAAACGTGACTTCAAACTAAAGTAAAGCAGATTATAATGATCAATCTTACGTAGTTATCTCAGAAAATGACAGAAACTCACAAGCATCGGACTAATGGAACTTTAAAGGTGACGTCTAATTAGTAATAATATGTGACGGTCAACTAGATACACTGAGTTATTTATTCACAATTGGTGAAGCACAAACATACGGTTGTCTCTATGACGATAGTGAAGTCTCTGCGGTCAGGGCTGACCAGCGACACATACGAACCGCCTTCCTTGAGGAAGCCGGAGCCACGCCCGGTTCTCAGATAGGACCAACCGACATTCGCGAACTGAGTTGTGTGCGCTAAAGAAAAAATAGCGGAGAGGCAAAATGGTTGTAAAGATTAAGTTCAACTTTTAAATGTAACAGCTTAAAAAATATCTACTTCCAGTTGTTGTTAATTCACACAGAAATTTAAATTCAGTTCCGGTAGAGTAATGTTTGCCAAACAAATCATAAACTATGGGTGCTTTCTGAGTTCCGTCTCCATGAGTTATGTTTATCCTTACGTGTCATATGCGACAGCCTATAGAAGTGACAGCTGCCCCATCCATGAGTTACGTTTATCCTTACATGTCATATGCAACAGCCTATAGAAGTGACAGCTGCCCCATCCATAAGTTACGTTTATCCTTACATGCCAGCCCATACAAGTGACGTCCCCCTCTGTGAGTTATGCTTATCCTTACACGCCGTATGCGACAGCCCACAGAAGTGACATCTGCCCCTCTGTGAGTTACGCTTATCCTTAAACGGTGTGCACGACAGCCTAGAGAGGTGAGTTACGTTTATCCTGACACATAGTACGCAATAGCCCACACAAGTGACACCCGCCCCTCCGTGAGTTACACTTGTCACTTACCCGTGGCCCAGACGGGCCCAGTCACCTGGTAGTGCCCGCCCCACGGCTGCTGCGCCACCATCAGGCTGTGACGTGTATACGCCAGGTTGTCGTAGTAGGAGGTGATCAGGTTCCACGCAATGAATCTGGATGCGTGTCAGGCAGTCAGGTGGTGGAGAAAAGCGATAAGTTAAACACTGTGTGTGGTAAATGCCAAGACGCAAGGTACCAGCAACGACAAAGCAGTTGTGGGTAGACTGATTGCATAGTTAGTTATATAGCTAGGATGCTAGCCCTGGAATGGCAGAAGTGTGGGTTCGAGTCTCACTCTAGGTGTGATGTTTTTCTTCATTTCTTTATTTGCAACCCACCCACCCTACGACATGAGCAATGACATAATATCTTATCGTAAAATAGGGCACTGAGTGAGTAATGATCAAATAAATTGTCAGAAAATAGAACAGTGATTGAGTAATAATTTCTGACACGACATGATGGTTGCTTTCACTGTTAGGTAAAAAAAAAAATAACCCCCCAAAACATTAACTGTTCAAATTTGATCAAAATCGCCATCTCACAAGCAACTCAAACAAACCAGCTGCGACTGATTAAACATGAAAAGATATACTGTGCTTACTCATGATATTACAGAATTATTTATGTTGGTATTTGACTCAAAACAGTTCAGATCTGATTAGATACCAGCAGCATTACATATTTCACAATGAATTCTTTTTTTAACCACTAAAAATACCTACTCTTGTCCACTTTATTCTTATTTTATTGATTTATTTATTAATTAATTAGATTCATTGATTAAGCAGGTGAAATTTCAATCACGGATAATTGGTCTTCCGCATTCCACTGCTTTGTCCTATCCTATTAATACTGAGCACCAGGCCAGGTAGCGGCAAGGATCAATGCTTAAGTCTGATTTGACTCGTCCACAGATTCAAATCCCATGACCTGCCACACAGGACGCGGATGCTCAACTCATTCGGCCATCCTATCTGGTTGAGAGGGTACATGACAAGAGAATATACAAGACAGCGGCAACTCACCCGGTCATTTGTCCATTCACAAAGTTTTGATTCAGCAACTGCAATTAAAAACAGATGTAAACATGAGACAGATGACCGACAGCTCATCAGTTCTATTCTAGATACAATTTGACCTTAAATGTTGCGAGGACGTAAAACAACAAACAAGATACAAATTCCTCACAGCATCACATCAATGCCATCACTTCATTATCACATGTATGTCTGTAGGAGACATTGCATCCATCTCTATAACAGTAGGACACCATTTAACATACGCGTAGGCATATATGATAGTCTGAGTGAGTTGGCGGAGTGATTTCAAATGGGTCAAAGCCGGAAGACTGAGGCCCATTTGAAATCGCTCTTCCCATTCAAGGGGACTATTATGATGCCTCACGCACATGTACAAATATGTTTTTCGCATTTTATTGCACATGTACACAGTTGTTTTGTGTTTTTCATTATGGAACTATATTCTGGTGACTTCATATGGCACGAGTGCCATCCGGCTAACATCTTGGGTCATATCAGGACGGTTACCGACTTGTGACAGTGCACACTCATGGTGACTTTATAGTGCTGCCCCACTGGGAAATCAGGCCACCAGCACCATGACCCAGTAGCGCTCTTAGTCACATTATCCTGACACTGAGCTAACCAGTCCTTACCCTATCCTATTAATGCCGAGCGCCAGGCTAGGAAGCGACAAGTATCAGTTTTATAAGTCATTGGTTTGACTCAACCGGGAACTGAACTCCCAATTTCCCACACGTGAGGCCCGCGCTCTACCGATTCGGTTACAGCCCCCAGTGTCATGTTGTAAGCATAACACTACGACAGTCAGTAACTATCCGTGCGACTCACCCTGGCCATACAGGCTGCCCCATAGTCATTAGCGGAGGAGCTGAAATCCTCAGAGGACCACAGCGGTTTGTTCACCGCCTTCGCCTTGGAGCTTGACCATGTGCCCGTGTAGTGTGATCTGTAAATGTAGGTCAAAGGTTACAACATTGGCATATTCATCATACTCAATCAAGCAACTCACCTTGGCATTTGAAAGTGGATCCCAGCCTATGTGATGAATAACGAATTATGCGAGTATAAAGGCGTGGAAGGGAATTATTTGATTATATATATATTATTGTTTTCCTGATTCTATGTACTACCTATTTCGCTCGCTATGACTGGTGGCGCCGCACCGGCGCTTGCCGTCAATACTGGACACGCCAACCTCACTCATGCAGGAGAAATTTATCCATTATATATAGATCCAATCGACCTTGGTGCCACCTAGCGGCTCAGGACTGCACCACCCATGTAATGCCTGCCTTACACCAAACGGCAGTGGGCTAAGTACAAATCATCAAATGTGACTGACACTGGTCAACATCCGGGGGAGGGGAGGTGGGCTGAAGGTGGCGCCACCGGTTCAGTGTTGGGTCTCATGGAGTGGAGTATATAATATGCCAATATATTCCCCATTGTCTCTTTATAATCGCATAATTCTTTATACTCACATACACGCATACATATATACACACACGTATAGATATACTCCACTTAGTTCTACCCAAATTGGTACTGATCCGCAATCACGCTCTTTTATTCACCTTCCCACCCTAACAGCCAATAGAATTGAATTGAATAGGAATCAAACCCGGATTCTTTCCGCTGCTCCCGCCCATGACACATTAGAGCAGCATAACTATAACACCATGGACCATTAAAGCCGATTTACTCACACATCTATTTATTTTCTTCCCAATTCCTTCACATTACGATTTCATGTAATACATTACTTCTGTGTTATCCTGACTTATTATCCTATATTTATCGGAATATTTTACTAAGATTAAGTCTATTCATGCGATGCTATAATGGCCCCATATAGCACTGATTCGCTGAGCGCCCCATTAAAAAAATATATATATATATATTGCATATAGAGCGCTAAACGAGGTATCACTGTATCATTAAGCCCCAGTCACTACGGCTTGTGACCATTGGCAACCACTTTCCGACCAAAAGGCAGACTGGTCGTCAACTGGTGGCGAGCGCTGAAAGTGTCGGCTACCTCCTGGCGACCATTCTGGTCGCAAGGAAGTTTTTACTGCAGCACCTGCAACCTCCTTATGACCAAAATGGTTGCCCAGAGGTCGCCGAGTGGTCGGCAACTGATCACCAATCATTGTTTTTCCCACCTTTAAAAAAATACTCACTTTGGTCGCAAGTAGGACGCCTGTAACCATAGGTTTTTTTGTGTTGCAAAGTGGTCGCAAGCCATAATGTGACCGAGGCCTTAGTTTTCGGGGCATCTACTCACCCAACAATGTCAATGACCTTCATGAGCTCTGGGTCACTCTGCATGTCATTGACGATGTCCCACGCGTTGGATCCAATGGCGTCTGCAGCAACAATCTTCACGTGACCGAGCCCGCTGCTCACCAGGTGGCGTTTCAGCGTCTGAACAGAATTAGGTTCTGCTTTAAAGTTGCATAGTCCGATAGTTTTGAGTCCCGGTAATTTTCTCAGAGAAATATATTATGGTGATAGTTATGATCTACATTACGTACAGAATTAATTTTGGCAAGCATAGGCTTCTGTAACAACAGGTTCTATTAAATTGGCTCGGTATTCCGTTCTATGGTAAATAAGTGCACCAGTATCTAAGTTAGGTATGTAGAATCAAATCTAGGTCACTAAATTGGTTTAATAAATTGATGTTTTCATTGGACTACGCATGGACCGATGAAGCATAACATTGTAGTAGTCTGCACTGACCTCTCAGGCAGGGAGTCACATAGACCGATGGGCATCGATAGGGTGATTGCATCAGGGAGCCTAGGTGGTGTAATGGTTAGTGTAGTAGTCTGCACTGACCTCTCAGGCAGGGAGCCACATAGACCGATGGCATGGATAGGGTGATTGCATCAGGGAGCCTAGGTGGTGTAATGGTTAGTGTAGTAGTCTGCACTGACCTCTCAGGCAGGGAGTCACATAGACCGATGGGCATGGATGGGGTGATTGCATCAGGGAGCCTAGGTGGTGTAATATGGCTATATTGCTAGCCCCGGAATGGCAAGATGTGTGGGTTCGAATCCTGCTCTAGGCGCAATATTTTCCCAATTAAATCACTCCCACGAGAATATTTTCAAAACCAAATCGTTTATCTATATCTGATCCTATATCTCCTACTTAAATACTGATGCATTAACTATGATTTGGGTTGTTTGTAAGGAATAATTTATTTATTAAACCATCCCTCTATTTTGAAGCAACTTTTATTTTTAAACGACTACCTTTGAAGATAGTTGAAGTGAAAATGCACACAATTAATTTTGGCGTGCAAGTACAAGTTTTGACGCTATAGGCTTCAACAGTAACAGGTTCTATTAAATTTTCCTCTTTTTTTTTTGAAGAACAAAAGAGCATCAAACCGCAATAAACATGTTGGCTGCAGGCTAACATGGGTAATTTGCACACGAGGCACGTGTTCTATTTATAGTCTTCCTCGTCGATCGCCTACGCCTAGCCCGTCACTTCACCCCTGGCTGCTCTACACACCACTACGATCACCCGCCCACCCACCCACGTTACAAGGGTTTGAGCGCTGCCCTGCTGTCCTCTCCTCATGACCTCATCTTCACATGTCACGAGTTGCTCATAACCTGCTTGAACTGATCTGAACTGCTCAGGGCATTTGGGTCATCGTGCCTGGCCCTCAACTTGATGCCGCTGATCCGTCAGCCAAGATTAAATTTTATTAAATAAAATAAATAAATAACCTTTAAACGTTCTTATCTGCTTCTAGTCCTTTATTGTATGCTTGTGTGTCGAATGTGTGAATTAAATGTTAAATGAGTGCACCATTATCTAACTTGTATATGTAGTATCAAATCTAGGCTAGTGTTTTGGTTTAGAAAACTTTTTTTTTTTATATCAGATAATACAGCTTTAAAATTATGTTTATTTATCATAGTCGTCATGATGGATACAATTATTATCAAACCATAGTACTTATTTATAATATTTAATTAAGAATAAACGTTTAGATACCTTAATATATAATACGTCATATGGCTTCTCGTTCCAAATCTGAAAGAACAAAGAGAATATAAGGACATTTTTCTCTATTTACAAGCAAACAGTTGAAAGAAATGCAGCAAAGTTAGACCCAAATGACAGTAGGGGGCGCGGTTTTCCAAATAGATTCCTCATACACGGGATGGCCGAATGAGTTAGAGCGTCCACCTCACGTCCATGTTGGTGGGATCGAACCCTGGTCGAGTCAAACCGATGACGTAAAAATTTATACTTGTCGCTTCTTAGCCTGGCGCTCAGCAATCCTTAGGATAGGGCAAGGAGCAGTGGAATGAGGAAGACCAATTGTTCGTGATTGAAATTGCCCCTGCTTAAAGCTGCATAGTCCGATGAAATATCAAATTTTCAAAACTAAAGCAATTATCTAGATTTGATTTTACATATCTAACTTAGATACTGATGCACTTATTAAGCATTTGTTTCTGCATAGAAGGCAGTACTGAGTCAATTTAATAGAACCTGTTGCTGCAGAAGTCTATGGTGTCAGCGTTTTGGCAAGTTTGCCAAAACTAATTTTGCATGTTTGCACCCAAAATATCTCAAAAGTTTACCACTTAAAATAAAAGTAACTTTGAACTAATGCAAAGTAGATACTAGTGATCGATCTAATATAAGGCAATAAAAAACTGCATCTAGATTTGGTTAAAACAGACCAGAAGGTAACAAAGTGAGTTCGGTATGACATACCAAGCACCCATGAGGTCCATAACAAACTATTTAATTTTTTTTATATCTATTACATTCATTCATTAAGCAGGGGAAATTTCAATCTCAGAAAATTGATAGATATACGACACAGGTGCCTGGTTAGAGTAGGGTTATGACACATGTGCCAAGTTAGACTTAGAGTAGCGGTGTGACACAGGTGCCTAGTTAGAGTAGTGCTGTGACACAGATGCCTAGTTAAAGTAGCGGTATGCCACACGTGGAAAGTTAGACTTATAGTAGCGGTGCGACACAGGCCCCTAGTTAGCGTAGCGGTGTGACAGAGATGGCTAGTTAGAGTAGCGGTGTGACACATGTGTCCAGTTAGAGTAATGGAGTAACAGAGATGCCTAGTTAGAGTAGCAGTGTGACACATGTATCTAGTTAGAGTAATGGCGTGACACAGGTGCATAGTTAGCAGCGGTGTGACAGAGATATCTAGTGAGAGGAGCATGACACAGGTGCCTAGTTAGAATAGCGGCGTAACAGAGGTGCCTAGTTAGAGTAGCGGTGTGACACAGGTGCCTAGTTAGAATAGTGGCATAACAGAGATGCCCAGTCGCATCATGACATACCCCGACATAGTCGATAGTGAGGTTGTGCTCCTTCTTCGCACCCAGGATCCACCTCGTGACGTAATTGGCCGTCACGTTGGGATACTGGTACGCACTGTAGACGTCGCCACTGATCCAGCCGGGGAAGCCCCACGGCAGCCCGTAGAGCAGAATGTCGGGGTTACGCTGTAAGTAAATAACCACACATCTAGACGCTGTATCATTCAGGTCAATTTCAATATTAAGCCTAACAGTAACACACAAAAAGTTGTGTTTCCGTTTGCGCAACCGCCACAACAAAATGTTGCTGACCTGTATGTTCTTTTCCAATGAAATTATTTTATCTTTAGATTATTTAATCTTTTAAAAGAAACAAAAAAAACCCTGCAAACTCTACTTCTTTGCTTGTCTGCAACAAGAAACTTTTTTTTCAGGCCTTACCCAATGTAGTTCTGCCGGCTCCCACTATCTAGAACTTGGCAGCACCGTAAAACGCCAGAGGGCGCCTCTCCACCACTTCCAACAATGAGGGCAAGCGCTATTTACTCACTCTCAATGTTTGTAAATAAACATTCGAGGATAGGTCCACAATTTTCTCTATTACTTATCTATGAGTGACCTGCTTGGCTCTAACTTATTAAGCCTGTATCAGGATGTCTCCAGGACCTTGTATTCCCAAATGATGACCCCTCTATTCACATGGCTTAAGTTCCTTTAAAGTTGCAGACCCCGATGGCTTTGCGTTTCTGGCATATTATTTAGATAAATATATTAGGTTGATCATTATAATTTACATTACTTTAGTTTGAAGTAAGTTTTATCATAAAGGGCTAACATTGGAGATATATTTCAAAGGAAAACATGCCAAATTAATTTTGGCATGCACATCATCGAAATGTTGGACCTCATAGGCTTCAACAGATAAACCAGGTGGTTCCCGGTCGAGTCTAGCCAATGACTTATAAAATTGATACTTGTCACTTCCTAGCCTGGAGCTCAGCATGTATAGGATAGGGCAAGGCTCAGTGTCAGGATAATGTGACTGAGTGGGATATCGGGCCATGGTGCCGGCGGCCTGATTTCCCAGTGGGGCAGCACTATAAAGTCACCACGAGTGTGCACTGTCACAAGTCGGTACCCATCCTGATATGACCTTAGATGTTGCCAGGACATAAAACTCCCAACAACCAACCAACCTCAACAGCGATAGCTTCTATTAAACTGATCTAGTATTCAAGTCAAGACATCCTCCATGGAAAGTGAGCGAGGGCTCTACCATTTCGACCATGAATGAAAAACTAACACCAATAAAATTAATTTGTTTAAAAATGGGGCGGAAGGAAAGAAATTTACCTTCTTTGCCTCGGCCATGAGCCACCACTCGTAGCCACGGCTGTAGTTTTCGTCCCACGGGTAATGCATGTGGGAGGATTCCGTTCCTTCAGAACTCTGCGCGTCCCCTCCAATCTCAACCTTGAGAATCTGAAGGGACGCTCCGAAACCAGGCTGGACGCGGAGCAAACAGCAACATCCACATTCAGTATATTAAAGTGGCACAGTAGGATGCTTTTGGGCTTCGGTCATTTTTTCTGAGATAAATATATTAAATTGATTGCTATAATCTATCATTTCTTTCCTTTTTCTTTTTTTGGTGATGTCTTATTTACCCTGTCCATAACGAGTAAATCTCATCATGGCTTGTTTTCATCGCTGAACAGCGATAATTTCAATTTGGTAATTGCCTTGTCACCGTAACTTATTATTGGCCAGCCTTAATTATAGTTTTTCTTGGCGCCACGTTTGCGACATTTTGGTATATACCTACCCCATGTCTTACTTTAATTTGAAGTAACTTTTATTTTAAATGGCTAGCTTTTAGTGATATTTGAAGTGCAAACATGTAAAATATAGTAAATTGATTGTTATAATGTACATTACTTTAATTTGAAGTAAGTTATTTTAAACGGCTAACTTTTTCAGATATTTGAAGAACAAACATGTCAAATTAATTTTGGCAAGCATGCCAAAACTCTGACACCATAGGCTTCTGCACAAACACATTCTATTAAATTGTCTTAGTTGTTGTTTGTTTGTTTGTTGTTGTTTTACGTCCTAGCAACATCTAAGGTCATATCAGGACGGGTACCGACTTGTGACAGTGCGCACTCATGGCAACTTTATAGTGCTGTCCCACTGGGAAACCAGGCCGCCGGCACCATTACCTGGTATCCCACTCAGTCACATTATCCTGACACTGAACACACCAGTCCTTGCCCTATCCTAATAATGCCGAGCGCCTGGCTAGGAAGCGACAAGTATCAATTTCAAAGTCATTGGTTTGACTCGACCAGGACTCGAACCCATGACCCCACGATCTACCAGCATGTTAGACGGACGCTCTAACTCATTCGGCCATCCCGTCTGGTCAATTGTCTTAGTAGTTCCTTCTATGTGGCACCAAATCCTTAATAAGTGTATCAGTAATTTAAATATCTAGAATCCAATCGAGATCATTGTTTTGGTTTTGAAAATGTGATGTTTGATCAGACTACGCAGCTTCAAAGTTGCAGTCCAATAGCTTCTAACTTCCTGCCATAACTTTTATATTTAGATAAATATATTAGACTGCTCATTATACTGTACTTTACTTTGAAGTAATTTTTTTTAAATGATTGGCTTCGATTTTGATTTCCAGTAAATTTACGCTGTGTCAGCAGAAAAGACTATCTGCTTTACTAAAATATTAGAGTTTATTCAATCACCGAACAAATCAATACCACCTGAAAATCTGAAGCTAGGCCCCTGAAATTAAATATTGAACGAAAAAGAAGTAGTGGCTATGATTATGAACAGGATTTAACAGACATGGAATAGCCTACCATAAACAGGTAGTCGAGGACATGGCTCCGTTCGGGTTCTGGGTAATTTACCAGCAACTTCGATGTGGCCTGGATAAAAAACAGAATAGCACAACATATTAGTACAAACTTGACAATGACCAGAGCTCTAGCATTTCGATATGCCCTTCAAAATATTTTTTTTTTTTTAAACTAAAGTTTATTTTATTCATCAGATAATATCTCGTCACCGCCAGAGCACTGGTCTTCCAGCCGTACAGTACAATTCCTTAATACATAAATGAAACTACTATCAGTTGTAACAGTAACTGCATGCAAATCCTGTTTGATACTAAAAGTATTATACATTATATAAATGAAGTATCAGCTGTAGTAGTAACTGTGTACAATTCCAGTCCAATAAAAGTATCATGCAATCAGTGAATATGTATTGCATGGTTCTAGAATTGCCTTTAAACACTTTTTTCATTCTAATAAATATGAGGAAGAGTAGTGGCCCAAGTTTACAACCCTGGGGTACTCCAGTTGTAATTGATCTCTGTTGATTTAGTGTCATTTATTTTTGTAACTTGCTGCCTATTTGATAAATAGTTGGCTATGAATGTACAAGATTTAGGACAGAGTGCTGCTCTTTCAATTTTCCAGAGTAAAATTTCATGGTCTATGGTGTCAAAACCTTTCTTGAAATCAAGAAAGACGGTTATTGTCAGTTCTCCTCTATCCATGTTAATCAGCAGTTCATCCAATAGATTGGCTAAGGCTATTGTGCTTGTTTTCTCTTTTCTGAAGCCATTTTGCTGTTTGGCAAGGTAGTTGGTGTCTTCTAGGAAGGTTTTTATTTGGTGGAGGATTGATATTGGTCGCAGTTCATTACATGATTTAGAATTACTTATCTTTGGTATTGGTGTGACAGTAGCTATTTTCCATTTATCTGGGAATAAACCCGTTTCAATGACAAGGTTGTATAGATGTGTAAATTTGTCTATTAAGATGATAATGGCTGTCTTAACAAAGGCAGAATTTATATTCATCATCATCATGCTGTCGGTCGCGATGCGACAAAGACTGCTACTCTCCATTTAGCTCTCTGCTGTGAGAGTGATGTCCATGAGTCAGTCTTAATGTCTCTTAGCTTCAGGTTTCTCTTGATGGTGTTTCATAAAAGCTGCCTGCAAAAGTGTTGGAAGTGCTGCTGGGTTTTGCAAGTTACCAGCGACACTCTCTCGGGGAGCAATTAGAGGTCTCACACCGGCAAGAACATGTCCAGACAGGCGCAAAACTATTTGTACCTGCAGTGGCTGGTCGGGAGATGTTGGGAGTTCCATACATCAACCGCCCTTAATGCTGCCACAGTGACATGGTTTTCTGTTCAGGGTTTGCTCCCTTAGCCTTCGGTTCTGTCAAGAACCTGTACCACAAGGCAGTGGTTTACAACTCTGCATCATACCAGGTGATTTATATGATGAAAGTTCATCAACCTTGGCAAGTACTTCTTTTCTTGTTATTTTTTCATGATTGTATTTGTATCAATTTGTGACTGGCTGATATGTTTTTGATCGTTGGTGTTTTGTTTGAATTCTTTTGCCCCAATGTCTTCAAAATAATTGTATATTACTTCGGCTAACTGGCCATCAGGCACTCTCTCACCTGTGCTGTCATCTATTATGCTGTTGATCTGTGGTTTAGATTCTGGTTGAATTTGACTTAGTTCATACCAGAATTTCTTCGGATTACGGTTGTGCTTTATGGCTTGATCAATGTAGTACATAGATTTTGCTTTCCTCACCTCTGTCCTGGTTTTGCTTATTCATTTTGCTACGAACTGGTCTCCTGGGTCTTTAGTCAGGTCAGCATTTTCCTTTAAAAAATCTGTCCTTTTGTAGTTCTATCAGTTCACTGGTGATGTAAACAGCTGTGTTCTCTTTTATTTTTAGTTCCGTCATTGGACAAAGTTTATCTGCTGCATGGTTGATTATATCTTCTAAAAGGTCCCCACATTTGTTGGGATTCTGCTCTTCAAGTATTGTAGTGTAGTTATAACTCTGCAAGATTGTTGTTAGTAGCTCAGTTGAAAAGTTTCTATATGTTCTGCCCCAGTATGCTGTGGTTCTTTGGTTGTTTCTGGGTTTCTTTTTGATAATATAGACGGACTTATGGTCACTGATGTTGTAGTTAAGGACTCCTGCTTGAGTGCAATATTTGTTGTTAGTAAAGGCTAAATCAGTTATGGTTGTGGTAATTCTAGTTGACCTGGTTGGTTTCTCTATCAGCTTTTGGAGCTCATGTTCCGAAGCAAATTGATTTAGGATTATGGTTGGTAGCTTTCTCTGAGCACTATAATCTGCATTGAAGTCACCTATCAGGAGGATTTCATATTTGTCTATATCATGTATTTCACTCATCACATTGGTCAATTTAAAAGGTCCTGTCCTGGGCTTTTGCAGTATATTGTTGTGGAAGAACAGGAACGCAACCCAGAGGTTTGGTATGTAGGTGGAGGAATGCCTTTACTATCAAACAGTACAGCCCATATATTCTCCCATTCTCTTAGTAACTAACAACATGCACCCCCCCCCCCCCAGCAGGCCCAATTCAATCCTGTAACACAACCTTCATTATCCTTATTCTATTTCAGGCACATTAATTACAGCTCAGATTAAGCACCTTTCCTCTCAGTAGCCCCAAGCCACCTCTCCACTTTTCCCTTCCGGCTCTATAACTCTTCATTAACGTTTGGGCCTGCTGCACTAAGTTACCCTTTTCTCAACTACAGACTTTACAAATTGCTCAAAGGCCAGCTTAACACTTCCTTCTGGTGGTCTGCATACATTCCCAATCAGGAGGAGGGAGAGAACTGCCTCCGCTCTTTCCCTATCCCCCTTCCAACTTCTCGGGGGGAGGGGGGGGGCTTATATGCCTGTGGCGCCACCTACCAGCCCTGACTCTCACTCTGACTTCCTCTCCTGCCGCCGAGCCATCAACACCTTTTCCACCCACCCTTCTTTCTTTTCCTTATATTCGTAGAGTGAAGGACTCTTCAGGACTCTCTTCTTAAAGTTGCATAGTCCGATGACTTAGATTCTGTCACTTTTCTGAGATAAATATATTAAACTGATTGTTATAATCTACCTTACTTCATAGCTTGAAGTAACTTTTATTTTAAACGGCTAATTTTAGAGATATATGAGGTATTAACATGTCAAATTAGTTTTGGCAGGCACACCAAAACTCTGACACCATAGGCTTCTGCATTAATGGGTTCTATTAAATTGACCCAGTATTCCCTTTCATATGGCAATACATTCTCAATAAGTGTGTTAGTATCTAAGTTAAATATGTAGAATCAAATCTAAATATATTTTTTTTTTTTTAATTTGATGCTTCATCGTACTATGCAGCTTTATTAAACCCACTTTTAAATCCAGCTAATTGTTTGTTGCTTCTTCCCCACCGTGTATCATCATGATCTACCTAATATATTTAGCTAAAGCTGCATAGTCCGATAAAAACATTTCAAAAGGAAAACATTTTTCTAGATTTGATCCTGCATATCCAACTTCGATTCAGGGATGAAAGTGGTTTCCGGGGAAAAAAGCGGAAATGCAGATATTCCCCCATAGGCGTTAGCACTGTCAGGGAATCGCGGAAAATTCCCAGAAGTCAGGTTTCATCATACATATTCTTAAATAAATACATTAGGTTGATCTTATAATCTACCTTATTTTGGTTTGAAATAACTTATTTTAAATGGCTAACTTTTAAAATAGTTTTGAAGTGCAAACATGCAAAATAAATGTTGCCAAGCATACCAAAACTGACAGTGACACCATAGGCTTCTGCAGTAACAGGTTCTATTACATTGGCGTGGTATTCCATTCTATGTGGTGACAAATGTTTTATACGTAGCAGTATCTAAATTAGATATGAAGAATCAAATCTAGATAACTGGTTTGGTTTCGAAAATGTGGTTTTCATCGGATTATGCAGCTTTAAAACCATCGGATTATCATTATGCCACTTTAATCTACAGGTTTCCACCCACACTACAGATAAACCACTTTCTCGTCATGATCTGACATATACGCGGCAGTTTTGGGGTGGGATTACAGGGAGATAATCCATCTGTTCCTGACCTAGTAAAATAAATCTACCTGATAAGATTACCTGATCGGTACCAGGAGGTGACTGATTGGGTATTATAAGTATTTACACCATATATTGATGTTACTTAGAGTTTTACGTCATGGCAACATCTAAGGTCATATCAGGACGGCTACCGACTTGTGACAGTGCGCACTCATGGCGACTTTATAGTGCTGCCCCACTGGGAAATCAGGCCACTGGCACCCTAACCCAATATCCCACTCAGCCACATTATCCTGACACTGAGCCAACCAGTCCTTGCCCCATCCTATTAAATGCCAAGCGCCAGGCTAGGAAGTGACAAGTATCAATTTTAAAGTCATTGGTTTGACTCAACCAGAAACCGAACTTCCGCACACGAGGCCCGCGCTCTACCGATTAGGCCACCGCGCCCGGTCCACATATTGATAAACACTGTTAAGCATACACATTAGCTTTTACGATATCATACATGCATTGAATAGGTCTGTTTGTTGTTGTTTGGTTATTGGGGTTTCATGTCCTAACAGCAAATAAAGTAACACCAGGACGGGTATCGACTTGTGACGGCGTGCACGCATGTTGACTTTATAGTGCTGCCCTAACCGGACGCGGAATCAATGAGAACGCAGGCTTCCCACGCGGAAAGTTGGAGGTTCTAATTCCGGCCGAGTCAAATTAATGACTTACAGAATTTATACATGACACTACCTACCCTGATGCTCGGCATTACTATGATATGACATGGATTGATTTGCTCAGTATCAGGATAATGTGACTGAGTGGGATATTGGGTCACGGTGTCAGCAGCCCAATCTCCCAGTGGGGAAACACTATAACGGTCCCCATGAGTGTGCACTGTCACAAATTGGTACCCATCCTGATACGACTCTCGATGGGTACAATCAAATTTAATTGTATAAATCACTAATGTTACATGGCCGGAAGACCAGTTCACTAGCACTGAAAGAATAACTTTGTTCGAATAAAATGACATCTAGCAACAACAACAAAAGTTTGCATGCGTATGCACCTGTCACAAGTCGATATCCGCCCTGATATGATGTTGCTAAGATGTAAAACCCCATTAGGCCAAACCTATTCACTGAAGGCGCGCCTTCCTACGTAAGTGATGCAAATGCGATATAAAATTTAGTTTAAATAAATATGTATATATGGAAAGTATGGTCATTACTAGGAAAGTAAGTATTTTAAACATTTAATTCTTCCATGGCGATTTGCTTAGAATTGAAAAATCCCCGACGAGACATTTCTAATTAGGAGCTTTACAGCGAGCAAGCTTATTACAATCTAGATTGTCCAATTTGGATATCCTACATGAAATCACGCTTACAGAAATTATCTAATTATAATCTCAGGTATCTCTCACCTTTGCTCGTAGACTAAACCGACCTCATTGTCCTTAATTGAACTTTGTTCAACGCACAAGATTCTTCGCCTTCTAAATAATATATATATATATATACATCTCCATAAATATAGCTAAATGAATTCTTAAATTCACAGGCGTACAATTTTCGAATTGGATCTCCACGCCATGTTGATATTCATAAGTGTATATCTATATGTGGCCTCCCACTGTTAAATACGCCTGATTCGAGCATTTACTAAATTTGGAGTTAAAACCTCCAACATTTCATGTGCGCGAAATTAAGTTTCCAAACGCACTGAGTTAGTATAATCGCCATGCATGTCTACGGAGGGATCAGTGAGCATAGAGCAAGGGTGTAAGCCTTCAGGCCTCAACACGACATATGCAACACCAAGGTAGGTTCGATGTTGCTGCTACTAGAGGGATACATGAGAGAACAAATGTTCGAACACTGCGCTCCAGTCTCCAGCCAGTTAGCAGTTCCTCGGAGCAGACTCAAAGGCTTTGGGGATCATGCTTTTAGTATTGCTGCCCCGAGACTGTGGAATGCTCTGCCAGGATATATCACTGATTGTAAAACTGTTGGTGCTTTTAAAAAAGGTCTTAAGACATATTTGTTTAAATCTGCTTCTAACTAGGTGAAATTTATTTTCCTGTATATTTGTTTGTTATGTAAAGCACCTGAGAGCGGCTTGCTGGATCGGGCGCTATATAAATGTTTTATTATTATTATTACAGTGTGGTGAGGATTAAGTTAAAGACCTATGCTAATTACCATTTAATCGCTTTAGCTAAAGAAAAATAATAGGAAATATCATAAACAGATCACAGCTGCTTAATGTGTCGGCTAAGCTGATCCCGATGGTGGTTTATATAGGTCGTTCACAGAAACTGTGTACCACTTTTGTGACATGGAAACCAAAAGTGAAAACATTCCAAATAATAGAAAACATTCCAAATAATAGCAATTCCATATTCACATGAAGGTTCATATGTCACACATGTCAGAGGGGACGAGACGGGATGGCCGAATGAGTTAGAGCGTCCGTCTCCGGTGTTGGTAGACCATGGGATCGTGGGTTCGAACCCTGGTCGAGTCAAACCGCCATTTGGAAAGACACTACAGTCCTTAATGACTTAAAAATTGATACTTTTCGCTTCCTAGCAAGGCGCTTGGCATTATTAGGATAGGGCAAGGACTGGTTGGCTCAGTGTCAGGATAATGTGACTCAGTGGGATATTAGGTCATGGTGCTGGCGGCCTGGGGTACCACTATAAAGTCACCATGAGTGCACACTGTCACAACTAGGTACCCGTCCTGATATGCCTTAGATGTTGCTAGGACATAAAACAATAACAAACACATCATTTTCAGGTGACATTTTTTCTCTCTCACTTTTTGATTTGGATTTCGTACAAATTGAGAAAGCTGTTAAAATCAGCTGTGTAACATAAATCCATAATATCATTTGAACAGTAACAACACACATCAATATTGTAGTAGTGTGACCTCTCAGGCAAGTGACCACATCGACGGGTAGGCATGGGTAGTGTGTTGATATCAAGGAGCCTAGGTGGTGTAATGGTTAGCACACTGGCCCGGAATGCAAAGAGATGTGGGTTCGAGTCCCGCTCTAGGTGCAATATTTCCCATTTTCATCACCCCCATGACACTGGCTGCCATGACCATGATCCTATACAAACTACGCGCTGTATGGTTGTTGAACCTACCCTGTGTATGTATGTGTTAGTGCATTGCCTGTATGTATGTAATTGTAAGTATTAAAAGACTTACAATTCCCGGGGGACGAGTGTAGTAGTGGGCACTGACCTCTCAGGCAAGTGACTACATAGACAGGTAGGCATGGGTAGTGTGTTGATATCAGGGAGCCTAGGTGGTGTAATGGTTAGCACACTGGCCCGGAATGCAAAGAGATGTGGGTTCGAGTCCCGATCTAGGCGCAATATTTCCCATTTCATCACCCCCATGACAATATCATCATTTTAACACAATTCAAATAAGATTTTTATTGATTTACAGTTAAGCAAAACAGATTGTGTCTTAGAAGAAAAAAGTTGAACTTTTGGGTAGATGCATGGTATCGATATGCTAATTTTCTCATTTACACTTTAGCTTAAAATCACATCAGCATATTTTGGATAGATTTTGTGTTGATTAAATAGTGTAATATTGCTAATATATTTAATACAGAGCCAACAATAACTATTTGACTTACAACACCCCCCCCCCCCAAAAAGAAACCCACCAAAATCATAACAATGTAACGTGGAAACCAAATATGTGGTACACATTTTCTGAGAACGACCCATATATTAATTTATTTACATTAGCAGTATTAAATTAGTGTTCATTATTCCATGTCCTTGTGCCTAGAACCAAATCATATGGTTATTGTGCTGTGCCTTCTGTGTGGCAGGTCCCACTTGATGGAATATGTCGCCAAAGAATATAAGAAAAGCAGCATTTCTTAACAAATTGTATGGCAGTGTCAACAATATTAATATTATACACCTCGGCTTGAACCGCCCTTGGATTTTGATGCTCTAAGCTTCATCCTGCCAAGCCTATAGGTAGCAACGTGGACAAAATTTGAAACCACACCAATCTGAAAATTGATGGCATTGTTGAAAAGAGCTTTGAAAACCATAGATGAAAATCCAACAATCATGTCAATCGGTTGATTATTAAGGGTGGTAGAGCCATTTCAATTTCGATAATGAGGGGTAATTTTCTTCCTCCGTTTAAATGCTTTTAGCATTATAAGTATGTGACCCAAAATCTTGATATATAATTTAGTAATTTTTTTGTTCTAACTTCCTTAATAATCGAGATATCTCAATTAAATTGTCAGTGTATGTAGATGCCAATCTGCTCTATCAATTCCAACCATTAAAATAAAACTAATGCATACATTAGTATGGAAAACGGAAACAGCTCGTCGAACTTCGCTACGCAGCAAACAGGGTGGACAACAGCAATTGGTTAATAATAGCCTACGGCTTAAGATCAATTGATAGGAGGGCGTGGACATTCGGGTACTTAGCGCCATAGCAGCTATTTGAGGCGGTGAAAAGAATGGCAGTCACAGCATTGAAGCGAATGTAAATAAAACTAAAAGCACAATTCTATTCACTGCTACGATCTAATTCTGTTATTTCGAACCATAAATATTCACTCAGGAGTTGAAATAATGTTATTTAGGAGTATAACTTACTCAATAAGTGAAATTCGATCAAATTAAACCCCAAATCCAAGCGATATTAAGGCCGCCGCCAAAATGCAAATAAAACAAAAGGCACAAATATATTCACTGCTACGATCTAATTCTGTTGAAATAATGTTATTTAGGAGCATAACTTACTGAATAAGTGAAATTCAGCGTTATTGCGAATGTAAATAAAACAAAAAGCGGGTTTGTTTTCACCCCGTAAACCGAAAGTGATGTGAACGCGCCATACTATTGACAACAAATTGAACAATGCCAGTTCGTCATTAGTACATGTCAGGTCAAATAAAAGTCTAAAAAGAGATGAACTTGTCATAAATGACATAATTTAGCAATTTTTGTAGGTCATCTAAAGCGTGGATGATGCTCAATTGATTTCGGCCCGGTGAATTCGGCCAACATTCATTGCACTGATGATTTCATCTCCAAATCAATCTCATCACTATTAGTATTAGCAGGTGAATCTAGTCTATGACTGCACTTTGCAGCCATGGCCCATGGCATGTCATTGTCAATCAATCATAGATGATAGAGGAGGTGTAATGTCACAAGACAACTTTCTGTGGCCATATTGGCACTGATTTGTTGGTTTATTTGTCACTGTTTTGAGCAGTTTGGCCTCAGAAGGTGTTGCTAAAGTGATGTAAGACTAGTGAAAAACGTCTATTTTATTCAAAATTAATAGAACTGCACAACCCTAACCGTATAAATTTAATATAATCTATTCATTCTATATGTGTACCAGGCGGTTTGTTTCTAGATGGTGTGGTTTTAGAGATATTTCACTTTTTCTGCATGAAGATAATTCAAGATTGCTCACGGCCATTGACAATGCATTGAGTTTGCCGGTATGCGCAGTGCAAAACGTCTATTTTATTCAAAATTAATAGAAATGCAGAACCCTAACCATATAAATTTAATATAAGCTATTCGTTGAATATGTTTTCTATTAGATAAAAGATTCACCCGCTACTTGTAGTACATGGGTGAATGACAACGTAGTGTAAATACGGGCAAAAATAGCTTTAGTATGGAACAGGAAGTACAAACTGTGGTTCCATGATCAAATGGCTACATATATTGGCACAGATTTGGTGAAATGGGAGAGAATGCAAAAATCCAAGATGGCGGCCATAGAACGCCGTCGATTTCAAATCATATTAAACTAGCTACGTCATTATATTTTTCAACTCAAAGGTAGCGGGTAAATATGAAGACATCTACAAAGAATAAATGTTGCTTCTTAGATTGTGAAATTAGGCTCTCATTTCATTAACCCACTTTTTCTACCTTTTTTATATAGGGTTGGTATTCACCCGTGTACTGCAACTGTGAGTACCGGGTGAATCCTTTATCTAGCTTTCTATATCATTCTTTATATGTGTACCAGGTGGTTTGTTTCTATATTAGGTACCCCGGAATCCGCCGGGAGCGCCACTGTCGCCGGTGCGATAAAACTCGTACAACTTCTAGCGACTTTCTGAGCAGCCCAGTCATGTCGGAAAACGGCACCACATGTGCAACACATGCACACTGCATGCTACATCTGGGTTTGAAGCACAACAGACTGGGGCACAGATAGAGACCATTTTCAGTGCTGTGTGACATTTGAAAGGCATTTTACCAAGCCATTCAAGTCTTCAGATGCAGAAATCAGAGCTAAGACTGCCGGGAAAGTGCATGTTAACTATCATAATGGGAAACTTTAGCATTTTATCTTCCTAAAACTGGTCTTACATTGACTCTAACTGGAATTGCAACTCTACAATTTGATGGCCAAAAGTTGGTGTTTTGACTGGATTCTGACTCACGCGCGGCCCCCGCGAGGGTCGAGAGATGCGTCGGCTACAGTAGTCGTTAAATCAACGGTGTTTGGTGGTGTTTGGTTGTTTTGTTGTTGGTTGTTTTGTTGTTGGTTTGGTTGTTGTTGGTTTGATGTTGGTGGTTTGGTTGGTGGTTTGGTTGTTTTGACTGGATTCTCTAGTTGAGTGACTCACGCGCGGCCCCCGCGGGAGGGTCGAGGGATGCGTCGGCTACGTTAGTCGTTAGATCAACGGTGTTTTGTTGTGTTTGGTGGTGTTTGGTTTGGTTGTTGTTGGTTTGGTTGTTGTTGGTTTGGTTGTTGTTGGTTTGATGTTGGTTGTTGGTGGTTGTTTGGTTGTTTGTTGTTTGGTGGTTTTGACTGGATTCTCTAGTTGAGTGACTCACGCGCGGCCCCCGCGGGAGGGTCGAGGGATGCGTCGGCTACGTTAGTCGTTAGAACAACGGTGTCTTGTTGTGTTTGGTGGTGTTTGGTTGTTGTTGGTTTGGTTGTTGGTTTGGTTGTTGTTGGTTTGATGTTGGTGGTTGTTTGGTTGGTGGTTTGGTTGTCTTGACTGGATTCTCTAGTTGAGTGACTCACGCGCGGCCCCCGCGGGAGGGTCGAGGGATGCGTCGGCTACATTAGTCGTTAGATCAACGGTGTCTTGTTGTGTTTGGTGGTGTTTGGTTTGGTTGTTGTTGGTTTGGTTGTTGTTGGTTTGGTTGTTGGTTTGGTTGTTGTTGGTTTGATGTTGGTTGTTTGGTTGTTGGTGGTTTGGTTGTTTTGACTGGATTCTCTAGTTGAGTGACTCACGCGCGGCCCCCGCGGGAGGGTCGAGGGATGCGTCGGCTACGTTAGTCGTTAGATCAACGGTGTTTTGTTGTGTTTGGTGGTGTTTGGTTGTTGTTGGTTCGGTTGTTGGTTTGGTTGTTGTTGGTTTGATGTTGGTGGTTTGTTGTTGGTGGTTTGGTTGTTTTGACTGGATTCTCTAGTTGAGTGACTCATGCGCGCCCCCCGTGGGAGGGTCGAGGGATGCGTCGACTACGTTAGTCGTTAGATCAACGGTGTTTTGTTGTGTTTGGTGGTGTTTGGTTTGGTTGTTGGTTTGGTTGTTGTTGGTTTGATGTTGGTGGTTTGTTGTTGTTGGTTGTTTGGTTGGTGGTTTGGTTGTTTTGACTGGATTCTCTAGTTGAGTGACTCACGCGCGGCCCCCGCCGGAGGGTCGAGGGATGCGTCGGCTACGTTAGTCGTTAGATCAACGGTGTTTGGTGGTGTTTGGTTTGGTTGTTGTTGGTTTGGTTGTTGTTGGTTTGATGTTGTTGGTTTGATGTTGTTGGTTTGGTTGCTTTGACTGGATTCTCTAGTTGAGTGACTCACGCGCGGCCCCCGCGGGAGGGTCGAGGGATGCGTCGGCTATGTTAGTCGTTAGATCAACAGTGTTTTGTTGTGTTTGGTGGTGTTTGGTTAGGTACCCCGGAATCCGCCGGGAGCGCCACTGTCGCCGGTGCGATAAAACTCGTACAACTTCTTGCGACTTTCTGAGCAGCCCAGTCATGTCGGAAAACGGCACACTGCACACTGCATTGACTGCTACATCTGGGTTTGATTGTTGGTTGTTTGAATCACCTTGATGTCAAGTTTGATCAGGATCAAACCATTAATAAAGAAACTGCAGTTATGGGCATGATTGTATTACGGTTGCCATGGAAACCAACATTTTTATGGTTGCCATGAAAACCTACATTTCTCTGTGATCTAATTTATTTATATCAGTTTTGATAAGCTGAGGTGATTTGCCAGACCAAGAAGAACCTTAATGTGACATTTCATCGGGATCTGACCATTATTAAAAAAGAGCTACAGTTGACTGATATTGTAGGCGGGAGTGATTGTATTACGGTTGCCATGGAAACCTACATTTTCCTGTGATCTAATTTTTGTATATCCGTTTTGATAAGCTGGGGTGATTTGGTATAAGAAGAACCTTGATGTCAAGTTTGATCAGGAACAAACCATTAATAAAGAAACTGCAGTTGTAGGCATGATTGTATTACGGTTGCCATGGAAACCAACATTTTTCTGTGATCTAATTTTTTTATATCAGTTTTGATAAGCTGAGGTGATTTGACAGACCAAGAAGAACCTTGATGTGAAATTTCATCAGGATCTGACTATTATTTAAAAATAGCTACAGTTGACTCATATTGTAGGTGGGAGTGATTGCATTATGGTTGCCATGGAAACCTACATTTTCCGGTGATCTAATTGTTATATATCAGTTTTGATAAGCTGGGGTGATTTGGTATACAAAGAAGAACCTTGGTGTGAAGTTTGATCAGGATAGGATCATTAATAAAGAAACTACAAGGAAATGTTGTTATAATTAGTCTATTTAACAGCCCTAAATAAGGCACTTCTCTAGTGCATTAGCTAATACAAAAAATCTTAAATTCAACAAACTTCAAATGCACATATCTCATTCAATTTTTGGAATATCTTAAAAATTCAAAAAGCATATTGCTTTTGATTCATTGGAGCTTCCAATGAAATTATAATTTGAATGTTTGGAATAATTTGAAAATTTTACTGGGGTACCTATCTATATGCTAATAATAGGTGTGGTTTTAGAGATATTTCACTTTTTCTGTATGAAGATTGCTCATAGCCATTGAGTTTGCAGTGTGACAGTGTATCGTCCTGCAGCCAAAAGGCGCACGCACTGATAGATACCTATGCTGACGTCATATGAAATAGGTGTATTGACTCAATGACTGAATCAGTGAATGAGCCGCAGTTAGAGTTACTAAATGAGCGATAATGGAATCAAAGTTTAATAAAGCAAGCATAACTTTCATACTTACCCCACCACCACTAATCGCACCAATACCATCGAATCGCCTTCCAATACCATCTAACCAATCAAACGGGTATTCATATGAAGCTTGGAAACCTTTAGGAAAGCTTATAACAAACAACAAGGTGGTGAACAAACTTGCAACCGCCGCCATGATGAACGACCACTGGTTTCAGCAACTACTACTACCTGCGTACTACTCTATTGGATTATAGTTAGGTGATCTAAACAGAGTTGGTTTTAACCTCGAAAACAAATGCAAGCTTTTAGCACACTCTATTTGATTTATCCTGACGCTATATAGCAATATGTATATGTACAATTAATTGTTCCATTTCTATTTATTAACAAAGGATTTTTCGGTGATAATTTGAAGGAACTAAGTGCTGCGAACTCCCCAACACAGTACAGCGTTTGCAAGGTAATTATCAGTAGAAGTTGTAACCGGTGTCAGTCCTGTCAAAGAGAAATTTGATAAAAGTCCAACTTTTAGGTTTGTGTTAATATTATTAATCCTTTCATCTTATATTTCAGTATTTAGAATAGATTATAAACATTGCATAACAAACTGAGTCAAAACAATAGCTGACATTTCAAATTATTCAAATACAAGAAAAATATTAGACCAAATTATCTCTGTAAGTTGTAACGGGTAAAGGTTTACAACAAGGTCAAGGTTGGTTGTGCCTATGAACGGCAACGCAATTTTTGCTCTTCCTAATTTAGTGGATTTATGGGTAAGTAAATATTCTATTTGTTTATTTTACAGCTTAAATGGTTCGTGCAGTTTCAAAGATGTGCATACGTAATGTTGACTAACGTATGGCTGGTTCTAATATATTTTGATGTATCAGTTGTGAAGGGATGTTGATATGTAAATTATGTTGCTTTCTATTCTATCATTCATGAGACTCAAAAGACAAAACTTCAAAAGGTGATAAGTATAAAGTAATATCATAAATCATTAAATGTGGGACAAAACTTTGTCCATTGTAACGATCAACATACTATCTGCTTATGCATTTGCTCAGAATAAACTGTTTTGTGTCAATCGTTACAATGGACAAACAAATATTAGTCACCTTTTGAGACAGGCTCACCTATAGGCTATACGAAATCAAACCTACCATAACTAAACTAAGTTAAGTAGACCATTACTTGATTAGATGTTGCGATACAAGGTTGCATTATGTGACAATGATACGAGATAAGACCATAAGTAGGCAGACTAATAGTAATATTAGTAATGCATAGTGCAGTGGCGCGTGCCGACCGAATTCGATTCCGATATAACCCAAATTCGGTCATTTTCATATATTTTATATATTGAATATTCTTCAGCGGTTAGAATATATAATAATATGACATGACGAGTTTATAATACAAAAACACATCCACAGATAGTATAATCTATTCATTTATTCACTAGTCATCTACCTACTATGATCTAGTGACACTACCCAGTTTATTTAATAAATGGATGGTTACAAGTATAATTAGTAAGCCTACAATATATAGGCTACATTATTTCGCATTCTCCCAAGAAATATTCGAGCATTTCCTTTTCTTGGACACTACAATTTAGTACAAATATGCAAGGTTTGCAATGACCATCGGAATTGTGTCATCATTTCCGGTTGGTGTCAGAGTGGTCGTGTATCACGGTGTGAGTCACATGACTAATTAATGCCACTTGGCGGTTGAATATATTTTAACTAAAGCACCGCTCGATAGTTGAGACTCGATTTAGTACGTTCGTTTAACAAGGCAATGCATTATAAATTAGCAATGCTGGCTAATGGGTACCGACAGTCAAATACACATATTCATATACACTATTTTAAATTTATTGTAGATATGATTACAACACAATAAAGTGTATTTATTATATTTTTGAGATTTAGATTAAATTAGAAATTTGACAATTGATAATAAAATGGCAACTGTTAGACTAAAGGTGTTCTGTTAATCAGATTTTCTTGTAAGTAAAGGATTTGTAATATTAAATTATCTCTCATGCACTTGTTATGGCAGTCTGTCAGAATGTGCATTCCATAACACACACACATCACACACAAATCATTCTGACCTGGCCAAAGGACAAAAATGTGTGCCGTCTTCTCGTTTTCTAATACAGGCCGTCCAAAGGTGTCAACGTTTTCATGGTCGTATCAAGAGTACACCTTTTCCAGACTCTCCCCCGTCCCCCCGCCCCCACCTCCTCCCCCTGCCCCCAAGTAGAACGCATCAGCATTTTACCATTTTTCTGGTGATTTTGAAGCTGGTATCAGTATTTTATTGAACGATACAAATCATGTTTGACTTACACCGCCCCGCCCCCCCCCCCCCCCCCGCCCTGTCGTCTGCTTTGTATAACTATGGAACTGTTGACAACTTTGCACGGCACCTTAGTGGACAACCAGAAGATATAAACAAGGGGTGTGTTATTTCCATTGTGATTTGTCAGGCAGAGTTACACACCTGTATCTCTAGTACTTTTCAGTTACACTATTTTGTATAATATACCAACAGGTTTTCAGTAGGTGATTAGTTGCCTTAGCTTTCTAATTTAATGAGTGTCTATTGGCACATAATTGATTGTCTGGTTTTATGTGTAAAAGCGATAGTTTGAACAAAAAACAAACATTTCTCGCCGTGAATATGGCTTATGCTGCCGACATGGCATAAAGCAACCATCAATCAATCAATCAGTTGCCTTAGCTGAATTCGTAAGCAGTTTATCTAAGGAAAACACTCAAGAAATGCGAGACTGAGTAGTGTGGAGTTATATCGTGTGTAGTACAGGGATGAAAGAGCGCGGATTTCCGGGATGATCTAACTGTGTAGGTGATTTGTAGGTGAGTTGGATACGAACATTTTGACAGATTGTAGAAGGCTTCAATATAAAGGGCGTGATGAGGTTAATACTGTACTAACAAATATGGGTAGGCCTCAGGAAATGGCTTTTCCGATTATAAAGCTAAATAAAATGTTTAATTTGCATATATAATGCTTTGTATATTTTAGCCACACCTGACATTTAGTAGCCGTCGAAATGTCGAACCAGGTACAAGAAGACGACAGGTCAGTGAAACCACCTCTGACATTTCCCCAAGTTTATTTTTGTTCAAAATATTGTTATTCAATATTAGTAGTAGTAGTACTTTTGCTCAGACGTGACGCGGTGGTGGAATCGGCAGAGAGCAGGCTTCCTGGGCGGAAGGCCGGCAGTTTGAATCCCAGCCAAGTCAAATCAATTGCTTATAAAATTGATACTGATCGCTACATAGCCTGGAGCAGCTGCATTAATATGATAGGACAATGACTGGTTAGCACAGTATCGGGATAATGTGACTGGGATATGAGGTCATTGGCCTGGTCTCCCAGTGGGGCAGTACTATAAAGTTGCCATGGTGTGCACTGTCGCAAGTTGGTACCTGTCCTAATATGACCTTAGATGTTGCTAGGGTGTAAAATAACTACAAACAAACTTTTGCTCAGCTCAGATGTACATAGCTTTTCTATGAAAGTGATGCCACTTTAAGTTTAAAAGAATTTAATTAAACAATTTAAAAACATTTGAAGGGAAATCATTGTAATTTAGAATGAATACTTGTGTTCTGGATGTGATGCAAACAAAGGGAACATTGTGCCTAGAGCTATTCTTAACCATTAGACCAACTAGAGTCTCTGAGGCAATCACAGAATCCGAATGTCTATGTAGCTCCTTGCCTGAGAGGTCAATGCAAAATACTACTACTACACTTCTCTCCCTGGAATCATGTCTTTAAATGATTTACATCCATAGCTTGTTTAATGCTTATGATTAGACACATACAAACAACACACTTACAATAGTTAAGGTTCTCCAACCATACAGTGCATAGCATAGCTTGTACAGGTTCCTGGTAATGGCAGCCAATGTTGTGTGGGGGATAGAAATGGGAAACATTGCACCTAGAGTCGGATTCAAACCCACAATTCTGCCATTCCAGGACTAGCATCCTAACCATCAGACTAGGCTCCCTGATGCAATCACACAATCTACGCCTACCTCAGTACCTGTCTCTATAGCTCTCCTTCGGGGATAGTACAGTTTAAAACAAAAATTAAATGTATGGGTGGGGAGCTTTGAGCCTGTGCGAAGCTTGTATAAGACAACCTTTTTGAAGTGACCGCGTGCGGTGGCCGAATTGGTAGAGCGGCGGCCTCCTGTGTCACAGTGTGGGAGATCGGGAGTTTGGTTCCCGGTCGAGTCAAACCAATGACTTATCAAATTTATACTTGTCGCTTTCTAGCCTGGCGCCTGGCATTAATAGTATAGGGCAGGGGCTGATTAGCGTAGTGTCAGGATAATGTGACTGAGTAGGATATTGGGTCATGGTACTGGCAGCCTGATTTCCCAGTGGGACAGGACTATAATTGTTTGTTTACTGACCCCCCAGCACTATAAAGTCGCCATGAGTGCACACTGTCACAAGTTGGTATCAGTCCTGCTATGACCTTAGATATTACTAGGATGTCAAAACTAAACAAAAACAAAACAAACCTTGCAAGCCGCTTCTTCGTCTTTTCAAATGCCGCATCAGGAGAACGTGCTGGGTGTGCTTCGCGACCGAAGAGGATGACCGGGATGCGCCTTGGGTGCGGCCATGCCGGTGTCGCGGCACCACCAAGTGGGTTCACCAGATGTGTCTGCAGCGCTGGATCGACGAGAAGCAGCGGGGTAACAGCACGGCCAAGGTGGCCTGTCCACAGTGTAACACCGTCTACCTCCTCATCTTCCCCAAACTAGGTCAGTCAGGTCAGAGCACTCCGCCTTTTTTTTAAAAAGTCGCATAGTCTGATTAACACATCAAATTTTCATCAAAACCAAAGCATTTATCTAGATTTTTTCCTATGTATCGAACTTAGATGACTGGGCGCGGTGGCCGAATCGGTAGAGTGTGGGCCTTGCATGCGGGAGATCGGGAGTATGGTTCCCAGTCGGGTCAAACCAATGACATATAAAATTGATACTTGTCACTTCCTAGCCTGGTGCTCAGCATTTTTTTTCTTGAAGATTTATACTGCCTATTATGGATAAGCCTGAAAAGACTTGTTTTCACCAATAGACAGTTTGTCGTTAGAAAGCCCGAGCCTACACTTTTACTGACCCAAGGGATTTTTAACCTCCCACACCACATAGACATGGTATGAGAGCAACTGCCCTTTGATGACGCTGTAAGTTATCCACAGCGGTGGAAATCCAAATTGGCAGAGGTGGGGGCACGGGGAATCGAACCACCGACCTTCAGATTACCAGTCTGACCTAGAAAAAAGTCAGACACTCTAACCACTCCGCCACAGAGAACACCACATTAATAGGATGGGACAAGAACTGGTTAGCTCAGTGTCAGGATAATGTGACTGAGTGGTGTCATGGTGTCGGCGGCCTGGTCTCCCAGTGGAGCAACACTATAAAGTCGCCATGAGTGCGCACTGTCACAAGTCGGTACCTGTCCTAATATTGTCTGGACGTAATACTCCAACAACCACCCTTATCTGCCCGTGTGGCTCCTTTTTTTTTTTTGGTAAATATTTTTATTCATCTGAATACATATTTTGTCAGTGCCGGGGCACTGGTCTTCCAGCCGTCGAAGTGGTCGCATTTCATCTGTACATAGTGGAAGTGGAATGTGTTGCAATGTGTGCAGCACAACCCATTCTGAACATAAAAGAAAGTGGGGGAGCAGCCTATGCTGCATAGTGTACAGCATATGTACTCACCATAATGCAAAGTATATGCATCATTGTGTGCAGCACAACCCATTCTGAACATAAAAGAAAGTGGGGGAGCAGCCTATGCTGCATAGTGTACAGCATATTTACTCACCATAGTGCAAGGTATATGCATCAAGATAGAGTGTGCAGTAATGTACACTAGTGGTTAAATCATATGCTGTGTTTGTATATCAGTTAGATTTGGCTTTAATAACGGTTAGTCTTTAAATAGTGCCATGTTGTGCATGTATAGTGGTTTATATTGTGTGCATTGCTGGTTGATGTAGTTATTCAGAGGTGGTAATGGGTCTAAAGTAGGGGTAGTGGGTCTCGAGTCAAGGCCTTACCGGAGAGGTCAGTGCATATGACGACACTACATTTAGTATTTGTTGTTGTGATGGTTTATTTATCCTGTCCATAACGAGTAAGCCGCATCGCGGCTTGTTTTCATCGCTGAACAGCAATAGTCTCAATTCGGTAGTAGCCTTGTCATTTTAGCTGTTAGTAGTTATATTAGTTTTTTGTGGGGCTTTTTTTTGGTGCCACACTTGCAATATTCTGGTATATACCTACCCCCTGCGCTAGTATTAGTAGGGCTACTCAGTTTACGCTGTGACTTTGTGAGGTCGGGGTATGAGGTCATTTGAAGAATTGTTAGGATAACAATATATAAAGACTGGCTGGAATGTTTGTACTTGCAGGTCCCGTGGTGTACGTGATGGACGTTGTAGACAAGCTCATCTATAAGGTGTGCCCCTTTGTGGCGGGTGGCATTTTCGTCGGTTCCGTCTACTGGACAGCGGTGACGTACGGAGCTGTCACCGTCATGCAGGTCAGAGTTAGACATCTTACTTCTTGTTTGTCTCCTCAAACACTCTAACCTCCCCAAAAAATGTCTATGTCTGTTTGTCTGTCTATGTCTGTCGCTCTCGCTCTCTCTCGCTCTCTCTCTCCCTCACACTCGTTTTCTCTCTTTCCCTTTTAACTCATGTCTTTTTCTTTTTTCTTTTCCTCTCTATCTATTTCTCTTTGACCCTCGCTATCCCCTCTCTTTCTCTTCCTCCTCTCTCCCCTCTTTCTCCCCCCCCCCAACTCTCCCTCCCTCGCCTCTCCTCCCTCTTTCCCTCTCCCTCTTTCCCTCCCCCTCTTTCTCTCCTTTTCTTTCCCCCTCTTTCTCTCCTCTCTCCCCTCTTTCCCCCTTCTCTCTCCCCTCTTTCCCACTTCTCTACCCTCTTTCCCCATCCCCCCCCTCTCCACCTCTCCTCCCTCGTTCTCTCCTCCCTCTTTCTCTCCCCCTCTTTCTCTCCCTCTTTCTCTCCCCTCTTCTCTCTCCCTTCTCTGCCCCTCCCTCTCCACCTCTTCATCCCTTCCCCTTCTCTCTCCACCCTCTCTCCCACTCTCCCACCCACTGCTCTGCTCACTCTTTGCACACACTTTCACTGCATTAGCGGAGGAGGGGGTAAGTGGTGCCACCCCGTCTCCAGGCTATCTGAGTGGCTATGACTGAAAGGTGCTGCCACCTGCCTGCCATCTATTGATTATTGTTAGCATACATTTCTTATTCATGTAGGGGACACGTGATTTTTCTAAAGAACAACAATTTGAGATGCGGGAATATGGACCTGTAGTAGCTGTAGTAGTAGCAGCAGCATCAGCAGTAGTAGTAGTAGTAATAATAATACCAATATGCGACATCCCCAACAGTTAAGCTAATCGCGCTAGCTGGCTGGCTCACTGGCTGGGGTTTTATGTCCTGACAACACCTATCACCCCCTGATGACTCGTTGCAGGTGCTGGGTCACAAGGAGGGTCTGAATGTGATGGAGAAGGCTGACCCGCTGTTCCTGCTCATCGGGCTGCCCACCATCCCAGTCATGCTCATCCTCGGCAAGATGGTCCGCTGGGAGGACTACATTCTCCGCCTGTGGCGCAAGCACTCCCCGAAACTACCGCTGCTTCACTACTTCTTCAGCTCGTCCGATCCTGGTGGGTTTATTGTTATTCTGGTGGTTTTTTTTGTTTTAACAAAATTGCAATATATATATTTTGTTGTTGTTGTTATAATTATTTTTTGGGGTCATCGTTTGTTTATTCTGCTAATAACGGCTAAGTGCATGCGCTTGTGGGTTTTTGTTTCCCCACTGTGCAGTAGTGGTCATAATCCATACAGATTGATTTCCTTTTCCCTTATTTTTATTTGATTTCGATTATATTTTTGTAATAATTAACATTTGTAATACATTGTGCTCATGCAATTCAGTGTTTTAATCTATGTATACTATTACTATGTTATTTTTTTGGCTTTGTCACACCTTTGAAGGTTAGGTTTTTTTGTGGGGTGTTTTTTTGTGATTGTTTGTTTATTCTGCTCAAAACAGTTCATGCACTTGTTTTCGCCGTTTTGCAGTAGTGGTCATAATCCATAGTTTGATTTCCTTTTCCAATGTTTTTGGTTTTCCGATTATATTTGTGTACATAGTTAAGATTTGTAATACCTTGTACCCTTGCAATTAGTGTGGACCAGACAGGATGGCCGAATGAGTTGAGCGTCTGTCTCCTGCTTTCCCCATTTCAAGGCCTTGAAAAGCCTTGAATTTAACCTGTTTTGGTAATTGGTCTTGAAAATCCTTGAATTCCCTTAAACTGTCCCCACTGATCTAAATTAGTCTGAATTCACCATTGTTGTTGTTAATAATTGAAGAGCCCCTGTCACAACAACCACATGCTCCCCTCTGTGACCCACAATTCCCCGATAAAATACACAAATCCTTGACCGGACGCGGTGGCCAAATGTGTAGAGCGCCGCTTCCAGTGTGGAAGGTCGGAAGTTTGAATCAAAGCCGAGTCAAACCGATGACTTACAAAATTGATACTTGTCACTACCTAGCCTGGCGCTCGGCCTTTATAGGATAAAACAAGAACTGGTTAGCACAGTGCCAGAATAATGTGACTCTGTGGGGTATGGTGCTGGCAGCATGGTCACCCAGTGGGGCAGCACCATAAAATTCGCCATGAGTCCGAACATTCACAACACAAGTCCTGATTTGACCAGTCCTGATATTACCTTAGATGTTGCTAGGATGTAAAACAATAACAAACAAACCCAAATCCTTGAGTGTCATGGCTTCTTGGAGCGCCTTACGTGACTGACTGCAACTTTCGGTTTTGTAGACCAATGCGAGCGCGTTCCTACAGACGCCGCCCCGCTGTCTGACAATAACAAACAAACCCAAATCCTTGAGTGCCGCGGCTTCTTGGAGCGCCTCACATGACTGACTGAGACTTCCGGTTTTGTAGAACAATGCGAGCGCATTCCTGCAGATGCTGCCCCGTTGAGCGACCCCATCTCAGCTACGCGTGTGCTGTGTGGGGCGCTGGTCATGCCCACCATCGCCACCATTGTTGGAAAGATCACATTTGGGTCGGTCTCATCCAACTTCCAACGGACATTGCTGGTAGGACCCCTTTTTCCAGGAAACTCCTGATTTTGTTGTCTAGCTGAACAAAAGATATGGGTCTTTTCATGGTAAATGGGGCCAAAGTGTGACATGAAGGTCAAAAATGAATATTGTGTATTTTCCTAATTTTTTCGCTGAGTAGCCAACTCTTGTCCATATATATATATACTGGTAATGTGATGGAAAGGATAGTTGAGGTTACCATTTTGTCTGAAAAACAAGAACTAATTGAATAGCCAGCTCCAACTGTGGACTTATAAATCACCAAGTGTGGATTTATTAATCAAAACAATTATTTAATCAGATTTATTGCATGAAACAATTACTTTTTATATTGTGATCCCCTAAGTATAGAAATAGACACTAAAGAAATTTGCATAGGATGATTATATTCTTCCCAGTTTTGGGTTGTGGACGTAACATAATAGAAGGGAACACCGCAAATAATATGGGACTTCAACTTCTATTTTTTTTCTTAAAGCATTGTAGAAAAATTATATTACTAGCCATGGTACTTACACATGCAACAATAGCAACTGTTTTTTTTTACTGGAGCTCTTGTATTCAATTATATTTCCTAATTTAACAAGCAAGAGACAAGCAGGGGACACGACAGTTATGTCCAGAACCAGTTTAATCACCATGGAATATTAGATATAAAAATATATATATGCATGCAAAATGAACACTTATTTCAAGTAAGAGTCTCCTTTTGTTATTTCATTGACTAACACCTAATATTCTATCCAAAATAAAGATCTAGTAGGCTGTAGAAAAGTCCACATTCTCCATGTAACATATTTATGCCCATGAAGCACCATATTTTTGGAATGAACATGTTTTTTTTTTTTTTACTATGCCACATTAGGCCTTCATTTTTTCATATATATCCCTACAAAGTGTAAGAATACCAATTCTATAAAGAAAATAACTCCTCTACTCTGTCCATAATTGTTTTTGATCATTACATACGGGAAAAGACATTGACCCCATTTACCGTGAAAAAACCCATATAGCTTAGTATTGTTTAGATAATAATAATAATAAAACATTTATATAGCGCTCGATCCAGCAAGCTGTTCTCAGGCGCTTTACATAACAACAAATATACAGGAAAATAAATTTTACCTAGTTAAAAGCAGATTTAAACAAATGTGTCTTAAGACCTTTTTTAAAAGCACCAACAGATTTACATCCTGGCAGAGCATTCCACAATCTCGCGGCAGCAATACTAAAAGCACGATCCACAAAGCCTTTGAGTCTGCTTCGAGGAACTGCTAACTGGCTGGAGACTGGAGCACAGTGTTCGAACATTTGTTCTCTCCTGGAGCATATCTCTCATATATTCTGAAGCCTGATCATGCAAGGCACAATATACAAGAAGCAGCACCTTGAAATCAATTCTCTTCTCCATAGGGAGCCAGTGTAATGAGATGTTTAGTTTGTAATGTGTCTACCCAAACAAAGAAATGTTCATCTTGAACATTGAAGGCTGCAAATCTGCAGGGCACCGCTGATTGGTTGGTAGTTGGCTTCTGATGGGTAGTGGTAGGGAAATTTGGGGGGGGGGGGGAGGAAAAAGCCTGCCTAAGAGCCCAACCACAGTCCTCTGAGAGGGCAGGAGGAGGCTGGGTGGTTGGTGTAGTTTTACGCCCCAGTAAGACCCTAGGCCACACCAGGACGTGCACCGACATGTGACAGCGCGCACTTAGTTTGTGTTTTTTTATTCAAACAAGAAGGTATATCTCAGCAGTGTCTAAATGTTCAGTTTTTGTTTTCTACTAAAGAATATTTTATATATCAGTAGTGTCTAAATACTAATGTTCACTTTGTGCTTTGTTGAGATATCTTAAGTAAAAATATGTCTAATTAATTTTGGTGTGCATATCAAAATGCTGGACATATAGGCTTTGGCATTAATCAGTTCAATTAAATGTAGATAGATGGGTAGTTCTCAGAAGTTGTGTACCAATAGTGTGACATCAGTTCCATAAAATCAAAATGATGCCAAAGTCCTATATATATACAAACTTCCTCAATGTGTATGTCCTGTTGCATCTGAATAATTGAAAATAAACATATTCTGACATTTTTAATTATGTCAAATGATGCTTACACCCAATAAATAGCAGTATAACATGGAAACCAATCGGACTCCAAAATTAAATATTTTCCACACAAAGCTCAACATTTTTAGGACATTTCACATGCCACTTGCTTTATAAACAGTAGTAATAATACTTTTAAATCTCATTGCTATGGTTTTGTCTTATTTGTGATGATTAGAGAGAAAGGCAGAAAAATATTAGCATGGTAACTGTCCAAGTGGAATCAACAATTTTACACAAATGTTCGGTTCAAATTTCAATGTTATGGGGCAATTTCAGGATTTATCTTTTACTATACCATAACTGGGTCCATGCATAGAGTGTCAAATGGTGAAAATAGTTCCTGTACTGTATCTGTACTCAGTGTTTGATACAGAGTTTCATAGTACTTGCAAGTGGAAATGAAATGTTACGATGTTAATCACTCCAGAAAAGGTTAACTATATCATCATTTTTATAAAAAAAATTAGAAATAAATGTCTTCAAATTAATGAAGACATTGTATATGACCATTTGAAGTGAAATGTGCTGTTGTTCAGAGGTTTTCATTAAGTTTGTGACACTTTATTTTTAATGCTGTTGACAATGTCACAAATTAGTGATGTAATTTTCTATTTATTTAGCTACATCCATCCCAATAAGATACATAATACACAATATTAAAATCTACTTTTGATCTAAAATATCTCACATTATTGGGTTAAATGATGAATTCTAATTATTGACACTCCAATAATGGGTTTCTTTGAAATATGCATTTCAAGTAGACTACCTCAAGCGGTACACAGTTTCTGAGAACGACCCAGATATGTATGTTCAAGTCTCGGCCCAAGTCTCTCGTCTCTCTTCTCTCCATATTATATATGCATAAATATATAATGTATGTCTATATATGTGTGTATACATATATCAGGGATGAAAGATTGAAAGATCTCCGCGATTTCGCGGATTTCCGCGATTTAAAATTCTGTACCCTTAAATTGTCTGAGGGTACGACTGTGTACCCTCAAATTGTTGGGATAATATTTTTTAAAGGTTCTTCAAAGAGTCGGAGACAACAAAGCCAGCATCAATCATCAGTTAGACTGTTAGTATACAAAAAGTGATGTGGAAATATAATACCCTTCTATGTACCCTCAAAGTATTTTCTGGCGGAAACAAGGATCCCTGATATATAATGTACAGTAAAACCTCTCTAAATCGACCGACCATGGGACCGACTTTTAATGGTCCATTTAGGGAGATCAGAAAGTTTTTTTTAGCATTACATTGGTATTTATTGTATAGGCGATCATTTTGGACCCAAATAAAGCGATTGATATAGGGGAGTGGTCGATCTGTGGAGGTGGTCAGTTAGAGAGGTTTTACTGTATAGTTTATATGTTGTATCCTTTACCTGTGCTTTGACTAAGCATGGGGAAATGTTACTCAAGCCGGTTCAACGTTGATTTCTGCTTATTTGCGCAGGGAGGCATCGCCTTCGTTGCCATCAAAGGCGCCCTTCGTATATACTTCAAGCAGCAGCAGTACACAAGGCAGGCTAAGCGGCGCATTCTGGACTTCGATGAGCAACTCGCGGCTGATCAGACACCCGAACAACCTCCTGTCGAAGCGGAGTGAATTCAGCGACAACCTCTCCCGGAATGGCGGTGTGATGTTTACCGCGGTTGTGGTGGATCTCACTAAAGTTTTGCTATCGCTGGTTTTAATTATTATTATTATTATTATTATTATTATTATTATCCTGGTTTAGCTAATGAATTATAGGACATTTGGTGTAATAAATATTCTGTGTGTTGATATATGTGTATATAATATATATATAATATGTTATATATATTATATTATACTATATATATTTATATTCTTAGTATGGGTAGGGATGAGGATAATTAAGACCATTGAACGTGTGTATATATACAAACGCAAAACACCCACCAAAAAAAAAGGACGATTGTAAAGCAAGCTTATTTTTTATTCATTTTAGAGATGTGCTCTAGTCATTGGGATACACTACACCAGGGGGGCACCATCGAAACACTGACCTGTGGAAGAGTGTCAATTAAATTGCTTAAGTTATAAGAAGTGGCACTCCCATTAATTTAAATCTTATGTGGGCCACCTACCCCCCCCCCTCTTTTAAACTGGTGGCGCCATCACCCCCCCCCCCCCCCTCAAACAGTTGGTACATGTATTATTGTTTAATGTTGTTCAGTATGGAGTCCAAAGTTTACTGTCTGTTGCTGTGTGAGACACATAAATTATTCTTATTTCAAGCAATTTTCGACAGATTCTTAATTTTAGTTTTAAATTTGTGAGTTAAATACAAAAATTAAAAGAGGAAAGGAACGGGGGGAAAGGTTTCAGCCCCTTTAAAAAAAGAAAATTGGTTTTATTAAAGAAAGAAAAGGGGGGGGGGGAAATAGAAAATGTGCTCCCAAATGTTTCACGGCCTTTTTAAAGGAATTACAATTATTATTTTTTAATGGAATCATCCAGTATGGTGGAAAAGACGCGACTTTAGTGCGAGTGTTCGGTTCTTAAGTGAAAAGTATGATGTCTTTGCTAGGCTCACGGTGTCCACTGGGGCGTGGGGCATTAAGTGTAGCGAGATTTAGAACTGGTGTATTTTTGTTGGTGTTCATTGCAGCTTAGATGTGTTGCTTTGCGGGCCAGGTCCTCCAAGTTTGGTGTATTTATGCAGTATTCAATAGACGTGGCATGTCTCTATCAGGTGTGTCTCCAGCCTGTGTGCTTTTTAGTTTCTCAGTTGAAGCGATATTTTAAATTAATTCAGGTGGATTTGCGGGTTCTTCGAACACATGGCAGTTACTGATCAGTTTGGAGGTTTTGTTTTAATTTCTCAGAAATGTTCATATATTATGTTCATATACATGTATATGTAGGCATATGTGTGTGTATGTATATATGGGGGCTACTTAAGCGCGTGCTCTACCGCTAGTCTGCGGTTTACATCAACGAACACCCACATCAGTATCCTCAAATTGAAGATTAGGAGTCATGGTTAGGGCTAAAGTACAGGTACTGCAAGCTAAAGTGTAAATTGCCTGGTAGATTGCATGCTAAAGTGTAAATAGCCAGGTAGACCACACGCTAATGTGTAAATGGCCAGGTGGTCTGCATGCTCAAGTGTAAATGGCCAGGTGGACTACATGCTAATGTGTAAATGGCCAGGTGGTCCACATGCTGAAGTGTAAATGGCCAGGTGGTCCGCATGCTAATGTGTAAATGGCCAGGTGGACCACATGCTAATGTGTAAATGGCCAGGTGGTCCGCATGCTAATGTGTAAATGGCCAGGTAGACCACATGCTGAAGTGTAAATGGCTAGGTGGACCACATGCTAATGTGTAAATGGCCAGGTAGACCACATGCTGAAGTGTAAATGGCCAAGGGGATTGCACGCTAAAGTGTCACCTATATATGTATGTATATATATGTATATATATATCTATATGTATGTATGAAAATCGGTATACAGCATAATGTCGTCCAATTGAATGTCCATTATCTTTTATTTTCATTAAATATGTCGTGTTTTACAACTAGTTGATAGGATTGTCCCCCCTTCTTGTTTTAATGGTGGAGGCGCTTGGGTAAGAGATTCTTTTAAAGCTGGTATGGTGGAGGCTTTTGTAAAAGGAGAAAGCAATTTTAATTAATTAATGTCCCATATTGGTAGGACTTGGTGACTGCAGACCAGCATCAGCGTCTACCACATCCCGGTTTAGGCACAGTCCCTTCTCGCTGCCGCTATTTGTTTGACCAGGTCTGCTGTCGGAGGGAATTAACGACAACTGCTGGTGGTGGCTGAAACAGTCCGCTCCTGTCCGCCTCGATGAGGCAGTTGGCGCTATCTGGGCGGGACATGTACACCTTCTCGTTATGCTACATGGTGTGTCATGCAATGCACACTGAACTATTGGTGTTGTTATGGTAGTGGTGGTGGGGCTGCTGAATAACTTTGAAGGGGTATTTTTTATCTATCACAAATTTGGCCCTTCTGCTTTCACCACCACCATCAACACTACGACCATTTATACCATAAAAACACCACCACTGCAACACCATTACACCAACACTGCTACATCAACACCAGTACACCAAACTGTAGGATTTTACAATTTTATGGGAAACACGTTTCAGGTTCCATGCCCAGGGCTTGTGGGAGCCCATCGGTAACAAATGTTTGGTTTCATGAAACAGGTAATGGGAACCAAAAAGTTATGGGAAGCGAAATGTTGGTTCCGTTGTTTTTCCAGCACGATAACGACACGTTACCGTTAACGATCGTGACCGTGAAATCCTATAGGTTGCTACATCTACACCACACCACAACTATCACCACCTCCACCATCACATCACCTTTCAACCATTTACGCCATGATAATACAGTAAAACCTCTCTAAATTGACCGACCATGTGACCGACTTTAAATGGTCCATTTTGGGAGTTGGTTGGTTAGGAGGCTTTTTTTTTTATCGTTACAATGGTATTGTATGGGAAATCGTTTGGGACACAAATAAAGCGATCGAAATATGGGAGTGGTTGATCTGTGGAGGTGGTCGGTTAGAAGTTTTACTGTAGTGCCATTTTGAATCCAGCATCTCCCCACAACCGCAGTAATAATTCATGGGTATTTCTTAAAGGGCGACACAAAGACATTGCAGATATTTGCAATGTAGCCCGTAAAAAGGCTCGATCCCAGCTGTCATCTGCATCAATGTGATTTCTTGTGAATAGCACAAATCTATTATGCCCTCTCAAACACCAGTCGCAGAAACCTATTCGCAATATCACATGCTCCTGCTCTTTGGCAGTAACCTACAGTCAACTCCCTACTCAATGAGTCCTCTGGTAGACGGACAACTGTTGCCAATGGACGTTTTTGATAAAATTGGAAACAAAACTAGGGTGTGCTTCTCAAAGAGTCCCTTCTTGAACAAGTTTCCCGTTGTGATATAACCATAGATGTTGCTAGGACGTAAAACCCTCAACAAACAAACTTAACAAGTGCAAATACTGGCTTATACATGTAAATTGCATTTACTGCTTGCACATTCCTGGTTATTAATTCCTCTTTTTCTTTCATCACTTAAGTAAAATTTATTTATTTTTCATTTCTGTAAATTAAACCCAAATGGTATAAAGGAGGAAAATTAGTATAAATGTATATTTATCCAAGCCATTCTAGAAGCGATCATGCTGGTATTCACTACTTTTTGTTGCTTTTTTTCTTTTTGTTCCTGGTGTTTTCAATTATTCCAATGCTCAATGTCATTGCATTCGACTATCCGAAAGACTTAGAAATGGATGGGATGTACCATGTCAGATTTGAGTGCCCGTGAACTGAAGTTCCACCAATGAGCCGTCGTGAAGTTGGCATAGTGGCCATTGGCTAAGATCTTGCCGAACTGCGGACTGCATTTCACGGGTTCGGCATTCTGGCACGATTCTCACAATTCATCTGGCTCTCCACATTAATCTAAGCACCGTGCCATGATTACTATCATGTGAATGTTTACACCCATTGGTTGGATTATTTATAGGGCCAAGCACCTTTTGTGTTTGAAGATGTTAGTAATTTTTAATGGGTTGAACTAAAATAGGGCATGTCCATCTTGGAGGGTTTGTTGCTTTCACACCTGGTGAGAAATATTACAATGGTCTGGCCAACCTGTTGCTCTGATCTCACACCTCTTGGTATAATGCATCCCATTACAACTGTGTGGTTTGACCTGTACTAAAGCCTTGCTTTTATTTTTTTAATGTATTACTCAGCCAATATGTGATTGTTCTCTGCAATGCTATTATGATGCTTATTTTCCTATTTATTTTAGTGTTTATTGCATCTCCTAATTCAACACCATGGTATTTATGGAGTTCTTGCACTTGTCAGTTTTTTTGCGTTTACAAATAGCCAGCTCGGTTTCGGATATTATATTGACATTTATGCAGCATAATTGTGGATGGTTGTTTACTGTTTCGAGCAACCTAATAGAAATTTATCACAGGCTCGCCCAGTTTTCACTAACAGGTTTCCATTGCGTCAACATTAGTGCTATATGGAGTGCCATCCGATTCGTTCCATGAAGCCACTTGGCAAATGTAAGATCATTTGTTAACTGAAGTTTAACCAATGGAAGTTTAACCGTCTCTGTTATCAAGATGATCATTGGTTAAAATTGTACGGTCAGTCTGCGGCTGAGTTTTTGGGTTCCTCATTGAGATATGGTCTTTGTCATAGTCACGTGACTGCTGCTGATAGTGACCTCAAGGGGTGATGGCGCATGCGCAGCATTTAACCATTTGGGTTGTACCCAGACTGGTTACTTGCGGACAAGTATCAGTGCTAAATGTTGTCCCTATGGGGATTCGAACCAACCTTTTTGGAACCCTCGGGTTGCCAAAAATTGGCCGTAGTTTGAATCTTCATTGTGGACTTTGGATTAAACGGTGAAATTCTCCACCGAGCATCAAGCAGGAAAATTAGGCACTTCACGTATCGCAGTGGTGATCATTTAATGTGTGGACTGGGGCACTGCAGGTATGGTTGTGGTGATCAATCAATGTGTGGGTCACTACATGTGTGGTAGTGATCATTCAATGCATTGATCACTACACGCATGGCAGTGGCCATCATTCAACGCATGGAGCACTACACATGTGGCAGTGGTGATCATTCAACACGCAAGTCACTACATATATGGCAATGGTGATCATTCAACATGCAATTCACTACATGTGTGGCACTGGCAGTGATGATCATTCAACGCGTGAGGTCACTGCACATGGCAGTGGTGATCATTTAACGTGTGGGTCCCTAAACATGTGGCAGTGATCATTCAACGTGTGGGGCACTACACATGTGGCAGTGGTGACCATTCAATGTGTGCGTCACTACACACATGGCAGTGGTGATCATTCTACACATGGGTTACTATACGTGTGGCAGTGATCATTCAATGCATGGGTCACTACATATGTGGCAGCAGTGATCATTCAATGCATGGGGCACTACACATGTGGTTGTGGTGATCATTCAATGTGTTGATCACTACACACATGCCAGTGGTGATCATTCAATGCATGGGGCACTACACATGTGGCAGTGATCATTCAATGCATGGGGCACTACACATGTGGCAGTGGTGATCATTCTATGCATGTGTTACTACACGTGTTGCAGTGATCATTCAATGAATGGGTCACTACACACATGTGGCAGTGGTAATGTGGCAGTCAATTTAGGTGTGGATCCAGCATTTTTGAAAACTATATTGTTCCAAGAAGGGTCGATCAAGCATTTTCTAAAAAGAACCTTCCAAATCTAGACCATTGCTGCCCCCCACATACATACAGACACCGCATACTAGAACGTTGCCACATTACCCTTCCTGACCTTCGAATAAATCTTTTTTATGGATAATGACAGTTAATTACACTTTCCAAATAATTCGTCACGATGAACCAGCACTTCTGTATTTCATACGGGTGCACTGCTGGTCTTGAAAAGGCAATTTAAAAAATAAGAAAAAAAAGTTTAATCAGTTGCCTTTAACTGCTTTTAAATGACGGAAACCTTGTTGCAGACCATCCGGCCTTTAGAGAGAGCTGGTTCCCATACGCAGGTGGCGCTGGGAGGAACTGCAGTAAGATGACATCTATTTCACACATACCAGTAGTTTGGTCTGTTGTTTCAAGTAGGTAGCCGCATCTGTGTTAACAGTAACACCCTTAGGGATCCTATCATAATCGAAGGACATGCTTTTACATACGCATATACATACATAATGGGTGGAATGAGTCAAAGTTTTGATGGGTTCGAGGGGCCCATTTGAAATCAATCCGCCGCCCACCCGTAAGGACTATTTTATGATGGCTACAAGTATGTATAATCACGTTTTGGTTTTTTATTGCACGTGTACAGAGCTATTTTGCTAATTGCTATGTATGGTGACGACTTAATTCATATGATACTAGTGTCATTCGGCTGAGCAGAAAGTGCTCCTGTATCAAAGTAACCCGGGTGCAATATAACACTGGTCGTCTGTACCATGTATTGGAGTGTTTGTCAAGGGGGTTGGGGGGGGCTCTCAACTCAACACCGATACTTCCACCCGTGGTGCTATGTTTGTTCCTTTCAAACTGTCTCCTGTCGCTACCATTGGACGATCACGTGACATGAAAACCAATCACGACCTGAAGAATGCCTGTGCTTTTAAAACACTTAATTTAAATTATTTATTGTCTATTATTTAGCTTGATGATTTTGCCATGATTCAATTTGAGCGAAACTCGCATTCGATACGCAAATGGGTATTTGTGACCGTGTATTTGTAACTCCCTTGGTGAAAAAAAAAAAAGTTTGTTAGTGCACTAAAAAAATGTAAATGACTTTTTTTCTTTTAATTAAAAAAAAAAATCAAGAAGAAAGAAAGTGGGCAAATCTGTCCTTAGTTGAATTCACTTACATACAGCGGTTGCCAGATTTTCGTCCGGTTCTATTCTCAAGAAATGCAATATGCTTGCACTGTATATAACTATGTATATAAAATAAAGGTTTTTATAATTAACATTCATAGTTTTGTTGTTCTCTTGCTATTTGATAGATAAGTTACCAGTCTAAAAATATTGTAGTTCAGTAAAACCTGACCACCTCCACAAATCGTCCACTCCCCTATATCGATCGCTTCATTTGTGTCCCAACTGATCGCCCATACAATATCATTGTGAAAATTTTAAAAACTTCCTAAACTGACCACCTCACTAGCGGACCATTTAAAGTCGATTGGTTGGTCGATTTAGAGGTTTTACTCAGTCTGCGATGAGCCCCCACTACCACATGGCGGTGGGAACAACTACGCTGACCTCTGTTTCAAGGAAACGGCAGGCTAGCAGGAACAGTCCCTTGAGTGGCCAACCCTGTGAGACGTTACATGCTACCTGGGCCTCGGAGACAGCTCCGCAACGTCTTTTTTTATATTTGTGTTCAGGGTGCACCTTGGAGAAGTCTCGCTTTTCAGGTAAGGCAAAAAGTGCCTCCAAAATGGGTGGTGGATTCAGTAGTTTTAGCTAATCAGAGCTGTTTGTTTCAATTGCAAATGGCTGCACCCTATGGAGGCCACCGTCTTCAAGGCACCTGACAGCTAAAGTCGTTCAGACTAGCGTGGCATCCGGAATATCTCCGAGGTGTATCTTGAACGCAGCCCTGGCTGGGCAATGACGGGTCACTTCTCTACTCTGACATGTGGTGGAATAAACCAGGAGATGCCTTGTGGTTCGAAGCTGACTACCTAGTCTCTACAAATGGGAATGAAAAACAATCTCATTATGTCAAAAGCCGTGTTCACACGGGGAAAAAGTAAAGCGATTTAGACAAGTCAAATAATATGAATCGAACTAGCGGCCCGTTCACACGGGCAGTACTTGGGCTGGAAATCGATATCAGTGCATGAGCAAGTCGATACTAACCAGCGCCAGTTTCGGTTAGTCGATGTCGGCACGAGAGAGTGTGGGTTCGACCTAGATATATATAGACTGAATCATATTGTTTTGGAACCGTAAAGACTTCTGCTGGGCAGTGAAAACCTATAAATAAATGATGAAAAAAAAATATGTGGACCTCTATCCAGTTCATAGACCAAATTATATAATATGCGCTTTTGATCGACCGGAAAGTCAACAAACTAAGGTATTGACTGCGCATGCGTGTGATGTCCTTAAACCGCCTCAGTGCGTCCACACGGGCAAAATAAATTGGTTCACAGAAATCGACTCACGTAATCGACCTCCACAAGTGGTTTACATTATCCGCCTCACAGGAATGGATTCAGCCCTAATTCGACTCAGACGCCCGTTCACACGCGAAATGTGCGTCGAACTAGGCAAGTCAATTTCTACGAATCGATTTACATTGCCCGTGTGAACACGGCTATAGGTTGTGCACAGCGTAACTCAATACATGGGTTCTGAGTTCCACTGGTCCCCCCCAAGGAAGCGCTGAAGCCATGGCCCAGCACACATGGTCGCAGCTGTGGTTTAAGTGTCAGAAGGTGCGGGAGGTGGTGAATATGCATACCATGATACACAAAACGGGATTTTATCTAATGTAGAATTTTAGCTATAATAATTTCACGGCAATGTCCATTAGAAACAAATGAATGGCAAGAACACTACCAAATTTGGTTATTAGGAGGCTTGTGGTTACAAGCGCAAAGCGAGTTTAAAGTATGGGTTCTAAGTGGAGCCCAGCTCTGCCAATTTGGATTTCCAGCGCTGTGTATAACTTACAGCGTCATCAAAGGCCGGTTGCTCTCATACCATGTCTATGTGGTGTGGGAGGTTAAAAATCCCTTGGGTCGGTAAAAGTGTAGGCTCGGGCTTTCTATCGACCAGCAGTGGAGTGGGGAAGACCAGTCGTCTGTGACTGGGATTTCCCCTGCTTGGGACAACTAATGTACAAAAAAAAAAAAGAGAGACAAATAAGTGTTCACACTTCCTGTCTACCATTCGCTATATCGCTATATAGGGCTTGGGGGGGGGGGGGGCACCAACCCAAACTTCCACTGCACAGGCTGAATCTGTGTTCACTAGACGCGGTGGCCAAATCTGAATAGCGCTGGCTTTCCAGCACAGTCAAACACAATGAATTATAAAATTGATACTTGTCGCTACCTAGCCTGGTGCTCGGCATTAATAGGATAGGACAAGAACTGGTTTGCACAGTGTCAGGATAACGGGATATCAGGTCATGGTGCTGGTGCCCTGGTCTCTCAGTAGGGCAGCACTATGAAGTCACCTTTAGCGTGCACTGTTGCAAGTCGGTACCTGTATTGATATGACCTTAGATGTTGCTAGGACGTAAAACAACAAACAAACTGAAGATTCTGAATGCCGAATGACCATGAGGCAGCCATCAGCAGTGGGGGTGTTACTGTTAGTGTGCATGAGAATTCACTTCCTGGTTAGGAAACCATAGGTATCCTCACTGGCCGGGTTTTGTTTGTTTGTTGTTTTACGTCCTAGCACCATCTAAGGTCATATCAGGACGGGTACCAACTTGTGACAGTGCGCGCTCATAGCTTTATAGTGCTGCCCCACTGGAAAACCAGGCCACCAGCACCATGACCTGATATCCCACTCAGTCACATTATCCTGACATTGGGGTCGTGGGTTCAAATCCTGACCGAGTCAAACTAATATCACATATATTTGTATATGTACCTACCATGAACCAATTTATGTAACTACCATATTGCTGAGTCTGAAATAAAATATTGAATTGAATTGAAAAATGACTTTGAAAATTGAAAATTCTCTTCACCGAACCGGATGCTTGGCATTACTAGAAGAGGGCAAGGACTGGTTAACTCAGTATCAGAATAATGAGACTGAGTGGGAAATTAGGGCCAGGCGTTGACGTTTGGCGACACGTGGCATGTTGGAGAACGAGCCGTTAGGCTGTGAAGAATCATGGAAGATGAGGAGTAAGCTCGTGGTTGGCGGCTGAAGGCGTAGTGGTGGAAGCAGGTGTCGCAGTTTCAGTTCTCAACCAGTTGCAGTTCTCAACATCGCTTCTGCACATGCGTCAAAATCTAGCAGCATCTTCTGCGCACTGTCAATGGTCATGAGCAATCTTCATACATAAAGAGTGAAATATCTCTAAAACCAAACCACCTAGAAACAAATCGCTTGGTACACATATAGAAAACGTGTTTACCAACAAGATTATATTAAATTAATATGGTTAGGGTTCTGGATTTCTATTAATTTTGAATAATGTTTTGCACTGCGCGTACCGGCAAACTCAAGGCATTGTCAATGGTCGTGAGCAATCTTCATACAGAAAAAGTGAAATATCTCTAAAACCACACCACCTAGAAACAAATCGCTTGGTACACATATAGAAAACATGTTTACCGAAAAGATTATATTAAATTAATAAGGTTAGTGACACTGACACTATAGTGACAGTATGAGGCAGCGATTTGCGGCGATCGGCGATGGTTTGAATTGGAATGATGTTGACACATGCACACACGATGCTTTGACGCATGCACAGATGCTTTGACGCATGCGCAGAAGCGATGTTGAGAACTGCAACTGCTTGAGAACTGAAACCGCGACACAGGACCTGGCTGGCTGTCGACGATCGGAAGTGACGTCACGGGTCTCGCGCCCAGAGATGTGGTTCTGCGGGGGTCCGGCAGGGGGCGTGTTCGGCGGTCGGGAATAGAAGCCAGGTGGCGCCACCGCAGCAGCTCCTCGTTCGCGCGCAAATTACCCGTGTTGACGAACCAACATGAACAATTGTGAGATTTTTAACTTCACATGTGTCTTTTGACAAATATTTGATTGCGTGCTTTTTACACACTGTGTAAAAGTGACGGTTTAACGAAAATGGACAGAATAAAAGTTAAACACTTCTCGTCATGAATATGTCCTGTGTTGCCGACATAGTGTAAAACAACCACCAATCAATCAATCAATCAATCAGAAAAGGCCGTTGGAACCTCCATTAAAGATGTCCATTCCACCCCGTCCCCCCTGTACTGTAGGTAGCCTAATGGTTAAGACGTCCGCCTCAAAATGACTGACCTGTGGACTAGAAGTACTGGCCCATGACACATATGCATGCTATATATAGGCCTGATATTTATAATATAAGCCTGTATATGTGTGTGTTAATATGAATATATATGATATAATTTTGTGTGTGTGTGTAAATATAGTTTATTCATTGAATAAAGTCTTTTGTCAGCGTCATGGCACTGGTCTTCCAGCCATGTGACAATACAGTTATTTACAATATATGTATATGTAGTCAGTGACAGTGACAGTCTGACAGGCTACCAAAGCAGATCCTCTATTCTCAACTCTCTTCTGGTTACAGAAAGAGAGGGCGCCCTCGTCTCCGGTTCAAGGATACGATCAAGAGAAACCTGAAGCTGAGAGACATTCAGACCGACTCATGGACATCACTCTCACAGCAGAGAGCTAAATGGAGAGCGGCAGTCAAGTAATGAAAGCAGTCTTTGTCGCATCGTGACCGACAGCATGATGATGATGATGATGATATGTAGTCTGATATTGTCATCAGCAGCTAGCTCAAGTCAGCTGAAATAACAATATTAATCATTCCAAGTCCTACATATGGTATAGTTTGACAATTTACATATAAAATAGTAGTTATATGTTGTATACATACTTAGATACATACATGTGCATTGATTAGACCTTTACATTATGGAGTGGTTAGGTGCATACTTTCCCTTTACAGGTTTGTATTCCTACTGTGTTCTGAATTGCATAATTATCATGTTGTTGGAGATGGGATTTTGAGATGGAGTGTTAGTAGAATGGTTTGTAGGGTTATGCTTAAAAAGTTAATACCTTGGGTGTGTTTTTGAGTACATGAAGTAGTTTGATTAAGTAGGCTGTTAGTAATGATGGGATAAACTATGCTTGCAGGATTGTAGATTTCAGTCATTTTGTAGTCTAGTACAGTCTTTATTAGTGTCTATGTTTATACATTTTCTGAATTTGCTTGGCAAATAATTTGTACGGTGGATAACTTGGTTTGTTGGCAGGTAAAGGAGCGTGTGGGGTGGTGTGGGGGGGGGGGCAGTGGCCATAGCTGCTTATAATAGATATGGCGACCTCATCACTAGGCCTGTAGAAGGGCCTGATTGGCTTGGTGAATTCATACCAGGTTCTTAAATTCTAGTTGTGTTTGTGCATATCTAATTCTGACTGGGAGTTCATTCCATAATTTGCTGCTTTTGTAGATAGGGGCTCTTTTCAGTCTATTTGTGAGTGGTTTAGGAACTTTGAGGAGTGTAGCATCCCCCTGCCTGGTAACTCTGGTAGTATGGTCTATGTAGTTTTCATGCTTGGCTCTGATAAACATAAGAGATAGCAGATGTGCATCTCTCTTTTGACTCAGGTATGTGATATTAGATGTGGTGCGCATCATATTCACTGAGAGAACTTTGCCCCTATATACTGTTCTAAGAGCTCAGTTTTGGATTCTCTGTAATTTATTTTCTTGTTTTGTTAAAAGGCCATATATTAGATCATTATAATCTATTATTGGCAGTATAGTTGCCTTATACAGTTTGAGTGCTGTGTTCTCACTCATGTAACATCTTATTTTTCTAAAGGTTGCCATTCTCATACCTAGAATTTGGTTCAGCCTTGATAGTTGCTGGTTCGCATTCAGTATAGAGTCAAGTGTGGTTCCTAAGTATTTGTATGAGTTGACTTCTGTTAGAGTTGCATTGCCTATACATAGCTTTATATTTTGTGCTTGAGATTTTCTAGATTTTGTTCCAAATATCACATATTCTGATTTTTGTGAGTTTAAATAAGTTTGTTATCAGCATACCAAATATTGACATTTTTTAACACCTTGTTTACCATAGTAGCTGCCAGAATAATGTTTTTATTGTGCACTGTGAGGACAGCATCATCCACAAAAAGTGTGAAATTAGCACTGGCAGACAGCAATTGTAGGTCATTAATAAATATCAGAAAGATGAGTGGCCCAAAGTGGAACCTTGGGGCACTCCTGTTCTCACAGTTCTAGTGGAGGATTCTGTATTATTAATTTTTGTGACTTGTAGTCTGTTGTTTAGGTAGTTGGATATGAACCTACATAATCCTTTTTCCTAGTCCAGTTCTTTTGATCTTACATAACAGGATTTTGTGGTCAATTGTATCAAAAACTTTCTTAAAATCAAGAAAAACAGCTATTGTCAGCTCACCCCTGTCTGTGTTAATCAACATTTTATCCATTAATGAGGCAAGTGCCTTAGTCGTTGACCTTTCTTTTCTGAACCCATTTTGTTGGGTGGCTAAATAGTTAGTGTCCTCAGGAAATGTTTTTATTTGGTCGTGAATTATCTGTTCAATTATTCTGCCAGGGAGAGGTAGTATGGATATTGGTCGCAGTTCATTACAGGACTTTGGGTTACCTACCTTGGTTATAGGGGCAACTGTTGCTTTCTTCCATTTTTCTGGGAAAATTACACTAGTAATTATGAGGTTGTATAGGTATGTGAATTCATCTATTAAAGCCTTGATGGTGCCCTTGATAAAAGTTGAACTGATGTCCTTCATGCCTGAAGGTTTGAATGGTATTAGATTTTGTACTTTATTAAGGATCTTCTCTTTTGTTGTTTCTATAAGATCATATCTATGTAGGTTAACTAGAACCTTATAGTTTTCCTGGACATCATCTTTTGGCTGACATTTTTGGGCTAGGTTAGCTCCTATATCAATAAAGTATTTGTTGATCTGTTCTGCAAGTTGAATATCAGCGATTGTTTCACCAGTGCTGTCGTTTATGAGATTACTGATTTTTGGTTTGAGATCAGGCTCTATTTGATCTAGTTCTTGGGGTTTTGGTTGTGTATGATGGCTTGGTCAAGATAGTACCTTGATTTTGCCTTTCGAACCTCAGTCCTGGCCTTTCTAATTTGGCTATGAATGTATCCCCTGGGTCTTTGGTTAATTCAGCCTTTCAGCAAAAGTAGTCCCGATCTCATTGTAGTTCTTGTAATTCATCATTTAAGTATTTAGCTATGATTTTTCTTATTCTCAGTTCAATCATTGGGCAAAGTTTGTCAGCAGCTCTATTAAGTATAGCTGCTAACAGGTCTCAGCACTTGTTCGGATCTTGCTCATAATATATTTCACTGGTAGCAAATCCCCATAATGTGATTGAGAGGTCCTCATAGGTCCAGTTTCTATATGTGTAGTGTGATGTAGTTTGTTTGTTATTCCTTGTTTTTTTCTTGATTATATAAATAGCTTTGTGATCACTTATGTTGTAGTTGAGGACACTGGCTGTAGTACAATATTTTATATTTGTAAAAGCCAAGTCAATTGTTGTATTTGAGGTTTGTGTGCTTCTAGTAGTTTTGTTAATCATCTCTTGCAGTTCATGTTCTGTGGAAAATTGTCTCATGATGTTGGCTGATGGTTGATTTTTTGCATTGTAATGTGCATTGTAATCACCAATGAGAAGACTTTCATATTTGTTAATGTCTATAATTCAAAACACAACAACCAAGAACAGTGGACCAACATTTATTACGGTCAAGACTAGATACAAGGCGCTTAGTTTGAGCGATAATTTATGGAGAAATACGAATCACTAGATGGCTAACAAAGAAGCTACTATCAGAGGAGACCAACCTGCCCCGTAACAAGCAATGTTGAATCAGTAATTAACTCGAGATAGTAATATATGTATAAGTGCTTAATAACTAGACTATCGACATTACTTGTAACTTTATCACAACCAAGATACTGTAAGCCGTGTAACTGATGCCCATATAAAGATTTAATGACAAAATTTCACAGAAGGATCATGACTCAAAAATAGGCTACTCGGACACTCGGCCAAATAGTTTTGAGAGTGTCAGAGTGGCCTCTTTAAACATCTTTTTAGGTACATATGCATACAAAGCTGACAAATGCCAACCTCCGGATTCTGCCACCTTTTCTTCAGACAAACCTGCCTTTGCACACATCTGTGCCGCTCCTCTTCGCAGGCTATGCAATGTTATCTCGGCAGGGCAGGGGTGATTCAAAGACGTCAAAGCTAGCTTTATAGCAGCAAGTAAAGTCATAGCTGATAATGCTTTACCATTGGGAAGCATGAACGCTGGGTCTTGAGGACGAGGTGCGAACCGTAGGCTGTTTTTATATGCACTCCACGCGCATATCGGACAGAACGGCGAACCATGTATATCTGGGATACACACTGCAAACTCATCAGTCTTCTTCTTCATAGTCTTGGATGAACCTACCACCAAACTAATGTAGTCTCGATGCCAGATCACATCCGACCAGTGTAGCCAGTGATTTGAATCATCACCGCTGCTTGTTTGAACTATGTTGCATTGCCTAAGAAAGGAGAAATAACCTAACAGCGTCGCTGTGGTCAGGACATATGCAGTTCTTCCAAATGACTGGAAGAACCTAACTATGCCCCGAACATCACATACGCTGAGAGGTGGGGCACGATTAACAATATGAGTTGACGACTTGTTCACCCCTCGAAGCATCAGTGCGGCTGGGTAGGAATCGAAGCCGGCAACGCATCCTCCCATCAGGCGCAACCAGGTCCAAGCTCCACTGACATAGTTGTGTACCGCACCGGGGGACTTCAGGTCTTGATCAAGGATAGCAATATACCACAGAACTTGATACTGTGTAGGGTGGAGAGGGTCAAATGTTAATTCAGTGGCATATTTAAGATAATGATGTACTTGGTTTACTTTATTATTTCATGACCCTTTTGCCAGGCCTGCCTTGATCAAGCCCATAATTCATGAGTGATGCTCCATGGTTATATCTGGGAATGAAGAGGCAGTATGATTGAATTCCCAGATTAGATATTATCAGAGAGAATGTCGGAAGTAAAGTCTACCCGTATGCGACTAAGGCATAAATCGCTGCACATATCCGTAGCCGTTTTAAGCGACGATGGGTCAAAAGTTTGTCTACTTAAAGCATCCGCTAGCTTGAGTGAACGACCTGGCTTGTCTAATATGGACAGGGTACAATCATTTAAAGCAGCAAACAACCATAGCTCCCTCGCGCAGGCACACAACACCCTATCTCTCCCCACACCAGTCGACAATACCATCTGTGTAGCCATATTGTCCGTAAACACCTGTATAACATATTTTTGTAAATGCTCAGGCTTTAACGACAGTACCGCGTGCACCACATTAATGGCCTCCAGTTGTGATATGTGAAAGTTATTGGCTCTGTACTGAGGAGAATACGATTCGGCATAAAAAAGTGTCTTCGAGAATGCCCCACCCCCTAACAGACACGAATCACACTCTATAGTCCAAACATCCACAGGGTCACTCCTAACTAAAACACGGCCATTCGATCGTTTAGCATAATGCACAAACCAACTGATGTCACATAGTAAGTCAATATCAGCAGGAACCTTCCCTATATATGGGGCACTTCTCAGAGCATCAAGGATGCGATTCATGAATGCCCTTGCTGGTACCACACAATGAGCTATAAACTGCAGGTGGCCAATGAGCCTCTTAAGATCCTTCCTGGACACCAACAAACCTAGTGTCCACGCTTCACACTTGTCCAAAATGTCTTTCAACTTTTCATCCGGGATACTTATAGTCATTGTCGTGGAAGAGATGCTATAACCAAGCCAAATAAGTTCTTTCGTCGGAGAAAAACATTTCTTCAACGACAACTCAAGCCCTAGTAACTTGCAAATCCTAAACAGCTCGAAATAACCCTCAAGTGCTTCATCTTCAGACTTAGCCAACCCGACAAAATCGTCGAGATAACACCAAGCTGCATGACCCCTCTCCCTCAATATATCGACAACTGCCTGAGTCGTCCGAGCACAAGCCAGTGAAGAAGTACGGCACCCGAAAGGCAAAGAAATATCAAAATAAATGTCGGAATTCACGGTAATGCCATACAATGGGACTGATAGGGGGCAAGCACGTAACTGGTGGTACGCACGAGCAAGATCAGCCGTCCACAAAAAACTTTCACAACCTGAAGCCAGCAAGTGCTTCGCCAAATCATTGATAGAGGGGAGACTGTATTTATAAGGCTTCCCTTGATAACACCCACGTATTATATAATTTAATTAATGAAACCGCTATCTATGCACAGATATTTTTTTCATCATTTATTTTTAGGGTTTCACTGCCCAGCAGAAGTTTTGACCGTTCCAAACCAATACGATTCAATCCATACATATCTAGGTCGAACCCACACTCTCTCGGCTGACATCGACGAACCCAAACTGGCGCTGGTTAGTCTGGACTTGCTCATGCGCAGCATTCGATTTCCGGCCCAAGTACTGCCCGTGTGAACGGGCCGCTAATTCGCCTCACCTAATTCGATTTGTCTGATTCGCCTCACATTTTGCCCGTGTGAACACGGCTTTAGTCGCCTGGTATTTATATTCCGCATTTGGGTACACATCATCCATAGCAATATATATTGGAGAAGGATGGAAGTTTGACAAGAAGGAATGTTCTGAGTGAAAGTAGACCCCCCCCCCCCCCCCAGCTCTAGTGATTTGGCATTAGCCTAGATGTGTGTTAATATACACTATTTATAAGCAAAATGTTCCATGACACATACTATGCATGCTTTATAGGCCTACTAAATATAATATAAACCTAGATATATGTGTGTTAATGTACGCTATTTGGAAGCAACACGTCCCATGACACACATACATGCTATATAGACCCCACCCCCATCCCCGACCCATAGACAACCACAAGCGGATCTTACTTGCCCTCCTTACCCACCCATGGTCACGGTAAAGCACACTTAGCCCTGACATCTCCCCTACACACACACATACACAGACATCTCTTCCACACTCCAATGTGCACTGTTACCCCCTCTAGAAGTCGCCCCCTCTAGAAGTCGCCCCCTCTAGAAGTCGCCCCCTCCAAGACCCACAGCAGGTCACCGGACAATATTGTCGTGAGGGTGATGAATGAGTAATATTGTGCCTCGATCAGGATTCGAACGCACACTTCTTACCATTCCGGGGATAGCGCGCTAACCATTACACTACCTAGGTGCCCTGATGTAATCACCTTATCCATGCTTACCTGTCTATGGGGTTCCTCTCCTGAGAAGTCAGAGCAGACTAGCACTACGAGTACTACACTTACCCCCCTTTTAAATGGCTTACGTCCATAATTAGTTTAAGACAGGCCTACATAAAGGCAAACACTTACACATACATACACAGGGTAGGTTAAAAAATCATGCAGAACATAACTTGTACAGGATCCTGGTCACGGCGACCAGTGTCATGGGGGGGGGGGTGAAAATGGGAGATATTCCACCTTGAACAGGATTCGAACTCACACTTCTTGCCAATCCCAGGACCTCCATTCTAACCATTACACCGCCTAGGCGCCCCGATGCAATCACCCTATCCACGCCCGCCTGTCTATAATATGCGGCCACTTGCCCGAGAGAGTCCAGTGCAGACTATTTATTGTATTAGTTATTACAAATATCTACACCTCCACACAAAAACACCATGCACCCGGCACCCAACTCTCCACCCGCTCCTTCTCACCCGACACGAGAGGCGCGCGACTGTCAAGAAGGAAGTAACGTCACGTGACGTCTTCTGGACCGCACAAGTCCCGGATGTTGGAGGTGTCAGTCAGGTCTCCGCACGCAGAATCCAACATTCTACCGACCCAACACACTACCACACCAACCAAGTCGGTTGTCAGTTGTTTCAGAACCGTAGTTTGAATTGCCGTTCACAAAAAAAGGAGGTTCATGTATTCGGAGATTGTCGCAAAGTGTAGATTTTGAGCGGTGTCGGAGTTAATAGAGACGGCAGTGTTTGTACTTTGTAAGCACTGTTAGACAGTGTACTGAGTGAGTGTTGTGTGTGTGTTTGCAATGCTTACATTGTTAGTACTTATACTAGTTATACGCCCACGTGAACACATACACTGAGATGATACCGACAGTATCGGCGTAAATATATATGTGTGTATATATAGACCACAGATGCGTGACAAGTGTTGCTGTGTTCTATACAACAACACACCAGTTATCATGAAGGAGGACAGTGATGATTTCTGTGAGGAGGTCGTGTCTGGATGGACTGTACGCGAGGTCAAGCACTGGTGTTCCCGGGTAAGTATATCTGATCAATGTTTGTTTGTTGGGGTTTTACACCCGGGCAATATCTAACGTCATATCACGATGGGTACCGACTCGTGACATTGCACACTCATCATGCGACTTTATAGTACTGCTTCACTGGGACACTGAGAGACCAGCCCAGTAACTTCATGACCCGATTTCCCACTCAATCATATTATCCTGATACCGAGCTAACCAGTCCCTTCCCTATCCTAGTAATGCCGAGCGCCAGGCTAGGTAGCAGCAAGTAAGGCCAGGGGCGTAGCTAGACCTTTAACGATGTGTGCTACTAATTTCGGCAGGGGGTTTAGGGGGCCGCTTAAGCTTAAGCTGGCGGATTTTACACATTTTAGACTTGAGTTTTCGACACTCCGGACTAATTAAATTTATTGTGGACAAAACGATGTGGACGTTTTGGCGTACGCGTGTACGCCTAGCTACGCCTCTGAAGGCCTATCAATTTTGTACGTCATTGGTTTGACTCGGGCTGGTTTCGAACTTCTGACTTTCCAGATGGGAAGTCATGTGCTCTACCACTGTGTGTGGACTTTATTTTCTTAGATCAATACGCAGAATATCGCAGCAATAACAATAGAACAACACCAAAAATCATCTGGACTCACCTTGTAGGCAGGGCCAGTGCCAGACTATTTTGTCCTCTAGGAAAGGCCAACTAATGCCCCCCCCCCCCCCCCCCCCCCCCCCAATCTTTCATTAAAAAACCCTGTCACCCCTCAACGGTCAGTACTGCGCCCCTCTGAGGTCTGAGCCCCTCTGAGGTCTGCGGCCGAGACGGCTGCCTTAGTTGGCCTAATGATAGAAGCTTCCCTGCTTGTAGGATATGAATGGTACGCTAATGGTGACGTTGCCATTACATGCTGACAGTTGCTCTTTCCGAATTGTTGTAGTGACCACAGTTAAATAGATGTCTGCACACATCTACATGATCTAATCTCAATGTGGTAGTTGCCTTGTCAGCTTAGCTATCAATTATTAATAAAACTTTTCTTTTTCTATGGGAATTTGTTTCCCTTGACCACAAATATATGATTGTGAGCTTTCTAATTTAATCAGTGTATATTGCCACATAATTGATTGTCTGCTTTTACATTTAAAAGCGCTGGTTTGAACAAAAAACAAACATTTCTCGCTGTGAATATGGCCTATGCTGCCGACACGGCGTAAAGCAACCACCAATCAATCAATCAAGCTTAGCTGTTATCAATGCGAACATCTCAGCTTAGTTGTGTACACTAGTGTGCTGATGCTCAGAAGACCGGACCTCAAATATACATATATATATGTATATATATGTATATATATATATATATTTTTTCTTTTCTTGAAGATTTATACTTCCTATCATGGATAAGTCTGAATAGACTTGTTTTCACCATTAGCCAGTTTGTCGATAGAAAGCCTGAGCCTACACCTTTACTGACCCAAGGGATTTTTAAACTCCCACACCACATAGACATGGTATGAGAGCAACTGGCCTTTGATGACGCTGTAGGTTATACACAGCGGTATATTGATTGTTTGATTAGTGATGCCTTAACAGTAACACTGTGTAAAATATTCTGACTTTTTAGGTCTGGTTCATAAATAAATAATAGTTAAAATAAATTCTAAAATATCTCCTTTTCATCAAACTCATATGTGAAGCATTGAGAAAACTGTTTTAATCATATTTAAATCATCCAGTTATTTCTATAAAGTCATTATAATAATATTCAAATTATATAAGTAACACTATAAAACCTCTCTAATAATACCTAATTCATTCTATCATGTTGCTAAATACATATGCATAATATTCAAACCAAGTTGTGAAACCATGGTAGATTATGTATATTAAGTGAAGTGATAATTAATATCAGATTGTTCTAAGGTTCTACATCAAATATAACCACTGGAGATAAGAACTCTGGAAAATTATGAATGTATTGGTATATTTACATGTATTACTGAATTGAAGTCTGTTGGTATTTATATATTGTATGAAAGGAGGTAAATGCCTGCGAAACTAAGGGCAGCATATACAGTTGATGCAGACTGGTTTCTTCACCCAGACAAATAGTCTGTGAAGAATGCCACATAATGGGTATAATAATTAAGTCAAGAATTTCTGTGTGCCTGTTATTGTTATGGTATGACTTACAGATGCCAGTATCTGAGGGAGTGTTAGCACACAGGTGACAATGCATGAGGGCTGGGGTTGTGTGTGTGTGTGTGAGTGTTTGCAGGACCTGCCAAAGCCAGGTGTCAGGCTGGAGGTGGGAGGAGGGAGGTGTGTGTGTGGTGTGTGTGTGTGGGGGGGTGAGCCCTCCCTGCCCCACCTGGTGGCAGTCTGCTGAACTAAAGGTGATAAAATATGTAATTCTCAAAGTAAGGCATGTAGAAACTCCTACTATTTTGGAGTTGTCCCAATCTAAGGGACTGGTGACCACGGGTGTTATGTAAATATAAACAGGGTTGATATTCCCATATAAGTGTAATTGGTGAACTTGATGGAAAAATATGTATCTGACTTGGGGTGACCCCACCCCCCACCACTGACTGGAAGGGTTCAGCCAATGAAATGCCATGTGACACTCTCTGACTGAGGAGACTCCCAGCAACTGTGTACCTGTATTTTGAATGTGTTGAATCTGAATAAAAGAGCTGGGCAGGGGGTGTGGCAGGCAGATGACCTGGAGACAGCACAGCAGGAGGAGCCAGCCACCCCTCCCTACTAGACTTTACCACACTTAATTTCTGTTCGTTTGATATTCCTTGGAACAGATATAGTGAGCAGATATAGTAAACAGATATAGTAAGCAGATACAGTAAGCGGATCATCGCTTGAGTAATATCATACATTAGTGCTTTCCGGCCTCCACACACAGAAGTTAGGGTTATATTTCCTATAAAGATTCTAGTGTGTAAAATACCGCTAGTTAACAACTGTATCACAAGCAATGGCCATATTCACAAAAATGATACCAGGTGCAATTTTGAATAGTATCTGCTACATGCACGGTACAACAGGGAGACGTAGCATCACCTACTAACTTATTTATATTCACATAATGCATTATACATCATATATAAAAAAGCACATGCTATTTTATTCATATATGCAATGCAGGCACTGATATTATAATATACCCAGTTATAATACAAATATGCTTCAGGATATCAGACCTATTTTATTTTCAGCATGAAGCCAGCTAGATAAAAGATTCACCCCGTACTTACAGTACAGGGGTGAATGACAACGTAGTCTAAATACTGGCAAAAACTGTTTTAGCATGGAACAGGAAATGGTTAGCTAACGTTTCAGTTATTTATAGATTTGGGAAATCCCTCTGCGTTTGTAGCCATATATTAGGCTCAAATATATTAAATGCGACCATATTTAACAGAATTACATACTCAAATCGTGAAATTTCATTAAATTAACCCTAAATTCGAAGCGTTATTAAGGCTCTACCGCCGCATTGGCGGCGATATTAATAGTTATATTTTCGAATCGACGAAGGTACAGTAAACAAACCGCCGGCGCCGCCAGTATGGAACGCGATGTCGATGCGGCGGTTGCGGCGATTTGTTTACATTACATTCGTCGATTCGAAAATATAACCATTAATATCGCCTTAATAACGCTTCGAATTTAGGGTTAATTTAATGAAATTTCACGATTTGAGTATGTAATTCTGTTAAATATGGTCGCATTGAATAGATTTGGCCCGAATCGGTCCCTAACCTGCACGTTAACCCAGGCTCAACTTGGGGTTAGTGAAGGCGACATTAACCCTCGAGGCGGTAGCCTAACCCGTGCACATACATTGACACTTTGGCCTCTAACCCGGGAAATCCGCACGACGCGTGGGTTACAAGCCCTAACCCGCCCTCATACATTTGGCCCCAGTACTGTGTAAGTATGGAGTGCATCTCTTATTTAGAAGCCAGGACCAATCTATTGTTTGGTTCCCCATAATGAATATTATATGTACGTGTTACATAATGCATTCTGTGAATATTTAAAATAATATACTGTACTGTTTCACTGTCTGCATGTATTTACTCCACTTATGCTGTAGTTCTCTACCCTGCCACCTCGGCACCACCTGCATGTGGGCATTAATCACTATACTGCCAGAAAAAAGTTGTACATTGGTATTTCGCTGTGGCATAGGCACTATATACAGTAGTGAACTTACAGTACTAGTACTAGGTCCTACTACATAAATATATATATATATATATATAGCATGGATAACAATAATAATAATAGGTAATATTACCTTGCGAATCTTTATACTCGCATTATACGTTATACATCATATATATAAATTGGGCTACGACATAGGAGACAAGAAAAGAGCCAAGACGAGGAGTGGTGGAAGCCTAATATAAAACCCATATAAAATAGAAGCTCCGCCCCTTTATATTCATATAATAAATTATATATCACATATATATATAGCATGGATGCATGATTTGGGAGTCCATAGGAACACCGGGGGCCACAATGGACGTCCTGATATGGCCTTAGATGTTGATAGGTCGTAAAACAACAACAACCAAACAAAGGGATTGGGGGGGGGGGTGGAGGTCAGGAGGGGGGGCAGGTAGGTGTGGATAGTGTGGTGATATCAGGGAGCCTAGGCAGGGTAATGGTTAGCACACTGGCCTGGAATGCAAAGTGATGTGGGTTTGAGTCCCGTTCTAGCCACAATATTTCCCATTTTCATCACCCCCCCCCCCATGAGACTGGTTGCCATGACCATGATCCTGGACAAGCTACGCGTTGTATAGTTGTTCAACCTACCCTGTGTATGTATGTGTACTTTTAGTGCATTGCCTGTATGTATGTAATTGTAAGATTTATAAGACTTACAATTCCAGGAGGACGAGTGGAGTAGTGTGTGCTGGTCTCTCAGGCAAGGAGCCACATAGACTGGTAGGTGTGGGAAGTGTGGTGATATCAGGGAGCCTAGGTGGTGTAATGGGTAGCACACTGGCCCGGAATGCAAAGGGATGGGGGTTCGAGTCCCACTCTAGGCGCAATATTTCCCCTTTTCATCACCCCCACAACAATATATATAGTAATATAGTATATATATACTATATAGTATATATATATATACTATATATTTACTATATAGTATATATACTATATATATACTATATAGTATATATATACTATATATATACTATATATGTATAATATGTAGTATATATATATATATATTGGAGGAGACAGGTGGTTCGGCCAGCGTCCGAGGTAGAAGTGGGCTCTGGTCAGGGCCCGGAAGCCCGAGGAAAAGGGAGGCGCCGAGGCGCCACCTGATGGATTGGACCCCAACCAATAATCTCTTATTCAACAGTACTACCCAGTTACACCAGGATATACAAGTGAATATATACTATATATACTATATATAGTATATATATGTGATGTATAACGAATTATGCAAGTATCAAGATACGTAAGGTTAATTATTAACCCTTACGTAAGATACGTAAGGGTAAATTATTATTTCACGTCCTGATATGACCTTAGATGTTGCTAGGACGTAAAACAACAACAAACAAACAGGTTAATTATTATTATTATTATTTGTTATACTTCGTAAGACCAACACTGTACCGGTTGCTCCACCTACCCGCTTCGCCTCCACCGGATGTAGACAAGTGTCAGTCGCACCAGAGGATATATAGTATATGTGTATATATGGGTCACTCTCCTGAAAACTGGTCAGCATGAGATGGGATTTTAAAACATCAATAAAAACCTTCCTACTTATTCTTTTCCTTATACTTTTCATATTCATGTTCAGATTTGATGAAAGAAATAAGGGAAATAAAATAAAACTGTGTGCAACTTTGGTCTTTTTAGCTATGAACTGTTTTTGTACCAAAAAACCCCATTTTACAGACAGCCATTTGTAACATGACATATGGGATGTGGTTGAATCCTTATTAACATCTTGTATTGCATTGATATATCAAACAAAACAGTTCCCAAATCAAAGAGGAAGTATTTATTAACATGTATGCATGCTTAAATTAAAATTTTCTTTTTTTTTAATGTCTTCAGAAATAACCTTACAAATTTCCGTCACACGTGTAACCAGTGGTGTCTGGATGCCACACAAATATTGTACACTAATTATTCAGTGAATAAAGCATGGCTGGGAATTACTTTTTGTTATCAATATAAGCACTAGATATTTCTGTATATTATGCCATGATTAATATGCTTCTAACTATGATATTATTTAATTCTGATTAGATATTTATTAAGCAGACTGTGTGGTGTCCTAAACATGTGTTACACGTGTGACACACATGTTATACTGCCATAAGAGATATCTTATTCATGGACTACACCTTTATTTTTTATCTCATCAATTTATATTTTACATAGATGTAAAGGGGAGAATTCCAGCTTTCATTTGCAACCAAAAAATGTAAAAAATTCAAATATTAAATTTTAACTCTCCATGTGACACTTCTGGCCAGTTTTCAGGAGAGTGACCCATATATACAATTGATTGGTGGTCTTACGTTATGTCGGCAACAAAGGCCATATGCACATCGAAAGGTATGTACAGTAAAACCTCTCTAACCAACCACCTCCACAAATCGACCACTCCCCTATATCAATAGCTTTATTTGGGTCCCAAATGATCGCACATACAATTCCGTTGTGGCAATATTCTAATGCTAAACCGCCACCTCCCTAAATGGACCATTTTATAGAATTGGTCCCATGGTCGGTCGATTTAGAGAGGTTTTCCTGTATATATATACAGGGTTTCCTGTGTATATATCATCATCATCATCATCATGCTGTCGGTCGCAATGCAACAAAGACTGCTTTCATTACTTGACTGCCGCTCTCCATTTAGCTCTCTGCTGTGAGAGTTCCATCCATGAGTCAGTCATAATGTCTCTCAGCTTCAGGTTTCTCTTGATGGTATCCTTGAACCGGAGATGAGGGCGCCCTCTCTTTCTGTAACCAGAAGACAGTTGAGAATAGAGGATCTGCTTTGGTAGCCTGTCTGATGACATCCTCATGAGGTGTCCAGTCCACCGGAGATTCTTTCTGATCAGAAGATCTTCCATAGAGGGCAGCCCCGTCCGTTCAAGTATTTCCTTATTTGTCACTTTGTCCTTCCAGGTTAGCCTCATGGTTGAACGCAGATGTTGCATCATGAAGGCATGCAGCTTTTTCACCTGTCGTCTGTACACTGTCCAGGCCTCGGCTCCGTATAGTAGGGTGGATAGTACGATTGCATGGTAGATCTTGCCTTTGACCCGAATGGACACATGGTGGTTGTTCCAGAGTCTGCGGTTGTACATTTCATGAAAGCTGCCTGCAAAAGTGTTGAAGTGCTGCTGGCTTTTGCAAGTTACCAGCGGCACTCTCTCGGGGAGCAAATAGAGGTTTCACACTGGCAAGAACATGTTAAGACAGGCGCAAAACTATTTGTCCCTGCAGTGGCTGGTCGGGAGATGTTGGTAGTTCCATACATCAATCAATCAATCAATCAATAGTTCCGTCCTCTAGTCGAGGCATGGATGCAATGGTTCTCCACTTGTCCCGAAACAAGGAAGCGTATTCTTCAGTGTTATGTGTGGTCTACTCTAATGTATGGGGCTGAGACATGGACAATCTCTAAGAAAATGTACAAACGTTTAGCAGCATTTGAGATGTGGACTTATCGAAGGATGATGAAAATATCATGGACAAAGAAGATCACCAACAAAGAAGTTCTCAGAAAAATTAAAAATAAGAAAAGCTTGTTTGCCACTATACAGACAAAGAAACTTATTTATTTTGGCCACATCATTCGTCAGAGTTCAATATACCGTACATTGTTGGAAGGGAAGGTGAATGGCAGCAGAGGGAGAGGGAGACCAAGAACATCATGGTTTACAAATATTTCACAGTGGACAGGCTTGAATTATTCACAGTCTATCAGAACAGCACACCATCGGGACAAGTGGAGAACCATTGCATCCAACCCTCGACTAGAGGACAGAACTATTGATTGATTGATTGAAGATGGAGATAATACAAAACAACGCCCTCTATCGGATTAGTTGATGATGTGCCCCGTTATCTCACACTCACAGTGATTAACTTGATCAATATCAGCCACAGCTTCATGCTCATATCTACAGGCCGTTCTATGCCACACATACATGTATATATCATAGTTTGTTTGTTGTTGTTTTACGTCCTAGCAACATCTAAGGTCATATCAGGACGGGTACCAACTTGTGACAGTGCACACTCATGGTGACTTTATTGTGCTGCCCCACTGGGAAATCACGCTGCTGGCACCATGATTCGATATCCCACTCAGTCACATTATCCTGATACTGAGCTAACCAGTCCTTGCCCTATTCCATTAATGCTGAGCGCTAGGCTAGGAAGCGACAAGTATCAATTTTTATAAGTCATTGGTTTGACTCGACCGGGAACTGAACCCACCATCTCCTGTACGCGAGGCCCGCGTTAGGCCACCACGCACGGTGTATATTATAGTTATTATTTAGCAATAGATATTTTCTATGATCACACTTTTGACTAGGTTAATGCGAAATGGCCTTGGTCATAATAGGTCACCAACCAACAGCTGAACTTGCCCTATTTGGTGGCCGAACGCGGCAGCTGAATCGGTAGAACGCAGGCTTCCCGTGGAGAAGGTTGGGAGTTCGATTCCTGGTCGAGTCCAACCAATGATGTACACAATTTATAAATGCTTGTCACTACTTAACCTGGCGGTCGGCATTACTAGGATAGGGCAAGGACTGGTTAGCTCAGTGTCAGGATAATGTGACCGAGTGGGAAATCAGGTCATGGTGCCGGTGGCCTGGTCTCCCACTGCGGCAGTACTATAAAGTCTCACAAGTCGGTACCCATACTGATATGACCTTAGATGTTGCCAGGACGTAAAACTCCTACAAACCAGTGACTCCTACAAACAATGTTTGTTGAAAATTGGAGGCAGCAAAATACCTCTAAAACGATTGAATTTGCAAAAGGCCACTGGAGCTTCAAATTTAGTTAGATTAAAAACAAAAAATCAAGCGGCGTTTTGAATAATTTACGACACAAACAAGCAGCTCTTTGAATCAGATTTTATTCAAAAACATAGGATCAGGGAGTTGTAGAACAGTCAGTTTGTAACTCAATAGGATATAGAGTGAGTAAAATGTTTGAGGTCAAGATCAGGTGGATTGGATCATGAGTAGCAGCAAATAATGAGTCAAATGTCAAGGGAAAGAACAGTTAAATGGACCCTTACAGATCGGAACGTATGATAACAAGAGAATAGTAGTGAGTAATGAGTCAATGTCATTAGCTTCGGATCAAGTTGGAATTCGACCCAGGCCCTCAACCCTTTGCGTTTGTGTGTTCGTTGTTTGTAGGATGGGTCAGCGGCTGAGTTGGTGGCAGTGATGTTTGGTGGGCGGCGATTTGTGATGATGGGTTTGGGCGTGACGTCACGGGTCTCGTGAGGGCGTGGTTTCACGGGAAATCCGGTAGGGTTTAGTTCTTAGTTCTACAGACAAAGAAACTTATTTATTTTGGCCACATCATTCGTCAGAGTTCAATATACCATACATTGTTGGAAGGGAAGGTGAATGGCAGCAGAGGGAGAGGGAGACCAAGAACATCATGGTTTACAAATATTTCACAGTGGACAGGCTTGAATTATTCACAGTCTATCAGAACAGCACACCATCGGGACAAGTGGAGAACCATTGCATCCAACCCTCGACTAGAGGACGGAACTATTGATTGATTAGTTCTTGGATTCGAACCCAGGGGCGCCACTGTGGAGACTCCTTGTTCGTGCGCAAATTACCCATGTTGGCGAGCCAACATGAACAATTTAAGAGCTTTCACATGACATGCAAAAGCATGAATTTTTCTGTCAAAATAAGTTATCCCCCTCCCTGCCCCTACCCTCTCAATCCACAATAGCTAACCATGACAAGGATTTTGATATTTAGAAATGCTGTGCTGGTCTGCTCCAGTGACCTCATAACATAGTTTCGCACATGTTGTTTGAAAGGCCATTCAATGATGTAAGCGCGTCCTGTGGTTTAGGTGCGTTAACTCTTTCTCCATATATCACCAGACCGGATGGCCGAATGAGCTGAGCGTCTGTCTCCCATTTAGGTAGATCGTGGGATTCGAACCCTGGTGGAGTCAAACCAATGCCTTAAAAAATTGATACTCACCACTTTCTAGCCAGGTGATCTGCATTAATAGGATAGGGCAACGACTGGTTAGCTCTGTGTCAGGATAATGTGGCTGAGTGGGATATCAGGTCATTGGTACTGGCGACCTGGTCTCCCAGTGGGGCAGCACTATAAAGGCGCCATGAGTGTGCACTGTTGCAAGTCGGTACCCATCCTGATATGACCTTAGATGTTGCCAGGACGTCAAGCTCCAATAACCAACCAACCTTTCCCCATATGGTCTCAAGTATGGGCTACACTCAGGCCACTATATGTCACGTTTCTTGTCTACTCTTTCTGTGTCGATAGGCATGTATATATTACTAAAAATAGATCGCCATGTAAGGCCAAATAAACTAAAATTGGTGGTCGTCCTTTTGAAAGAAAAATCAGGGTGGGGCGGGCGGTTTTTATTTATCTTTATTTTCATACGTAGAGGTAATATGTAACCAGACATGATGGCGGAATGAGTTCAGCGTCCGCTTCCCGTTCCTCTTGGTTGTGGGATTCGAACTCCTGGCTTCGAACCTTGGCCGAGTCAAACCAATGATTTAAAAATTGATACAAAAGTTGAATTGCTGCTAGCCCGACGCATTTTTAACAGTTATAACAATTAAATTCAGGGGCGGACGATTTTTCAGGCACGGGCAGGGACAATCCCCAATTTCTTTTTATCTGACCTAATATATGTATATATATATTATACATACATGGTGAGTCACGTCTGTTTCTGTTGGGGTGATTCACTAGGACAAAATAAGGGGACAAGGGGACATGCATGAAGTATGTTACCATTAAAGATCTGATCACATGATTGATCATGACGTTGAATCTCCCCTGTATATGTACATGTAAGTGCATTGCCTGTTTGTAGGTAATTGAACTACGCAGACTCGGATGAATGGTATATATTTGGACTTTTTAATGCACTAGAATGGTAATCATACATGCGTGAGTATAATGAGAGAAGGCCCCGAGATGCTTAAGCCCTATAGTTCTAGTCTTTTATTGTGGTGTGGGCGGGATGGCAGAGTAGAATGTCCGTCGCCGTCCGCCGCCAAGTTGTAGTGGCCGAGTTCGGGTTTTGCTCGCTTTATATATACCAGCCAGCCGCCCCGAAAAGTCAAGAGCGCGCTAAATTCCCATAACTTTGTAACAGATTTCGTCTATCGACGTCATATTTAATTTACATATGCACGTCCGCCATTTCTGCATGGTTACTCGGCGTAGTTCCAAAAGACCCGCTAGGCGTGGAAGACGTCGATGTACATATTTAATGTTAAAGTTTGAGTATAGGCGGCACCACCGGGCGTTTGAATAAGAATGCGACTCCAGCTTGTTCAATTACCCATGTTGCGAGCAACATTGACAATTGTAAGCATTAAATGACTTATAGACCTAAACCATTTAAAAGACTTACAATTCCACGGGGACAAGTGTAGTAGTCTGCATTGACCTCTCAGACAAAGAGCCACACTGGCAGGCAGGTGTGGATAGGGTGGTGGCATCAGGGAGCCTTGGTGGTGTGACACACTGGCTGGGAGTACAAGAGGTGTGGGTTCGAATCCTACTGTAGGCACAATATTTCCCATTTTCATCGTCCCCATGACAATAGTAATGCTCATCCTATCATGGCACTGTGCCAACATTTGAGTGGATAGTTTAGTAGTCTGCACTGACCTCTCAGGCAAGGAGCCACATAGATAGGTATGTGTGGATAGGGTGGTGACATTAGGAGGCCTAGGTGGTGTAATGGTTAGCACACTGGTCTAGAAGGATATGGGTTCCATTCCCGCTCTAGGTGCAATATTTCCCATTTTCATCACCCCCATGACACTGGTTGCCATGACCATGATCCAGTGCAAGCTACGCGCTGTATAGTTGTTGAACCTACCCTGTGTATGAATATATGTAAGTGCATTGCCTGTATCTGTATATATATATGTAATTCTAAGCATAAAAAGACTTACAATTCCAGGGGGACGAGTGTAGTAGTCTGCACTGACCTCTCAGGCAATGAGCCACACAGACAGGTAAGTGTGGATAGGGTGGTGACATCAGGGAGCCTAGGTGGTGTAATGGTTAGCACACTGGCCTGGAATGCAAGAGATGTGGGTTCGATTCCAGCTCATGGCATTGTGCATAGGTGTTTGTACGCAGGTGAGAACAGTTTATATATTCTTAAAGCTGCATAGTATGGCGGAACATCACATTTTCAAAACCAAAACATTTATCTAGATTTTATTCTACATATCTAACTTAGATATTGATGCACTTAGTAAGCATTTGCAGCCAGATAGAAGGGAATATGGGTGTTAATTTAATAGAACCTGCTACTACAGAAATCTATGGTGTCAGAACATTAGCATGCTTGCCACAACTAATTGTCCATGTCTGCAATTCAAATATCTCAAAAGTTAGCCATTTAATATAAAAGTTCCTTCAAACTAAAGTAAGGTAGATTATAACAATTAATTTAATATATTTTGGATAGAAAAATGACAGAAAGGCAAAGCCATCGGACTATGCAACTTTAATATAGGGGTTTAGCACTGGAACCTCCAGCCATAGTCCCCCACAACCCCCCCTCCCCCACAACCCCCCAGGAGGGTGGTTTGTTTATTGTTGTTTTAGGTCCTAGCAACATCTAAGGCCATATCAGGACGGGTACCGACTTGTGACAGTGCGCACTCATGGCGACTTTATAGTGCTGCCCCACTGGAATACAAGGCTGCCAGCACCATGACCTGATATCCCACTCAGTCACATTATCCTGACAATGAGCCAACCAGTCCTTGCCCTATCCTAATAATCACAAGCGCTCGTGGGTTCGAATCCTGGTCGAGTCAAACCAATGACTTAAAAATTGATACTTGTCACTTCCTAGCCAGACGCTCGGCATTACTAGGATAGGGCAAGGAGCAGTGGAATGAGGAAGACCAGTCGTCTACGACTGAAATTTCCCCTGCTTAAACAACTAATGTACCCCCAAGAAAAATATCATCGGTCATTCTGGTCATTCTGACATATTTCTTTGAAGGAAGTCCACTGCCGCCATATAGGCTACTCTTTCCGATAAGCAGCAAAGGGTCTTTTATATACACTTTCTCACAGACATGAGAACACATGCCACAACCTTTGATGAACCAGTTGTGGACCACTAGTTGGATAGGAAAATAGACCAAACTGCAAATGGGTCCACTGAGCAGGATCGATAGGATGACCGACACCTTCACAGGTGGACAGTCTACCGCCTGAGCTACATCCTGCTCCCCTCTGGGGAAACTTCATCATCATGCTGTCGGTCGCGATGCGACAAAGACTGCTTTCATTACTTGACTGCCGCTCTCCATTTAGCTCTCTGCCGTGAGAGTTCCATCCATGAGTCAATCTCTCAGCCTCAGATTTCTCTTGATGGTATCCTTGAACCGGAGACGAGGGCGTCCTCTTTCTGTAACCAGAAGACAGTTGAGAATAGAGGATCTTGCGTTGTGTTCCTCCTAGCTGATTTCCCGCTGTTGACGGAAGGTGAGTTCGAGCAACACGGTCCTTGGTAACCGGGCGATGACCGAGCCGGTATGGTGTTTTGTGCGGTTGTACATTTCATGAAAGCTGCCTGCAAAAGTGTTGAAGTGCTGCTGGCTTTTGCAAGTTACCAGCGGCACTCTCTCGGGGAGCAAATAGAGGTTTCACACCAGCAAGAACATGTCAAGACAGGCGCAAACTATTTGTCCCTGCAGTGGCTGGTCGGGAGATGTTGCGAGTTCTATACATCAACCGCCCTTAATGCTACCACAGTGACATGGTTTTCTGTTTTGGGTTTGCTCCGTTAGCCTTGGGTTCTGTCAAGAACCTGTACCACAAGGCAGTGGTTTACAACTCTGCAGGGCAGGGGCATCAAACTCCCTGAGGTATTGCTATACCTGCAATACCTGGATACAGGTGTACTAACGAGGTGAACCTTCAAATCAGGGCATTTAACATCTTGAAAATTAATAATAGTAGTACGTCTGTTTAGAGGGCGTGGGCCAGAACAATTAGCGCATCTATTTGTCAGTTGATTCTATATATATATGTAATATTTCAAAGCCACTTAACTAAGTTGGATCTTTAAATACTGGTGCACTCTTAAAACATGTATTACAGTTCGCTCATATGCTGTGCTGCTATACTCAAAAATGTGTCGCGAAGCCGAAGTCAAGTATTTCACTGTGCATGCCCAAATTTATTTAGTAGTAGTATGGTTTCAATTTAATTATGAGGAGCGGGACATAGCTAAGACAGTAGAGTGTTCGCCTGTGAAGGTGTTGCTCATCCGATCGATGCTGCTCAATGGACCTATTTGCAGTATATTTTCCGCCCAAACCAGTGGTCCACAACTGGTTCATCAAAGGCTCTGGTATGTGCTGTCCTGTGTGTGGGAAAGTGCATATAAAAGACCCCTTCCTGCTTATTGGAAAGAGTAGCCTAGCAGTGGGTTTCCTCTAAAGAAATATTTCAGAATGACCATATGTTCGACATCCAATAGCTGATGATATGAAAATCAATGTGATCTAGAGGTGTCGTTAAATAAAACAAGCATTAAAACTTTAATATAGGTCAATGTAGTGAACAACGTTTGTCTAACGTATGTCTAACGTACATCGACGTATGCCTAACATATACATAACGTACGGCCAACGTAAAATCCACACGTTGTTGAACGTTGTCATATGTCGAAAGTTTTGTGCATGCACAAACTTTGCCGACGCGCGACGCCGTATCTCGACGAATGTCGACATACATTGACGTATACCAATGAGCGCTTAATGCACGCGAAACGCATACCGACATACCCCGACGTAGCTGGCAAAAATCACATACGTCGGCGTACGTTGGTGCGATGCATCATAATGTAACAGCCCCTTAAGCACTGACTGCTAGGTTCTAGTGGTAATAAGTGTGCACAGCTATTTGTTTGTTATCGGTTTATGTCCTAGCAACATCTTAGGTCATATCAGGATGAGTACCTAGTTGTGACAGTGCACACTCATAGCGACTATATAGTGCTATTCCACTGGGAGACCAGACTGCCAGCACCATTACCTGATATCCCAATCATGCTATCCTAATGCTGAGCTAACCAGTCCTTGCCCTGTCCTAGTAATGCCGAGTGCCAGGCTAGGTAGAGACAAGTATAAACTTTGTAAGTCATTGGTTTGACTCGGCTGGGAGTTCGAACTCCCAACCTTCCACATGGGAAGCCAGCAGTCTTACCTAATAGGCCTAATAATAATTTCTAAAGTGTCGGTGATCGTCCCCGCCTGTGCCTGAAATTGATTTATATATATATATATATATATATATTATATATATATAGTCGTCTAGTGTCCAATTGAGGTAGTCTACTTGAAATGCATATTTCAAAGAAACTCTTTGTTGGAGTGTCAATATTTAGATTTCATCATTTATCTCAATAATGTGGGAGATATTTTAGATCAAAAGTAAATGTTAATATTGTGTATTATGTATCTTATTGGGATGGATGTAGCTAAATAAATAGAAAATTACATCACTAATTTGAGACATTGTCAACAGCATTGAAATTAAAGTGTCACAAACTTAATGAAAACCTCTGAACAACAGCACATTTAACTTCAAATGGTCATATACAATGTTTTCATTAAGTTGAAGACATTTATTTCTAAAATAATAAATAAAAATGATTAAATAGTTAACCTTTTCTGGAGTCATTAACATCGTAACATTTCGTTTCCACTTGCAAGTACTATGAAACTCTGTATCAAACACTGAGTACAAATACAGTACAAGAACTATTTTCACCATTTGACACTCTATGCATGGACCCAGTTATGGTATAGTAAAAGATCGATCTGAAATGGCCCCTAAACATTGAAATTTGAGCTGAACATTTGTGTAAAATTGTTGATTCCACTTGGACTGTTACATTGCTAATATTTTTCAGATTTTCTCTTTAATCATCACAAATAACACAAAACCATAGCAATGAGGTTTCAAATTATTATTACTACTGTTTATAAAGTGGCATGTGAAATGTCCTAAAAATGTCAAGCTTTGTGTGGAAAATATTTAATTTTGGGTTCTGATTGGTTTCCATGCTATACTGCTATTTATTGGGTGTGAGCATCATTTGACCTACTTAAAAATGTCAGAATATGTTTATTTTCAATTATTCAGACGCAAAAGGACATACATATTGAGGAAACATGTAATTAGGACTTTGACAGCATTTTGATGTTGTGGTACTGATGTCAAAGTTTTGGTACACAACTCCTGAGAATGACCCATATATATATATATATATATATATATATATATATATATATATATATATATATATTATATACCCTGTTAACTGGAGAGGGTGGGTGGAGTCAGAAATGGAAAGTGGAGTGAGACATAACAAGTGGAATGAAGATGGGGGAATGGACCTGGCAGTGGAGTAAAGGAATGTAGAGGGATTTGAGGGGTTATACTTATAGGGAGGGGAACTGGGATGGGGAAGGAGCAGGGTCGAGAGTGGAGGAGGTTGTGAGCGGCAGGGTGTTGGAGGTTGTGAGAGGGAGGGTGTTGGAGTGTGGGAGAGGGAGGGTGCTGGAGGTTGGGAGAGGGAGGGTGTTGGAGTGTGGGAGAGGGAGGGTGTTGGAGTGTGGGAGAGGGAGGGTGTTGGATGGGGGAGGGGGAGGGTGTTGGAGTGTGGGAGAGGGAGGGTGTTGGAGGTTGGAAGAGGGAGTGTGTTGAAGTGTGGGAGAGGGAGGGTGTTGGAGGTTGAAAGAGGGAGGGTGTTGGAGTGTGGGAGAGGGAGGGTGTTGGAGTGTGGGAGAGGGAGGGTGTTGGAGTGTGGGAGAGGGAGGTTGTTGGAGTGTGGGAGAGGGAGGGTGTAGGAGGTTGTGAGAGGGAGGGTGTTGGAGGTTGTGAGAGGGAGGGTGTTGGAGGTTGTGAGCGGGAGGGTGTTGGAGTGTGGGAGAGGGAGGGTGTTGGAGTGTGGGAGAGAGAGAGGGTGTTGGAGTGTGGGAGAGGGAGGGTGTTGGAGTGTGGGAGAGGGAGGGTGTTGGAGTGGTGGAGAGGGAGGGTGTTGGAATGTGGGAGAGGGAGGGTCTTGGAGTATGGAGGAGGTATGGTGTTGGAGTGTGGGAGAGGGAGGGTGTTGGAGTGTGGATAGGGGAGGGTGTTGGAGGTTGTGAGAGGGAGGGTTTTGGAGTGTCGGAGAGGGAGGGTGTTGGAGTGTGGGAGAGGGAGGGTGTGGGAGAGGGAGGGTGTTGGATGGGGGAGGGGGGGTGTTGGAGTGTGGGAGAGGGAGGGTGTTGGAGGTTGGGAGAGGGAGGGTGTTGGAGTGTGGGAGAGGGAGGGTGTTGGAGGTTGGGAGAGGGAGGGTGTTGGAGTGTGGGTGTTGGAGGGTGTTGGATGGGGGAGGGAGGAGGGTGTTGGATGGGGAGGGGGAAGGAATGTGAATGAGGGTGGCGGAGAGATTGGAGGGTAGGGGGAGGGGGGGGGGGCGGGGCCGGAGGAGCACCAGTGAAAATACTGAAGAACCGCCCACCCCCCGCCCCCCCCCCCCCCCCCCCCCCCCCCACCCCCCCCCCCCCCCCCAAATAAAAATAAAAGAAAACCTCTGCCCGCCCGACCCTGATTTTTATTCCAAAAGGATGATCACCAACTTAAATAGTTTTAAATTTGTATATTTGGCCTAATAAGTGAAGCAGTTCCCACTTTACGCAACAGGTTGCCAGAGGCGGGACGTAAAGTAACATTGCTTGATGAATTTTTAAACTTCCTGTTTATGATACCTTTTTTTTCCGGTAAATACAATTTGCCATGTATCCTTCGGTGATGCAAATGAGAAATATTGCGCCTAGAGCGGGAATCGAACCCACATCTCTTGCCTTCCAGGACGGCGTTCTAAACATTATGGTGCTGTCACATTACGACGTTTCTCGCCAACGCACGTCGACGTGTGTAATTTTTTGGCGAAACGTCGGGAGACGTCTGGAAGTGTTAAGCGTGCGTTAGGCGTGCATTGGTACTCGTTGATGGATGGTGACCGGCGACGAGGGTCGGCGGAGCGCGTCAGGGCATCACCAAAGTTTTGTGCATGCACAAAACTTTCGACGCACGACAACGCACGAGTGCCAACATTATGGGGACGTTATGAGCACGTCGGAGGCGCTGGAACAACGTTATGCGAATGCTAGGCACACGCTGCACGTGCGTGAGGGTCGTTCCCATACGTTGTGCCAAACTGTTGCTTTGTTTGTTTGTTGTTGTTTTACATCCTAGGTACATCTAAGGTCATATCAGGACAGCGCACCAAAACACGCTACCAATACGTTGCACTGACGCCGAAAAGTTTGACGTGTCTTGACGATTAAAAGTGATTTTGCGCGTTGGCAGCGCGCCGGCGAGATACGTCGTAGTGTGACAGGGCTATTACACCACTTAGGTTGCCTGATGTTACCACCCTGTCCTCGCCTTACCTTGTCTATGCGGCTCCATGCCTGAGAGGTCAGTGCAGACTAGTGATGTGCATAATAATTGATTGATACATGTTTTCATGCCGTATCGGCAGCAAAGGTCGCATTCATGGTGTACATATAATATACATTTAAACAATTTTAAATGATCACATTGATCAGTTGGCTGAATCACGAAGAGACCCAGCTGGTTTCCCCGCCTGTGATTTCGTGATTTCATGAGTTCAAACCCCGGCCGAGTCAAACTAACCACTTATAAAGTTATAATACACATTTATACTTGTCGCTACCAGTGTGGAAGGTCGGGAGTTCGAATCCCAGCTGAGGCAAGCCAATGACTTACACAATTGATACTTGTCACTACATAGCCTGGCACTTGGCATTACTAGCATAGGGAAAGCACTGGTTAGCTAAGTATCAGGATAATGTGACTGAGTGGGAAATCGGAGTCACAATGCTGGCAGCTTAGTTTCCCAGTTGGGCAGCACTATAAAAGTTGCCATGGGTGCGCACTGTCACAGGTCGGTACCCATCCTGATATGACCTTAGATGTTGTCAGGATGTAAAACCCCAATAAACAAACAAAGAGTGTGTACTCTTGCAAGTTGGTTTGACGTCCAATAGCCGCATGCGATATAAAAATCAATGTGCTCTGGAGGCGTCGTTAAATAAAACAAGCTTTACTTTTTTGTTGTTGCAAGTCGGTACCCTCTCTGATATCACCTTTGATGTTGCTAGGATGTGAAGCTCCAACAAACAAACATCATGCATTGTTATAATACATTTCCCGATTTAGCTATGTGTATATTACCACAGACAATTTTCGTGATCAGGATTTTATCTGATGATGCATAACCCCCCCCCCCTGCTCCCTCCCAACGAAACAAACACAATATTACTATTATTAGTAACAACTCACCGGACGTGGTGGTCGAATCGGTTAAGGCTCTGTCACACATCACCGGATTGGGGAAACAGAAAGAAACCGAACAAAGTCTGTTGTATCTGGCAAAGTCTGGTTTGTGTCCATTGCATATCCGTTGCATATCCGTTGATATCTGTTGATATCCGGCCCAATCCGTTACAAGTTGTGAACATGCACAAAACTTGGAACAGATGCTGCCGGATTGACGTCTATGGTTCTTGTCCAGTTTGAGTTTGTTTCGTCCGTTGGCTATTCGTTCATGTACGGTTCATGTCCGTTTAATGTCCGTTTCAGGACCGTTTCATGTCTGTTCTTCCGGCGGCCTTTGACCCGATATCGCAACATTTTGACACATTTTAATACATTTTGATACTTATCACGCCCGAACACCACTGGACTAGACAATTCTGTCCGTTGCTCAATCCGGCCTAGTGTGACAGGCACTTAAGAGCGCAGGCCTCCCGTGTGAAAGTTTGTGGGGAGTTTGAAATACGGCAGAGACACACCGATGACTTACAGAATTCAGAGCTGCCAACCATTACGATTTTTGCGGAATCATTACGATTTTATGCCTTGCAGTACGCCATTACGCTCAGAATCTGAAACATTACAGTAAAGCTGCCTTTTCCCCACACTTACAAATGTATATATATATATATAAGACTCCCCTACGAAATGACAAGGAGACCAGCAGATCGGGTTGGTTCGTTTATTCGACTCCGGGCTGAGCGATAAATGCCCTACCTAATTCAAAGCAAAAAACAGGAGGCAAGTGACGATTCAAACCACTCGAGCAGCGGCGAAAACCGCCAGGCCCGCAGCAGGGGCCAGCGGACGACGGCGATGCGATTGGACAATATCAACTCGAGTCGAATCGAATAATAATAATAATAAATAATTCTCCGAGCGTTTATATGTATATAAATTATAATAGATTATATATAATATATATATATTTATATAGTATATGTATACGTGTGTAATATATATTCAATATACTTGTGAGTGACTAAATCAATCCTGATATGAATATATTGTTGAGGGTATTTTTTTGCAAACGAAGAAAAGAAGCATGATGACTAGAGCAGGCATCGAACCAACACTTCTGCCATTCAGGTGCCGGGGTCGTAACCACAGGCTCTCGAACTTAGTCTAAGCCACAAATATGAAGTGGAAATGTGCTAAGTAAGCAATATGTCACGATTCACCCAATTTGTCACAAATCGTGTGAAAACGATTACACTTTCCTATTTTCGAATGTTGACAGCTATGAGAATTGATAGCTGTCGCTACCTAACCTGGCGCTCGACATTGCTAGGATAGGGCAAGGACTGGTTGGCTAAGTATCAGGATAATATGACGGAGTGGGGAATTGGATCATGGTGCCCGAGGCCTGATTTCCCAGCGGGACAGCACTATAAAGTCGCCATGAGTGTGCGCTGTCACAAGTCGGTACCTGTCCTGTTAAGAACCTAGATGTTGCTAGGACGTAGAAGAACAAACAAACAAAGCTGTTGCCAGGATGTAAAACCCCAACAAACAAAACAAAACAACAAAGCACTACAATTCTTTGGTTCATTGCACAATAATCTACCCTGGTCATCCTCGTCCTGAAATGTCCTTAAATGTTGCCAGGACGTAAAACTCCAACAACCGAGCAACCCTGTTAATATTATTTACTATTGTTAGTAAGCAATATTTGTGTTCGTTGTTATTTTTGCATGATTGGTCTTCTTGTGGAATTGTTAAAGTCCGCAATAGTTCCAGGAAAGTCCATCGGGGAGGGGGCTAATTAGGTCAGACTCCGGGTCACGTGACGACTCAATTAGACTAGCACAATTATATGTTTGTTTGTTGTTTTTTTACTTCCTAGCAACATCTAAGGTCATATCAGGACGGGTACCGACTTGTGACAGGGCGCACTCATGGTGACTTTATAGTGCTGCCCCAATGGGAAACCAAGCCACCAGCACCATGTCCCACTCAGTCACATTATCCTGACATTGAGCCACCCAGTCCTTACCCTACCTAATAATGCAGAGCGCCTGGATAGGAAGCGAGAAGTATCAATTTTTAAGTCATTGGTTTGACTCGACCAGGGTTTGAACTCACAAACCCATGGGTTCAGCTCCGCCGATCTCCCAAAACAGGAGACGGATGCTGAACTCATTTGGCCATTCCGCCTGGTCGCGCGCAATTAGATGAAGCCATACAGTACACGTGACCTATGCCAATCACATGACCCTAATAGGCCTTTTATCGAACCATGTCTCTGACATCATCGTCACCATCACGATCATCATGTAAAATATTCAGACTTTTTAGGTCTGGTTCATAAATAAATAATAGTTTAAATAAATTCTAAAATATCTCCTTTTCACGAAACTCATGTGTGAAGCATTAAGAAAACTGTTTTAATCATATTTAAATCATCCAGTTATTTCTATAAAGTCATTATAATAATATTCCAATTATATAAGTAGCCCTATAAAACTGCTTCAATAATACCTAATTCATTCTATCATGTTTGTAACTACATATGCATAATATTCAAACCAAGTTGTGAAATCATGGTAGATTATGTATAGTAAGTGAAGTGATAATTAATATCAGATTGTTCTAAGGTTCTACATCAAATATAACCACTGGAGATAAGAACTCTGGAAAATTATTACTGTATTGGTATATTTACATGTATTACTGAATTGAAGTCTGTTGGTATTATATATTGTATGAAGGGAGGTAAATGCTGAAACTAAGGACAGCATATACAGTTGCTGCAGACTGTGGTTTCTTCACCCAGACAAATAGTCTGTGAAGAATGCCACAGAATGGGTACAATAATTAACTTAAGAAACTGAGTTCTGTGTGCCTGCTATGGTATGATGTGTGTGTGTGTGGTGAACCATCCCTGCCCCACCTGGTGGCAGGTTGCTGGATGATGCAATATGTAATTCTCAAAGTAAGGCATGTAGAAATGCTGGGGGTATGCCGGCGTACGCTACTCGTACGCTCAACTTGCATCACGGGCGTATCTCGGGCATATGCAGCGTATGCAGAACCTACGAGTTGCGTATGGGAGCGTATGAGTAGCGTATGCAAAGCGTATGAGTAGCGTATGGCGGCGTATGCCCGACCTATGGTCTCGGTATATAAAGGCGACGCATGCCTTCTTCGGTCATTCCTGCTCTGCTGCTCATACAGGATGGATGCCCAGGCACTGCAAGTACAGTTCCAGCTTTTCTACAGAGTTGCCCTTTATCACCATGAGCTTGGTCTATACCTCATGGTTCTTCTGGCGTCCCGTATCGAGAGCAGAAGGAGGAGGGAGCGGCGGCGACGATCAGTGCGGGTCAGACCCTGGATTGGGAGGCAGCCACAGTTTGGCTTGTTCGACAAGCTGATAGTCGAGCTCCGCAGTGAGGACACCACGTCGTTTGTGAACTTCATGCGGCTGCCTCCCCAGTTGTTTGACGAGATTGTGGTGCGAGTGGGACCGAGGATCGCAAAAAAACAGACCACCTTCAGGGTGCCGCTCGAGCCGGCGCTGAAAATAGCACTTACACTGCGGCATCTGGCACAAAATACTCCTCCATGAAGTTCGGGTGGAGGGTGCCCCACAACACACAGTCACTGATAGTGCGTGAAGTCTGTCAGGCCATCGTCGACGAGTACATGGCCGAGGTCATGACGTGTCCGACGACTCCAGAAGGGTGGTGTGCCGTCGCGGACCTCTTTTCAGTGGCGCTCTGGATGGGAAGTGCCGGTGCCCTCCAAAGAGTGGGTCGCTCTACTACAACTACAAGGGCTTTTACTCCGTGGTCCTGTTGGCGCTTGTAGATGCGGATTACAAATTTATCTGGGCAGATATTGGCGGTTTGGGCTCCGCGTCCGATGCCCAGATTTACAACGACTCCGAGCTGAAGGCGGGCACTGAAGGTGGCACCATCGGCTTTCCGAACCCTGAACCGCTCGTCGACGGCCAGAAGGATGTGCCGTATTTTCTGATCGGTGGCGACGCCTTTGTCCTGCGGCCGACCATGATGAAGCCGTACGGCAAGAGGGGCTTGAACAATGACGAGCGACTCTTCAACTACCGGCTTTCCCGAGCTAGGAGAGTGGTGGAGAATGCCTTTGGCATTCTAGCCAACCGCTTCCAAGTGCTGCTGACGACTATGCAGCACCACCCCTCCAACGTGAAGATCATCGTCAAGGCGTGCATTGTTCTGCACAACCTCATGAGGACACGCTACCCAGCGCTACAGAACATGCAGCTGGATCGTCCCGAGACAGCCAACAACAACTTTGTGCCTGGAGCTTGGCGAGAGGGCCACAACCTTCCTGACATTGACGTTTCTACCTGTTAACCCCAACACCGCGTCCAAGCTAGGAAAGGAACAGCGCAATCTAATTAAAGACTGGGTCGTCTCACCCGCCGGAGCACTGTCATGGCAAGACAGGATGATCTGACAAAACATTTGATCAGTCTGTATGCGCTGTGTCTGTGTACTGTTTTTGCAAACTTATGTGCTTTTCTTGACACTGTACTGTTATCGCTTATTTACATGTCCGTGATGTTGTGACATGTCTCCTGTTATATGAGATGCTAATATGTTTATATGTCTAGTAAAATAAACGATATCATTTTATAGATATGAAAACACAATTTTACATGTCTGTTACGTTCTTTCGCTCCCTAATTTAAAGTCATCTAGTTAATGTAATTGTAATGAATCTCCTCTCTTTTTACATGAATTAATCTTTTACATACATACTAAGAACACAGGGAAAAATAGAGTGACACAGGGACAGAAAGGGACGAGTTAGAGGGAGGGAGGGAGGGAGGGAGGGAGGGAGGGGGAGAAGAGATAGAGGGAGGGAGAGGGAGGGGAGGGAGAGAGGAAGAGAGAGAGAGAGAGAGAGAGAGAGGGAGGAAGAGAGATAGAGAGAGAGGAGAGAAGAGAGATCGAGGAGAGGGAGGAAGGAGAGGATTGAGAGAGGGAGGAAGAGAGATAGAGGAGAGAGGGAGGGACTTGTGTCCTTAATATTTATTATAAATATTTTAAATTTTCAGTTGTTATTTATGTTTTAATTTTAATTTTAATTGTACTTTAATGTATAACAATTAAATGATGGCATGCCTTTACTGAACGCGGACACAAAAATTCAAATTGACAGTATATTTATTTATTTACACATCTTGACACATATTTACATATATACATAAAAATGTACAAACAATATATAAACATACAATATATATACATATATACATACAAATGTACAAAGATAAATAAAAAACTAAGACTACATATCTACACATATTTACATTCACTTCTCTCCCTTGCCATTTGAAGTGGCATCAGCTGGCGACTGTGTGGCTGACGAGGGGAATAGGTCCAAATTTGCCCCCAACATGCCAGAGATCCCCGACAGCCCCGACAAGTTCAATAGTCCATCTGGGCTGGCCGACTCAGACAAGTTCACTTGGGTGGGGTCGCCGCGTGTCGGAGTCGCGACGTCTGCGTCAGCGGAAGTCCCCGGCCATGCCGCACCCACAGTGGGCGGAGCACCCGCGCGCACCACGACTCCGGGAGAGCCCCTCGTGTGCCCCGCCATCCCTAGTGTCCGTAGTTGTCCAGCAGTGTGCGGCGGTGATGGCCGTACCACCAGCAGAGCTGCGGCCGCCTTGTGACCCACGGAGGTTGGAGGTAGAGGCTGAGGCGGAAGACTTGGGAGAGGCGGCTGTGGCTGTGGCTGATGATGAATGTGCGGCTGCCCCATATAGCACTGCACATACTTGTGTGTCTGTGAAGCCCATGGTGATGCCGGTGGTGGCTGGTGAGTCCACTGGTGGGGTTGAGGCTGGTATGCCTCACTTGCAGACACAGGAGCAGGTGCAGGAGCAGGTGCAGGAGCAGGTGCAGGAGCAGGAGCAGCCACACGAACCACCGGGGCCACGAATGTTCCTTCCTCCTCCTCCTCCAGATGGTGCGACACCATGCGGTTGAGTGCACCGCAAATGGACACAAACCGCTCCTCCGGCATCGTGAGGATCATGTCCCGCACATAGTTGGCGAATGCCACTCGCTTCGTCACCGTCGGTGGAGGAGGCGGCTGGATCACCTTGAGGATGTCCCCAGACTCGTCGAACCTCTTGTGGATGGCAGCGAGGAGGTTCTCGTCGACTGGGGCAGATCGCTTCCCTCTCCCCTTTCCCCGCTCTCGGGATGTAGCGGGGGGAGTGGGTGGAAGCTCCTCGTCCATCGCCACCTCCACATCGGTCGGCACATTCTCGTCCATGCTGAGATCGACCTGCGGAGCCACGACAGGAGCGGCCAACTGCAAGACAAAATCATAAAATAACATAAGTAACATGAACGCAAATCTATATTTCGACAAAAGACACGACAAGTCAACAGTAAATCAAAAATATATAAAGCAAAAATAATTAACGTTAAATGCAAACATGGATTTATAACGATTATATCTCGATACATCTATTGTCAATATCTCGATTTAAGAACAACAACACAACAACTCAACATTAAAGAAATAAATAACATTTAACAAATAACTAGAATATTTACATAAATACAACAAAAGCATAACATAACAAACTTAGAATACAAGCGGTTTTATGAGAATACTAACGGCCGCACTTGTCAGAACGATAAAAGATTATGTACTTACACTCCTGCAGGGCTCCGGTCGGTGACGGACGACGGACCGCAGGTGTGGCAGTAAATCGCAAACCCCTGGAAATTGCACACCCCGGGGTTTGCGATTTACTAGGAAATCACAACCCCCCCTGGCAAATCGCATAAAGCCCCCTTGTTTGGGACTGATTCGGGCCAAATCTATTCAATGCGACCATATTTAACAGAATTAAATACTCAAATCGTGAAATTTCATTAAATTAACCCTAAATTCGAAGCGTTTATAAGGCTACCGCCGTAAACGGCGGAGATATTAGCAGTAGGGTAAAATACGCCGTGATGTGTGCTGCGGCCAATGTTGGTCTATGGGAGCATTTATTTTTGTAAAAATAAATAAAAAAACTTTCATCGATCGATCATAAAAATATCTTCAATGCCGCGATTTGAAGAGGAAGATCTGAGGTATTTAATTTAACCTAAGAGCATTTTATCTGAAAGTATTAAAAACAGAGATAATAGTGAAAGTTGGGATATTCTGAGTGTCAGTGCCAGTGTTAAGCCTTACCAGATCATGGTAAGGCTAACACTCAGAATGGTGGGGTTTGCGATTCTCCAGGGGGATATGCGATTTCTAGGAAATCGCAAACCCCCCATGCCCATATATGGCATGGGGGTTTGCGATTTCCTAGGAAATCACAAGTGGGGGTTTGCGATTTACAGGGTTTGCGATTTCCTGCTACACCGGAACCCGAAATGCGCAGGATCCACTGCTCCTGCTCAGTCAGGTCAGCGGCTCCGTCCCCGCTTTTTTTCTTGTGGAGCCGCGTGTTCGTGTCCCTGAGCGACTTGAACCACTTCTGGAGATGGACTGTTGTGGTCCCCAGAAGTGTCGCCTGGTCCTCCCACATCTTGGCCTTTCTGTCTGAGCGGCGGTAATCCATGAGCTTCATGTTCCACATGATGGGGTTCTCCTGGAGGAAGTCCAGCATTTGATCTTCTTTGAAGACCGACAGAGAACAGTCGCTCTTCTTGGCCCTCCGTCTCTTTGCCGCGGAGAGGCTACCGGTGCTGGCGGAGGCATTGGAGGCATTGGAGGCGGCGGAGGCAGCGGACGCCGCCCGTGAGCTGCCCCGAGAAGCAGGAGATGGCGAGCTGGAGCGGGGACGCCAGCGTTGCGTCGTCGACCTCTCCACTTCCATCTCCAGCTCCTCCAGTGGATAGTGGTGTTCTGGAGAGTGGTGTTCTGGAGAGTGGTGTGGAGAGTGGCGAGGTGGCGAGGCAGGTGAGGAGGCTGGTGATGAAGAGCATTGCAAAGTCTGCCTCTTTCTGCCTCTCCCAAGGCCTAGTCCTCCTCCTGTAGTTACAGCAGCTCTGGAGGCCGGTGTAGTAGCAGTAGTACGTGTAGTAGTAGTAGTAGTAGTAGTAGCAGTAGCAGAAGCAGCAGCAGCAGTGGTGTTCCTCTTAGCAGGCATGGTGGCAGAGTGAGGGGAGACTGTTGCTGCAGGTTATATATACCCAGGAGCCACCAGGCGGCGGACCGCGGAGAGATAACATAGGTCACGCATAGGCTTCGCATAGGCTCCTCATACGCTCCTCATACGCTCCTCATACACTCCTCATACGCTCCTAAAATATTCATACGCTCCTCATACGCTCCTCATACGCTCCACATGCCAATCAAAACCGTCAAAAAATGTCACAGTACGTTCCCATACGCTCCTCATACGCTCCTCATAGGTTCCACATACGCTCAAAACCACCCAAGAGGTCACCAAAGGTCATGATAGGCCGGCACGCGCAGCTTTTACATAGGTTTTCAATACGCTCCCGCCATACGCCGTAATGTGACAGGGCCTTTACCAAGCAGTAGCTGCTGATAAGTTATTTGATTTTCTGCATTTCAGTAGCAGATAGATAGTCTGTTGCTACGTTTAGTAGCCGATGTTAGTTTCTTTGGGCCCTCTTGGCATTGTATTTTTGTTCTATTCTTATTACTATGTTAGTTGTTTTCTTAAGGTTCTATGTTAGTGTTTTGGGGTTTTCTTGGGAAGAGTTTTCCACTTTTTTCTACTTAATTCTATACTAGCCTATTTGATTTATATGTCCATAGGCCTGTATGTAATAGGTGGTTGAGTTATGTTTGTTTGAATTTGATTTGATTTATATTGTTGTTGGATATGTTATCTGGCTTTTATATTTCCGGTTATCCCGCCCTGGGCTGTCCAGTTGGTGGGCCGGGACATATCGTCTGCCCCCTTGTGGTGCAGTTCAGTTGGGGTTTCCAGTTTTTATTTTGCACAGATATTCTTTGTACGTTTTTAGGTCAGGGAACATAGCGCATTATTAGGATATGGCAAGGATTGGTTAGCTCAGTGTCAGGATAATGTGACTGAGTGGGATATCAGGTGGTGTTGCTGGTGGCTTGGTTTCCCAGTGGGGTAGCACTATAAAGTCGCCATGAGTGCACACTGTCACAAGTTGGTACCCGTCATGATGTGACCTTAGATGTTGCTAGGATATAAAACAACACCAAACCAAACTAAAGTATATTTAAAATAAATGTTCAACCTAATACCCCTGTCACACTACGACGTAACGAGCAAACGTAAGGCTGACATGATCACATTTTGTCATTACGTTGACGTACATTGGGTTACGTTATGATGACGTCAGAATGATGTTAGACTGACGTCGAGCTACGTCATGTTACATCGTGTTATGTCGGCACGCGTCAAAGTTTTGAACCTGTTCAAAACTTTCAACATAACTTGAACGTAAGGGTTTACGTTCGCCGTACGTTCTGTACACGTTTGGCAAACGTCAATGATGTTAAACGGACGTTAGTCAAACGGTGCTCACTACGTTCAACTACGTTCCACTATGTTGACCCACATTAAACCCGGTGGAAACGTCCACGCGGCGTAATGGGAATGTCAGGAGAAGGTCAGGAGAAGGTCAGGAGAACGTCAGGAGAACGTCAGGAGAACGTACGTTACGCTCTCGTCAACTACGCTGCATCCACGTTCAACTTGTGCCCAAATTTGCATACTATGCCGAGAAGTTCAACGTTCTTCACGTTCTCCCTACGCTGACGTCGTTACGTCATAGTGTGTCAGGGCCTTTAGATACAGTACCTCACTTGGGCCAGTGTTAATCGCCCTGTCACACTACGACGTAATCACGTCAACGTAGGGAGAACGTGAAAAACGTCGAACTTCTCGGCGTAGTATGCAAATTTGGGCACAAGTTGAACGTGGATGCAGCGTAGTGGACGAGAGAGTAACGGCGGTAAAGCGTAGTGATGGCGTCATTCAACGAGAGAGGACAACGTAATTACGCTCAGGGAACGTTATGTATGTTATTCCATCGTCAGAACTACATTGCTTTACGTTACCTTACATTACTTACGTCATGAAACGGTGGCAAAACGGTAAACGTACGTTGGACGTCTGTTAGGCGTCCGTTATCCCGGCGTTTTCACTACGCGAACTGCACATTCCCACTGGCTTTAATGTAGGTCAACGTAGTGCAACGTAGTGCAACGTAGTGCAATGTAGTTGAACGTAGTGGCCAACATTTTAATAACGTCTGTTTACCATCATTGACTTTCACTGAACGTGTACAGAACATACGGCGAACGTAAACCCTTACGTTCGAGGTACGTTGAAAGTTTTGAACATGTCCAAAACCTCAACGTGACTCGATGTAACACGACGTAACGTGACGTAACGTGACGTAGCTCGACGTCAGTCTTACGTCATTCTGACGTCATCATAACGTAACCCAACGTACGTCAACGTAATTACGAAAAATGACCACATTAGGCTCACGTTCGCTCATTACGTCGTAGTGTGACAGGGGTATTAGACTGAAAATCTGGATACACGTACCCGGTTCGAAAACTGTTCTAGCAGCCATTTTTAAAACTACCTTTAAAAAGACTATGTTTAATCTTCTGTTTATTTGTTTACAGATGCACAAATACATTAATAATAAATAACTATGCATACCCAGTTTGATTAATTCTATCTATCGAATTGACTGAATAATAATGCTTAATAAGTGCATCAGTATCTAAGTTAGATATGTCGAGTCAAATCTATATAATTATTTTGGTTTTGAAAATTTGATACTTCATCGGATTATGCAGCTTTAAGGGTTGGATTGCTAATATACATAACACACAGAAGCAACAATAATTATGTGACTTGCTACCGAAATAAAAGAATTTATTTTAAAATCACCATCGTAACATAGAAATCAAAGAGGTGGCGCCCAGTTTCAGTGAATGACCCACATACCTTGCTGATCTGCCTGCGTGACCTCAGTAGTGTCGTCAGAGTGTGGGGATTTTCCAGCAGCCCCATGAGCCAACAAGTCTAGGCTGGTCACAAATAGTTGGCTTCCTGGTTTCACTTGTCCCTCAGAAAGGACTGAAGCTGTGACCCAGCACGCCGGGTCGCAGCCTCAGCTTAGGGGGTCATCCAAAGCTTTCAACATTTTCAAGATGTTTAAATGGATTAACACAAAGTATAGTATGCAGGTATTGCAGGTATTGCAACACCTCGGGGAGTTTGACGCCCCTGCCCTGCAGAGTTGTAAACCACTGCCTTGTGGTACAGGTTCTTGACAGAACCGAAGGCTAAGGGAGCAAACCCTAAACAGAAAACCATGTCACTGTGGCAGCATTAAGGGCGGTTGATGTATGGAACTCCCAACATCTCCCGACCAGCCACTGCAGGGACAAATAGTTTTGCGCCTGTCTTGACATGTCCTTGCTGGTGTGAAACCTCTATTTGCTCCCCGAGAGAGTGCCGCTGGTAACTTGCAAAAGCCAGCAGCACTTCAACACTTTTGCAGGCAGCTTTCATGAAATGTACAACCTCACAAGGAGAGCGGCAGTCAGGTGATGAAAGCAGTCTTTGTCGCATCGCGACCAACAGCATGATGATGATGATGATGATGATGATGATAGCAAAAGCTGGATTTTGGACTGTTTGCAATCTACAAACAGTTACAAGCCATAAACAAGAAGCAAGAAAACCTAAATTATTACTAAAACTAAATTCCAAAGATTTGAATCAAATTGGACTATTGCTGCCCAGCGGTGAAAACTAGTATTAACACACTTATCCGTTATGAGCAGGGTAAATAAATTCATCACAAAAAAAAGGTAGCGCACAGAGTGTTACTTGTCCACCCTCCCCCTCTACCTCCAATTCCCCATTGATGCCCCGGTCACATACACGTTAGTGGACGTAGTTGAACATAGGTGGACGTAGTCGAGGCTAGCTTGGGTCAAATGTGGTGTAAGTATGTTAAACTACATTGAAATACGTTAAGGTATGGCAGGTTTTGATACGGATAAATATGTTACGGTACCGATAAATAAGTTGTGGTACGGATGCCGGTATGTTCAACTACGTTCAACTATGTTCAACTACGTTAGTCTCAACTACATTCACCTATACCCCGTCCTGATATGACCTTAGATGTTGCTAGGACGTAAAACAACAACAAACAAACAAACAACAAACATTCACCTATATCCACTAACGGCTATGTAACCAGGGCTTAGTCCAAGTATGCTAGAGTATGCTAGAGCATGCTAGAGTATGCTAGTGTACACTAGAGTATGTTAGCATCACGGATGCAAATTCAGCCTCTAATGTAGCACTCTTTTGAACATGTCCAAAAATTAAATTGGAGATCACGGTTTACCCACATTATTGCCAAGTTAATATTACGGACAAGTATGGATGCCCGTACATTCAACTATGTTCAACTACGTTCAACTATGTCAGCCTCCCCTACGTTCAACTACATCCACTAACGTGTATATGACCGGGGCATCTCACTTAAGAAGTACACATCAACATTTTAATAAAGAGGTAGACTGGGTGGCCGAATGAGTTGTGCGCCTACCTCCAGTTTCAGTATATCCCACAGAAATACATAACACATTTGCACATGTATACACACCAACACACATGTACACATACAAACAGGCACACACATATATATACACATGCACACATAGACACATACACACCATATCCCCCTACCCAATGAGTTGAGCGTCCGTCTCCCGCTTTGGTAGATCGTGGGATTCGAACCCACGGATTCGAACCCTGGTCGAGTCAAACCAACGACTTACAAATTGATATTTGTCGCTTCCTAGCCTGGTGCTCAGCATTATTAGGATAGGGCAGGGACTGGTTGGCTCAGTGTTCGGATAATGTGCCTGAGTGGGATATCAGGTCATGGCACTGGTGGCCTGGTCTCCCAGTGGAGAAGCACTATACAGTCTCCATGAGTGCGCACTGTTACAAGTCAGTAACCATCCTGCTATGACCTTAGATGTTGCCAGGACATTACACTCCTGACATACCATGTCCTACATTAACACTTATCACGACTTCAACTGTAATCCTAAATGAAGACGCCAACGATAACTTTTAAATGTCATGACAATACTCATATGGATCCATCTAACATTGATGTGGTCATATTACACGAGTGTTATCAGATCGCAGTGATACCTGTAGATAGATATCACTAATACATGATGCTATATGCTGTAAAGTAAAAGTAAAGCCTCTAAAGCACATTGATTTTTATCATCGGCTATTGGACGTCAAACATATCGTCATTCTGACATATTTCTTTAGAGGAAATCCGCTGCTGCCACATGGGTTACTCTTTCCGATAAGCAGCAAGGGGTATTTTATATGCACTTTCCCACAGGCAGGACAGCACATACCACAACAGTTGATGAACCAGTTGTGGACCACTGGTCGGAACGGAAAATAGCCCAAACTGGAAATGGGTCCACAGAGCAGGATCGATTGGATGACTGACACCTTCACAGGTGGACACTCTACCCCCTGAGCTACGTCCCGCTCCCCATATGCTGTAAAGTGTCCATGTTATGTGTAATGTGGATAATTCACGGTAGGGGACATGACGGTAACTCCACTCTCCATTGGATTTTTACGTCCTGGAAACATCTAAGGTCATATCAGGATAGGTACAGACTTGTGACAGTGTGCACTCATGGCAACTTTATAGTGCTGCCCCACTGGAAAATTAGGCCACCAGCACGATGACCCGATATCCCACTCAGTCACATTATCCAGACACTGAGCCAACCAGTCCTTTCCCTATCCTATTAATGCCGAGCACCAGGCTAGGTAGCAACAAGTATCAATTTATAAGTCACTGACATTTGACTCGACTGGGAACCGATGAATTTCAATTGCGGAATATTGACCTTCTTCATTCCACTGCTCCTTGCTCTATCCTGGTAACGGTGAGCGCCAGGCGAGTTAAAGACAAGTATAAATGTAAAAGCTATTGGTTTGGCTCAGCCAGGGTTCGAAATACCCATGTTCATCACCCCTAGTACCTAGGGGTGATGAACATGGGAAATATTGCGCCTAGAGCGGGACTCCAACCTACATCTCTTTGCATTCCAGGCCAGTGTGCTAACCATTACACCACCTAGGCTCCCTGATATCAACACACTCCCCATGCCTACCTGTCTATGTGGTTACCTGCCTGAGAGGTCAGTGCAGACCACTACAATATCTAAGTGTTTTGGTTAACCTTTTTTTTGTTAGCCATGCTATCTGTGTTTTAGTTAGCTTCAGCTGTTGTTATACTACTTGAATTATTTACTCTTTCTTTAATCGGATTATGAACTGTAAATTACTGGAATTTAGCCTTTTTGAATAAGAACCATAATGGCCCTACTACATAAAAAAAAATATCCTCGTGAGTGAGTGTGTGGTTTTCTTTTTTGTTTGTTTATTTTTGTTTATTAGGTTTTTCAGTTGACACGTGGCTATGATTCATTCGAATGGCATTGTAGTTTCTATTTCAGATGTTTTACACGTGGACTCACTGCATATCCCGGATGCTGTAGTCGAATTGTATATGTTCCTATACATGTATACATATGTTGTTAAACCCCACACGCATACTAAGATAAAAACATCCGAAACTCACAAATCTAAAATCTATTCTGGCTGCAATTCATGTTGGAACACTGCCTGAATTGTGTACGACTAGATTTACAGGAGTGGTTGGTTGTTGGGGTTTTACGTTCTGGCAACATCTAAGGTAATATCAGGACGGGTAGCGACTCGTGACAAAGCGCACTCATTACGGCTTTACAGTGCTGCCCAACTGGGAGACCAGGCCATCAGCACCATGACCTGATATCCTACCCAGTCACAATATCATGACACTGAACCAACCAGTCCTTGCCCTATCCTAATAATACCGAGTACCTGGCTAGGAAGCGACAAGTATACATTTTTAAGTCATTGGTTTGAATCACCCAGGCTTTGAAAAACACTTTTTACACCCTTGTACGTCCCGCTAAAAGCCTTGAATTTTATCCTGACTTAAGCAAGGATTCCTTACACGCGGTATGCGGTATGCGAATGCGTATGCGAATGCGGCAAAAAATCGAAAAGCATCTAAGTCAATGGGGGTGATTCCTTACACGCGGTATGCGGCATGTGGCATGCGGCATGCGAATACTGAATCGGTCCATGTACCGATCGGTGCGGCATGCGAATGCGAATGCTGCTGCGTTTGCCATAGGGAACAGTGGTGAGGAAACCTGACACTGTGTGTGGGTGTGGGTGTGGGTGTGGGTGAAAGGACCCATCCCGTAATCACGCCGCATGCCGCATGCCGCATACCGTGTGTAAGGAATCCTAGCTTAAAGCTAGTATTCCTTACACGTGGTATGCGGTATGCGAATGCGTATGCGAATGCGGCAAAAAATCGAAAAGCATCTAAGTCAATGTGGGTGATTCCTTACACGCGGTATGCGGCATGCGGCATGCGAATACTGAATCGGTCCATGTACCGATCGGTGCGGCATGCGAATGCGAATGCTGCTGCGTTTGCCATAGAGAACAGTGGTGAGGAAACCTGACACTGTGTGTGGGTGTGTGTGTGGGTGTGGGTGAAAGGACCCATCCCGTAATCACGCCGCACGCCGCATGCCACATGCCGCATGCCGCATACCGTGTGTAAGGAATCCTAGCTTAAAGCTAGGATTCCTTACACGCGGTATGCGGTATGCGAATGCGAATGCGGCAAAAAATCGAAAAGCATCTAAGTCAATGGGGGTGATTCCTTACACGCGTTATGCGGCATGTGGCATGCGGCATGCGAATACTGAATCGGTCCATGTACCGATCGGTGTGGCATGCGAATGCGAATGCTGCCGCGTTTGCCATAGAGAACAGTGGTGAGGAAACCTGACACTGTGTGTGGGTGTGGGTGTGTGTGTGCGTGAAAGGACCCATCCCGTAATCACGCCGCACGCCGCATGCCACATGCCGCATGCCGCATACCGTGTGTAAGGAATCCTAGCTTAAAGCTAGGATTCCTTACACGCGGTATGCGGTATGCGAATGCGAATGCGGCAAAAAATCGAAAAGCATCTAAGTCAATGGGGGTGATTCCTTACACGCGTTATGCGGCATGTGGCATGCGGCATGCGAATACTGAATCGGTCCATGTACCGATCGGTGTGGCATGCGAATGCGAATGCTGCCGCGTTTGCCATAGAGAACAGTGGTGAGGAAACCTGACACTGTGTGTGGGTGTGGGTGTGTGTGTGCGTGAAAGGACCCATCCCGTAATCACGCCGCATGCCGCATGCCGCATACCATGTGTAAGGAATCCTAGCTTTAGGCTAAGATTCCTTATACGTGGTATGCGGCATGCGAACGCGAATGCGGAAAAAAATCGATAAGCATGTAATTGAATAGTGGTGCTTCCATAAAGCTAGCATTCCTTACACGCGGTATGCGGCATGCGAATGCGAATGCGACAAAAAATGGAAAAGCATCTATGTCAATGGGGGTGATTCCATGTGTCCGAATGCGAATGCGAATGTGAATGCAGCAACTGAATCGGTCCATGTAGCCATCGGTGCGGCATGCGAATGCGAATGCGAATGCGAATGCTGCTGCGTTTGCCATAGAAAACAGTGGTAGAGAAACCTGACACTATGTGTGGGTGTGGGTGTGGGTGTGGGTGAAAGGAATCAGCCCGTTCGCATGCCGCATGCCGCATTCGCATTCGCATGCCGCATACAGCGTGTAAGGAATGCTAGCTTTCGTCCGAATGCGAATTACGAATGCGAATGCGGCAACTGAATCGGTCCATGGACCGATGGGTGCGGCATGCGAATGCGAATACTGGTGCGTTGGCCATAGAAAACAGTTGTAAGAAACCTGTCACTGTGTGTGTGTGTGCGTGTGTGTGTTTGTATATGCATGTGTATATGCGTGTGTATATGCGTGTGTATATGCGTGTGTGTATGCGTGTGTGTATGCGTGTGTATATGCGTGTGTATATGCATGTGTATATGCATGTGTAAGTGAGTGTGGGTGAGTAAAGTTTGGCCTATTCCTTATGGACTTTTTAAAGTTGTTACTGTAAAGATCAAACCAAATCGCCGCATGCCGCGTGGGTGGAATCAACGCATGCCGCATGCTGCATTCGCATTCGCATTCGCATTCGCATGCCGCATACCGCGTATACTATAAGGAATCTTAGCTTTAGATGTATGCACATTGTTAACAGTTAAGCTAGGATTCCTTACACGCGGTATGCGGCGTGCGGCGTGCGGCGTGCGGCGTGATTACGGGATGGGTCCTTTCACCCACACCCACACCCACACCCACACACAGTGTCAGGTTTCCTCACCACTGCTCTCTATGGCAAACGCAGCAGCATTCGCATTCGCATGCCGCACCGATCGCTACATGGACCGATTCAGTATTCGCATGCCGCATACCGCATACCGCATACCGCGTGTAAGGAATCACCCCCATTGATTTAGATGCTTTTCGATTTTTTGCCGCATTCGCATTCGCATTCGCATACCACATACCACGTGTAAGGAATCCTAGCTTTATGTTGCACATGAACTATTTATGGATGAGATGATTTTTGTTTGTTTGTTTGTTGTTGTTTTACGTCCTAGCAACATCTAAGGTCATATCAGGATGGGACTGACTTGTGACAGGGTACACTCATGGCGACTTGTTTATAGTGCTGCCCCACTGGGAAATCAGGCTGCCGGTACCATGACCTGATATCCCACTCAGTCACATTATCATGACACTGAGCTAACCAATCCCTGCCTTATCCTAATAATACCGAGCGCCTGGCTAGGAAGTGACAAATATAAATTTTTAAGTCATTGGTTTGACCCGACCAGGCTTTGCAAAAATACTTGTAAGTCCCGCTAAAAGCCTTGAATTTTATCCTGACTAAGATGTATGCAAACTGTTAACAGTTATGTTGGATATGAACTATTTATGGATGAGATGTTGAGATGGTATCAAAAATATAGGCAATAACAGGTAGCAGTCAGGATTTACACGTATTATGAGGATCATATTCTGTACATGTAGACTGGAGGATGGTAATTTATTTGACCTTACAATATATCATCGATGTGCTTATCCTATCTGTGAGGAGGCATTAATCCAATGTGTATGACCGTTACTAGCGACATAATAAATCCCAATCGATCAATCAACTTATAGCTCATATATTTAAAGTTGCATAGTCTGATGGTTTTGAGCTTCTGTCATTTGTTTGAGATAGATATATTAATTTGATCATTATAATCTACCTTATTTTAGTGTGGCGTGTTTAAAAAATTTAAAATGGCTAATTTTGAGATATTTTAAGTGCAAACATGGCAAATTAGTTTTGGCAAGCAAGCCAAAACTCCGAAAACCACAGGGTTTAGCAGTAACAGGTTCAAATAAATTGCACCAATATTCCCTTCTATGTGGCAACAAATGTTTAATAAATGCATCAGTATCTTAGTTAGATATGTAGAATCAATTATCGATTATTATTTTGGTTTTGAAAATGTTATTCTTTATCGGACTATGCAGCTTTAACGCATTTTTGTAGTAACAATCTTTTTAAAAAGATTTCAGTTGCGCGCCGCTTGGCCTAGTTTGAAATCAAAGCACAATGGGGTGCCCCTCTGTATTTTCAACTGTTGAAAGGTCATGTTCAATATACACCTCAGTCGCTATGGGGCGTCAAGTGTTACCCTACTAACCAGACAGAATGCCAGAGCCGGTAAGAGTCTTGGATTCCTGTGCTGAAGGTCAGGGGGCTGAGTCAAACTGATGACTTACAAAATTGAGACCTGTCGCTACCAAGCCTGGTGCTCTGCATTAATAGGATATGGCAAGGACTGGTTCGCTCAGTGTCAGGATGTGACGCAGTGGAATATTGGGTCATGGTGCCAGCAGCCCAGTCTCCCAGTGTGGTAGCACTATGAAGCCACCAAAAGTGCGTGCTATCATAAGTCAGTACACATCCTGATATTACCTTAGATGCTACTAGGATGAACAAACAATGTTACTCGCCTTAATTTTATTATAAGATTTTGGATCAAGAAAACCTTTCAGGCACAGGGTCATATTTTGTCCACATAAGCAGATGCCACATTTTACAACACAAAAGTGTATTTAAGAAGTGGATTTCATGGACGATGGTGTATTTTATTGGAAGACATAAAATGTTACTCCTGAAATAGTATATTAATCCTAGAAGCACATTTTGAGCATGTGAATGCATTCTTTGTGCAATTTATTTAAAAGTTGTATAATTCAATGGTTTTGAGTTTCTGTCATGTTCTGAGATTAATATATTAAATTTATTGTTATAATCTACCTTACAGTAGTTTGAAATTAACTGATTTTAAATGGCTAACTTTTGAGATATTTGAAGTGCAAACATATCAAATTAGTTTTGGCAAGCATGCCAAAACTCTGACACCGTAGACTTCTGCAGTAACAGGTTACATTAAATTAACTTAGTATTCCCTTCTATTTGGCCACAGATGCTTTGTAAGTGCATCAAGATCTAATGTAGATATGTAGAATTAAATCTTGATAATTGTTTTGATTTCGAAAATTTGATGCTCCATCGGACAATGCAGCTTTAAGAGATTTGTTGTTGTCAATGAATTAAAACCTTTAATTCTTGATCCAGTTTAAAGTTAATAAATGAGTTACTGCATATTAATTTCCCGTCAATACATTTGAATTCTGCATTTAGATCTAGTAAAGTCTAGATTTAGACCTCGAGTATTTACTTTTTGATATTTAGTTTTCTTTCAGATTTTATTTGTGTTTTCATTATATGTGATGGTGTAGAGTCCAATGTTCAAATCTGCGGCTGTGTAGGCAGGCTATGGCGAAGTCAATACAGACAAAGAGAAAGGAAGAGTATAAAGTCTAAAGAAGAAGAGAGAGTCAAGCACTCTAGTTTATTATTTATATGGTTACATGGGTTCATTGTAGAGTATCACCCCACCCCTTCCCCCCCAATGGGAAACAAGCATTCTTGGCCCAACCAATCCAGCATTCCTGGTCCCCATGGATACCAGTGGTCTGCCCACCAACCTCAAGCTGTATGGCCCCCATGGCCACCACCAACCTTGACCTTTGAGTGTGGTGATCCCTATCCCAGCAGAGGGGGTAGGCCCTGAGTGTACTCCCACTCAGACCTGCCAGCACGACTATGTCTATTTACATCCCACTCAGGCACCACCAACCCATACATATATATACATACATGCTCCTGGTCACGTACACCGATCAGTAATAGAACATTTGCATTTCCCCCTATGCTGAATATCGGAATATTTCACAATGGGCAAAAGAAGTGTAGTGGTCTGCACTGACCTCTCAGGCAAGGAGCCGCATAGACAGGTAGGCGTGGGTAGTATGGTGACATCAGGGAGCCTAGGTGGTGTAATGGTTATCACACTGGCCTGGACTGCAAAGAGATGTGGGTTCGAGTCCCGCTCTAGGCACAATATTTCCCATTTTCATCACCCCACATGCCAGAAGAATGAATGGGTAGGGTCCAGCCGTTATTACATGCATGCTTCTGAAGAAAGTTCTTGACAAATTTCACATTTTCGGCACTTGAGTGTAGTTAATTTGGGAGCTAGATCAACAAGCTAGATTTAGACCAATATATGTCTAGAGATACTACTTTAGTTATTCATTGTTATCTATGTTTATATTTCAGGGCCTATATGCAGGAGTCGGTGGTAGCGGGTTTTGGTGTTACAGCCTACTACCGGGTAGCTATCGCCGACGTCGGGAACTGTGTCAAGTGCTAAGCAGGAGCGCATAACACTTTGATTATAGCTACACGTGAAGTTATTTATAGATTTGGGAAATCCCTCTGCATCTGTACCCGTCTCTGTCTGTGTCTGTGTGTGTGTGACTCTGTGTCTCTGTGTGTGTCTCTATGTGTGTGTCTGTGTCTCTGTGCCTCTGACAAAGAGACACACACAGACACATATACACACAGACACACACAGACACAGAGACACACACAGAGACACACACACAAAACACACACACACAGACACACACACACAGAGACACAACAAACACAGAGACACACACACAGAGACACACAGAGACACACACATAGACACACACACAGAGACACACACAGAGACACAGATACACACACAGAGACACACACAGAGACACCCACAGAGACACACACAGAGACACACACAGAGACACACACAGAGACACAACACAGAGACACAGACACAGAGACACACACACACAGACACACACACAGACACAGAGACACACACAGAGACACACACACAGACACAGAGACACACACACACACAGACACACACACAGACACACACACACACAGACACACACAGAGACACGGCTCCAGATTTGGGCCTAATAAACTGTGTGCCGAACCCGGAGCACACACACGGCTCGCCCTGCGTCACCCATCCTCCCCCTCCTCCCCTCCCCCTCCTCTCCCTCCCCCCCTCCTCTCCCTGCCCCCTCCTTACCCGCCTAATAAACTCGCTATACCTCCTATCTATCAGAGGTAAGGTACCACCGGTTAAGCCTTTGGTGTTAGGCCTATCACCGACTCGCGCATCCAACTTTTCGCCGCTACCCGGGAAATTCCCGGCTACCACCGTTTCGGCTCGCTACCACCGAATACCACCGACTCCTGCATATAGGCCCTGATCAAGAAACCAGGGCAGCGTCACACACTGATAATCACTTTCAATATTTTATTCTTAAAATCTTTTTATTTATGCATGGGAGGGTTCAATAATCATAAATTAAATAACTCTATACAAACTTATAGCCCTGTCACACTACGACGTATCTCGCCGGTGTGCCGCCAACGCGCAAAATCACTTTTAATCGTCGAGACACGTCAAACTTTTCGGTGTGAGCGCAACGTATTGGTAGCGTGCGGCCAACGTTGTGAGAAAAAAAACTAAAAAGTTTGGCACATCGTCTTGATATGACCTTAGATGTTGCTAGGACGTAAAACAACAACAGAAAAAAAAGCAACAGTTTAGCGCAACATGTGGGACCGACCCTCATGCGGGCATGGCGTCCGCCTCGCGTTCGCATGACGTTATTCCAGCCATGTCGACATGCTTCTGACGTCACCATAATATTGGCACCCGCGCATTGTCGCGCGTTGTCGCACGTCGAAAGTTTTGTGCAAGCACAAAACTTTGCCGATACCCTGACACGCGTCGCCGACCGTCGGCGTCCATCAACATCTACCAACGCACGCCTAACGCGCGCGTAACACTTCCAGACGTCTCCCGACATTTTGCCAAAAAATTACACACATCGACGCGCGTTGGCGAGAAACGTCGTAATGTGACAGCACCATTAGTACAGGTTTGACCATCACCTATCCGCCATCGTTGGGACCTGTAGAGTGCCGGGTTAGTGATTTTGCCGGATCACTGATTATTACATTGTCCATGGTATCCATAACATGGGTAATGTGGGACTTTTGTTGCAAGACCCTTCTGCAATATACTGTCGGCAGGTGGCGACTCCTGAGGGGCCAAGGTCTAGCGTGTTTTGCCATTTCTGAACTCTGAGCGTATTGGCAAACTCAATGGCCGTGAGAAAAAGTGAAATATTTCTAAGACCGCAAACTAAGAAAGAAACTGCTTGGCACACAAACAAATCAAATGTTTAAAGGCCCAGTCACACCTTACCGCACTGGGGAACCGAACATGAACCGGACACTGTCCGGTGAAATAAGGCAATGTCCGCTACATGTCCGCTACCCATCTGGCAGTGTCCAGCGGTGTCCGGTGGTGTCCGGCGGTGTCCGGCGGTGTCCGGTACAAGTTTTGAACATGCACTAACCTTAAACCGGACACCACCGGACTGAAGTGTACGGTTGGTGTCCGTTTTAAGTCCGTTTCGTCCGTTTCGTCTGGTTCATGTCCGTTAATCATCCGTTAGGTGTCCGTTTTGTATCCTGAAGAGTCCATTGACGGTACTGTGGGAATTCGGTCCTTCCGTTTTTGGCGCGTCCGTGAACAGTCCGGTTGATGTCCGTTTGGTCTCCGGTCCGTCCGTTTGACGTCCGTTTAGCGTCCGTTCAGCATCCGTTTCATCCGGCAGCCGTTGCAACAGTTTGAGACTGGACACCACCAGACTAGAAAATTCTTTGTCCGGTGGTGTCCGGTACTGAGTCCGGTGATGTATGACTGGGGGCTTTACAAACAGATTATATTAAATTTATAAGCTTAGTGTTTTGTATTTCTATTCATTTTGAATAAAATTGACGTTTTGCACTGCACGTATCGGCAAACTCAATGCCAGACAATGGCCGTGCCCAATCTTCACACAGAAAAAGTGAACTGTCTCTAAAACCGCACCACCTAGAAACAACCCGTTTGGCACACAAAGAGACAACATATTCAATGAACAGATTATATTAAATTAATGTGTTTATTCTTTTTTATTTCTATTAATTTTGAATAAAATTGACGTTTTGCACAAGGCGTATAGGCAAACTCAATGGCCGTGTCCCCAAAGACCCTATAATACTAAGACAGCTCACTCAGCCTGTACTGTGTAATCAAAATGATCAAACCCACCACTTGGTTCACTGGCTGTTCTCTTGGTTAAACAGGTGCTATATTATATGTATAATTGTATATATGAATGTGAAAGATGTGTGATGATGGCGATGCTGATGATGATGCTGATCATGATGGGTATTTGTTCATAGCAATTTCATATTGATGTGTATTCATACTTACCTATCTCATGTATAATATAATTGTATGTGTTTACATGTGAAACACCAACTAGCAGCCGGCTGATCAAACCCACCACAAGGTGGCACTGCAAAATTGACATTACCATTGGAGAGATAGGGAGTGAGCCGTCTTAGTATTATAGGGTCTTTGGTGTTTCCTTTGTGCAAGCCCGGTGTCGGCTGCTGCCATCTAGCGTGTAATCAGAGCGATCCGCCCAGAAAGTCCCCCATTCGCGAGCGGTCGAGGCGGCTTGACACTCCATAGACTTAACATTGCCGACCATGGCACCACCTATTGTGAAAGAACTGAACTATAAGCCCATAGCCTCTATCACTGGACCAGAAACCGCACCCCTGCAGCAGTGGTGCCACCTAAAGGACACTTGGGAAACATCTGCCAAATGAATCCAGGTGGCGCCCCTACTCCTTTCCCGCCAAAACACCACCACATGACCGCGGCTCACCGCTTGCTCACAACGGGCTCAACCACCGACCTACCAGAGAGCACATCCCGATAAATTTACTCACCCACCCACACCTACGAGAAGGACAGTAAGTGCAAGGGTTGATGCCTGGTACACACCTGCCGTTTGTACGCGCACACCTCCCGTATACGATCGAAAACTGCCCATTTCGCCCACAAAAATCGCTTGGTGTGCGCTCCCCGCGCACACCTAGCGATTGCGATTCGCGTATAAAACTCAGTTTTTAGGGCTAAAAGCGGCCGATTGCGATTGCGATTCGCGATTCGAAAAACGAATCAGCCCGTTTTCAGTTTTAAGCGGGTCGGGTCGAGTCGCGAGTTTTAGTGCGGGAATCCTATACGGGAGGTGTGTCCTAGGCATGAGCGTTCAAGTCTGGCACAACTTTATACTTATTTGGCAAAGTTAAGATAGTTATTATCCATTAAAATCACACATACTTATTTATCTGTTTTTAATACATCACACATATTTTGTGACAAATAAATATACACATTAAAAAACTCTTCGCCAACTGTGGCTTTTTGGGAGCCGGTATTTGGCATTTCTGCCTCCTACTCGAAAAGGGTGACATCTTGGAGCCGTCTTTCATTTATCCTCTTCTGCCATAGGCAGGCTAATAAAATAATAGGCTGTTAGCAGTAGGTACTCCAAAGTGATTTTTTATTTTAATGTTTCAGTGTTTAAAATTATATAGGTGCATATATTTTTTTAATCCGATTCCAGTGATATAACATGTATATAGATCTCTTGAAAAGTTCCGGAATTATGAGCTTTTAAAGATTAATTTTTCCTGCTTATTTGTGCACATTTCCAAATTAGGGAAATCTAGGTTTTAAGGCCCCAACACAAAAGCTATGTTGTGCATAATGTGTCCAATATTAAAGAATCTCACTCTCTATATCACAAATAACAGTCTTAATTTTTTTCCAGACCATTAGCTTTGTTATTCTCTCAGATATTCCATGCTAAACTTGTAAATTCCTTAATTTCTGATGAATATCATATGGGTTAATGATAAATTCTTTGAAACATCATAACTTCTGTTCTACTTACACTATCACTCTATTCTTTAATCCAAAATAACCAGAATCAAAAGCCGTATATGATGGTACATGATCATACATGAGGCAAAACCTGAAAGATCACTTTCATAGGCATGACTAGCTGACTAGAATCCTAGGTCACAAAGACATTAACTTTATTAAGATGATTAAACAGATTCCCTCGGGCGACAATAGGCTTCAGAAATGATTTCAATGTCAGGCACCTTCCATACTCTAAAGTCATTGTTGATGGGTGCCACATCAAGCTTTTTCTGCCGAAACAGAAGCTTCAATCAACACCATGTTTGTCGCTCCGGTGTGGGAGACAGGAAGACATGGTCATTCCTCAGACCAACCTTGCTCAGTATGATATAAATCTCAACCAAATATTGTTCTGGTTAGGTAGAAGAAGACTTGACCTTTCTGATGATATAATTTTCAGGACGATCCTGATGAATTTTCAAGGAGCATGAACATCTGAGTGTTTTCACTCCTTCTGTTCAATCAAATTTCCCGCTCAAAGTTAGCCATGCTTGATATGCTAATGAAGCCCGCTTTCTTCTCCATCTTTCATTGGTAATTAGTTTTAGCTCAGGTGACCATACTCAGCAAGGTAGCAATTTTAGGGAAGGGAGTGGCTAAGACTGGATGCAAACAGACCATGGCAAGCATGCACAGAGCTGCTGATGGTACACCCAAGCAAGTGTCTGTTGACTCTAATTTATTTCCTCATGTTAATTATAAATTTAACACCCTAAAAGGCAAAAGAACGGGCATTCGCTTCATATAATTCTTTTTTCAAACAATGTAGAATTAGTGGAGATTGAAGTGGTTTAAAAATGTTTAAATTATGTCAGATTTCGCAATGCAGACAGCGTCTCCGCCCACTTTGGAGTATCTATTAGCAGTTCATATTACCTTCCATGTCTGTTCTGATGAATAAATGTGGATGATTAATTAGCTCGCATGTTATTATTTTAATTACTCAAAATTCAAAAGGTCCGCGGTTCTCTGTGACCCTAAAATGACCCCGAAATGAGCACCTTGTTCATTCCAAACCATTGTACATCTAAGTACACGATTGGTTGGTTGATAGAGTTTTACATCTTGGCAACATCGAAGGTACAGACTTGTGACAGTGTGCACTCATGGCGAGTTTATAGTGATGCCCCACTGGGATACCAAGCCACCAGTACCATGACCTGATATCCTGCGCAGTCACATTATCCTGACACTGAGCCAATGAGTCCTTGCCCTATCCTAATAATGCCGAGTGTGTGGCAAGGAGGCGACAAGTATAAATATTTATGTAATTGATTTGACTCAACCAGGGTCTGAACCTGTGCATTCGAATCCCACGATCTACCAAAATGGGAGGCGGACGCTCAACTCATTCGGCCATCCCGTCTGGTCGCTTCTTAGTATATGAAATTCCATTTCACGGAGAGAATGTGCTTTTCGTATGTGATATTGGTTATTTGACAAATTGCGCCACATAGGGAAGCAGTATTCGAATGAGGAAGTTTTGGTGATGCGAACAGCAAATTTCCCATTTTCCCTGAAGATAGTTATTAATCGACTGAGACCATGATGTATGGCAAATAGACACTCTGTTGTTCTGTTGTGTATATACTCCTAGTTGCATATAGCCTTCTTGTTGCAGACACTTGCATGCAGGCTACCTGTTACACATAAAATCCCTATTGCATATCAACTTTGTTGCATACAAACGCCCTTTAGCATACAGAGTCCCCGTTGCATATAAACTTGTTGCATACATACTTCCTGATGAATATAGATTTCATGCTGCGTATAGACTCCCTGTTGCATATAGACAATTTCTTGCAGATATTCTGTTACATAGAGATTCCCTGTTGCATACACACTACTGCAACTACTGTTAGTTATGAGGAAGTCTGTGCCACGATTCAGCAGGCAATTAGACCACACAAACTAACTAACATAACTACTAACAGCTAACATCACAAGGAAAAATACTACTAACCCAGCCAGCATTCCCAGCTGGGCCCTGGGTGGGCCCCACATGGGCAGCCCATCTGGGGCCCAGCTAAATATGGCCACAGGCTCCAAGTGGGCCCCACCTGGGCTAGCCCAGGTGGGCCTATCTCAGTTATTGAATATGTTCACTATATCTTAGACAAAATATGATGATTTTTTTTGTTAAAGCTGGGAATCTAGCCCATGTGGGGCCCATCTCACGCCCACTTCAGAGCCCACCTGGAGCCCCTGCCCAGCTGTGCCCAGCTCGCCCATTGACAACCCATGTAGGGCCCACCAGGGCATGTTGGCTGGGAAGTTGAGACTATCTCTGTTCAGCGATGAAAAGAAGCCGCGATGTGACTTACTCATTATGGATAGGGTAAATAAACCATCACAACCCCCCCCCCCCCCCCCCACCACCAAAAAAAGAGAAAAAGATCTGACAATCATACAGAGATGCAAACTGCGGTGGTATGGCCATGTTTCCCGTTCATCAGGTCTGGCCAAAACCATCAGGTGGGGGAAGTTAGACAAGGCGGACAAAGGAAGAGGTGGGAAGACAACATCAGGGAATGGACAGGCCTGGAGTTCGGCAAGTCCCAGAGGGCAGCGGGGAATGAGAGAAAACTGGAGCCACTGGTTGCAAAGTCATCTGTGGTGTTCCAATGACCATCGTGGTTAAGCGATTGATGATGATGATGATGATGATGACGATGGTGGTGGTGATGATGATGATGATGATGATGAAAATTGTGTTTTGACTACATATCATATTAAATCTGTCTTAATTCCTGAATTAATGCGAGCGTTTTTATTTTCCAGCATTCCATGGGAGCCTTCGTCCCGTATGTGCAGGAAAACAAAATAAATGGCAGAGCCTTAATTGTGAGTCCACTCTATATTATATCAATATACTGTGTTTATAGTTCATATGTACCTTGACTTCTTGGTCAAGAAGCTACACTGTCAGTCAACTTTAGTAGCTTTGTCATTTTCCACATGTGACTCAGTATATTACCTTGACTTCTTGGTCAAGAAGCTACACTGTCAGTCAACTTTAGTAGCTTTGTCATTTTCCACATGTGACTCAGTATGTTACCTTGACTTCTTGGTCAAGAAGCTACACTGTCAGTCAACTTTAGTAGCTTTGTCATTTTCCACATGTGACTCAGTATGACTTATATACTGGATAAAAGATTCACCCCGTACTTGCAGTCGAGGTGAAAAACAACCCATTAGAAAAAGTGGCGAAAGGCTGGGTAAATGAAATGAGCAGATAAATTCTTAATTTAAGATGCAAAATATATTCTTCATATATACGTCTTGATATTTACCCGCTACTTTTGAGTTAAAAAATATAATAAAACATGTAGCTTAATGAACTTTAAAAGTGAAATCAACAGCGTTCTGTCATCGCCATCTTGTCTTTTTGCAATCTCTACCATTTCACCAACTCTGGGGCGATATAAGTAGCCATTAGGTACTGGAACCAGGAATTCCACTTCCTGTTCCATACTAAAGCATTTTTCGCCCGTATTTAGACTACATTGTCATTCGCCCCTATTTCAAGTACGAGGTGAGCCTTTTATCTAATAGTTAACACCATTAGCATCACAGGACACGGCTGTCAACGATTGCTATCAAATTAAACAAGACCATACAGTGGCTGAGTCTAGTTTGAATTGACATCTTGAAGATTTATACTGCCTGTCATGGATAAGTCTGAATAGACTTGTTTTCACCATTAGACAGTTTGTCGACAGAAAGCCCGAGCCTAGACTTTTACCGACCCAAGGGATTTTCAGCCTCCCACACCACATAGACTTGGTATGAGAGCAACTAGCCTTTGGTGACGCTGTAAGTTATACACAGCGGTGGAAATCCAAATTGGCAGAAGTGGGGAGGGCACCGGGATTCGAACTCCTGACCTTCAGATTAGGAGTCGGACCTAGAAAAAAGTCAGACACTCTAACCACTCTGCCACAGATAACACCACAATCAGCAAGAAGTGAATATTGTAATTTTAATGGTGAAAATCATTAATTACTTATTAATTATAAACTGAGCTACAAAGTCCACCTTTGAAGTAGCTGTTGCTAAGAAAATAACGATTACAATTTTTTTTTTTTTGGGTCCATTAGTTGTTTAAGCAGGGGAAATTTCAGTCATAGACGACTGGTCTTCCTCATTCCACTGCTGGTCGATAGAAAGCCCGAGCCTACACTTTTACCGACCCAAGGGATTTTTAACCTCCCACACCACATAGACATGGTATGAGAGCAACTGGCCTTTGATGACGCTGTAAGTTATACGCAGCGGTGGAAATCCAAATTGGCAGAGCTGGGGGCACCGGGAATCGAACCGCCGACCCTCAGATTAGGAGTCTGACCTAGAAAAAAGTCACACACTCTAACCACTCCACCACAGAGAACGCCACAATAAAACTTAAACAGAAAGTACATTATTTTAATTGATAAACTATTTTCTAACTCGATCTTGGCAGCACTCTTGTTATTTGTAGCTAAAATGTAAAGTTGAATCTTTGCCTTATGGTTTCTTGCCCCAACTCTATAACCAGAGATTGTGGAGTATTAGACTTGTTCAGGTAGAATTCGCCTTAAAGTTGCATGGTCCGACGGTTTTGAGTTTTTTAATTTTTCTTAGATAAAAGCATTACGGTGGTCGTGATTATGTACTTTACTTTAGCTTGAAGTCACTTTTATTTTAAATGGTTAACTTTGACATATTTGAATTGCAACCATGCAAAATTAATTTAGCCAAGTATACACTCTGACACTAACCTTCTGCAGTAACAGGTTCTATTCAAGTGCCTCAGTATTCCTTTCTATGTGGCGACAAATGTTTAATAAGTGCACCAGTATCTAATATTATATAAAGTTAGATATGTAGAATCAAATTTAGATAATTGCTGTGTGTCTGTGTGTCTGGGTGACTGCATGTCTGTCTGTACAGCTGTGTGTGTTTGTGTGTGTCTGTGTCTTAGTGTGTCTGGATACATCTCTGTGTGTCTGTGTACATTTCTGTGTGTCTGTGTGTGTGGCTGCCTGTATGTGCTGTATATCTCTGTGTGCCTGTGCCCGTGTCTGTGCCTGAGCCCGTGCCTGTGACCTGTGACCTGTGCCTGTGTCTGTAACTGCCTGCCTGTGCTGTACATCTCTCTGTGCCTGTGTATGTGCCTGTGTCTGTACCTGTGCCTGTGTGTGTGGCTGTGCCTGTGTCTGTGTGTGTGGTTGCCTGTCTGTGTTGTACATCTCTCTGTAGGTCTGTGCCTGTGCTTGTCCCTGTGCTTCTGTGCTTTTGCGTGTGACCTGTGTTTGTGCCGTTGTATGTGTGTGTAACTGCCTGTCTGTACTGTACATCTCTGTGCCTGTATATGTGTGTGTGGTTGCCTGTGTGTACTGTACATCTCTGTGCCTGTGTCTGTGCCTTCTGGCTGATCCTGTGCCTGTGTGTGTGGCTGTGCCTGTGTCTGTGTGTGGCTGCCTGTCTGCTGAACATCTCTCTGTATATGTGCCTGTGCTGTACATCTCTCTGTGTATGTGCATGTGCCTGTGCCCGTGTATGTGCCTGTGTATGTGCCCGTGTCTGCCTGTGTCTGTGCGTGTTCCTGTGTGCTGTTGCTGCTGTCCTCTCTGTCTGTGCCTGTTTGTGTGGCTGTGCCTGTGTCTGTGTGTGGCTGCCTGTCTGCTGTACATCTCTCTGTGTCTGTGCCTGTGCCTGTGCTTGTGCCTGTGCTTGTGCCTGTGATTGTACCTGTGACCTGTGTCTGTGCCTGTGTCTGTGTGTAACTGCCTGTCTGTGCTGTACATCTCTCTGTGTATGTGTCTGTGGCTGTGTCTGTGCCTGTGTCTGTGCCTGTGTCTGTGCCTGTTTGTGTGGCTGTGCCTGTGTCTGTGTGTGTGGCTGCCTGTCTGTGCGGTACATCTCTCTGTGTCTGTGCCTGTGCTCGTGCCCGTGCTTGTGTCTGTTCCCGTGTGTGTGCCCGTGCTTGTGCCCGTGTTTGTGCCTGTGTCTGTGCCTGTGCCTGTGCCCGTGTCTGTGCCTGTGCATATACAGGTGCCCCACTGGCCGCAGTCTCAGAGAGAGAGAGAGAGAGAGAGAGTCGACACTGCTACAAGATGTTTGTTCTGGTTTCAGAAAGTAGAAGTCCGACAGATCACGGCGATACCGGAGCTCACTGACGCACAGAAGTGGTAAGAATACATGGATGTTCTTAAAGTTGCATAGTCTGATGGTTTTGAGTTTCTGTCTTTTTCTGAGATACATATATCAGATTGATCGTTATAACGTACCTTGTTTTGTTTGAAGTAGCTTCTATTTTAAATCGCTAACTTTTGAGATATTTGAAGTGCAAACATGCTAAATCAATTTTGGCAAGCACGCCAAAACTCTGACACCATAGACTTTTGCAGTAAGAGGTTCTATTAAATTGCCTGAGTATTCCCTTCTATGTGGCGATACATGTTTAATAAGTGCGCCAGTATCTAAGTTAGATATGTAGAATGAATGGATTGTTTTGATTTTGACAATTTGATGCTTCATCGGACTATGCAGCTTTAAAGTCCGGCCACAATCTGCACCCACAGGTGGCGCCACCATGGTAGAAGTTGGAACTAGACCCTTAGTGTATAGTATATCGAGGTTTGTGTAGGTCAGACGACATTAGGGGAACTGTAGGTGAATACAGTAAAACCTCTCTAAATCGACCGACCATGGGACCAACCTTAAGTGGTCGATTTAGCGAGGTGGTCGATTTAGGGAGTTAGAATATCATTACAATGGTATTGTTGGGACCCAAATAAAGTGATCAATATAGGGGAGTGTACAGCTGTTCGTGGGAAAGTGCATATAAAAGACCCCTTGCTGCTTATCGGAAAGAGTAGCCTATGTGGCAGCAGCCGGTTTCCTCCAAAGAAATATGTCAGAATGACCATATGTTTGACGTCCAATAGACGATGACAAAAAATCAATGTATTCTAGAGGCGTCGTTAAATAAAACAAGCTTTACTTTCTCCATAGCTTCCTTATAGAAGCTCTTTATATATAATATACCCTCAATCATGTTGCTTTGTCTTGGCTTTCAGTTCACTCATGAATCTCGTCGGCAAGATCGGGCCGAGAACGTAAGTAACATTTTCTCAACCTTACCTGCATGCTTGGGGAGAGGTTGACTGGACGCATCTTCTTTAAAAGGAACAGTCTGCAAGACATAACCCTACACGTAACCTTCCACAAAACATGAGGAGCAGGCGCGACATGCGTAATGGTGTCAACCCTCGTTAATCCAGACTACTTTGTTCCCAGCACCCAATGTCGGATCAGCGAGATTAAGCCTCAGTCACACGACGGCCTGCGTTCGCTTACGATCAATCCACGACCAAAAGTCTGCGATCTCCTTGCGACAAAATTGAAACAATTTGTTACAAACTATTTAATACGTCACCATGTCGACCAGGCGACATTGTGATGTCATCGTACACACGCGACATCGCATCGGTCGGCGATCGCTCAGCAATTAGTCGTAAGGTGGTCGTAAGATGGTCGTAATTTAACTGCAAAATGTTCGCGAATCGATCGTAAGTGAACGCAGGTCTCGTGTGATGCTTGAGTACAGCTACTATGGTCGGCGATCGGCGCCGACCAGTCGGCGATCGGTGGAGATGCCAGAGGTCGCAAGGAGATTGTTGGTGCTGCAGCGACAACCTTCTTGCAACCAAAAAGGTCTGAAATGGTCAGTGATCAGTCGGCGATCGCTCGCAGAGCACTCGCCGATTAGTCGTGAGATGGTCGTAAGATGGTCGTAATTTAATTGCAAAATCCTCGCGGATCGATCGTAAGCGAACGCAGGCCTCGTGTGACTGGGGCATTAGTGGATAAATGGGTTTGATCGCCGACCACTGTAAAAGTTGAAAGGCGGAAATCATCTCCATCGATGTTTTGGTCAGATAGCTAAATTGTCGGATTAAACAGGAGGGGGTTATATTAATTATTTCCCAGCATCTTGTCTTTTCAAAATGCGATATTCATGGATGTTAATGTTTTTGTATTTGATTCTTTTGCGGTGAAAAGGTAAAGCTTGTTTTATTTAACGACGCCTCTAGAACACATTGATTTTTTTATCATCGGGTATTGGATGTCAAACATATGGTCATTCTGACATATTTCTTTGGAGGAAACCGGCTGCTGCCACATAGGCTACTGTTTCTGATAAGCAGCAAGGGGTCTTTTATATGCACTTTCCCACGAACAGGGCAGCACATTCCACAGCCTTAGTTGTGGACCACTGTTTTTTGTTGTTTTCTTTTGCAGTGAGAAGGTGAAGGTGGTTTTATATAGTGTGTACCTGTCTGTGATCTCACAAATGACGAACCAGTCTAACTACACAAGTGCTTGTCTTGAACGGACAACTCTGCATCCAGACCAATCTTGTCCTGATTTAGTAGATGTCCTGTCATCGGCGGGACGATCAATCAAATGAAACAAAGGACGTTCATATATTGAACAGAAATTGCACGCATATAGCAGGGGTCCACCGATCACTGCGACCGTTAAAGAGGTGCCACTGTAGTGGTAACGGACGAACCATATTTTAAGAAGAATGTAAAAAGAACCAATAAATCAATTAGAGCCCCCTGGTGTAGAGTTATTGCATTAGCGTTGGAACCCATGCGCGTCTGCCTCACCACCTGGCGGCAACTCGGTGTAACTAATCGGGCATGTTAGTTTGTAGTTAAACACCAGGTGGCGCCACTGCTCGTCGCTGAACCGATCCCTTCTCCCATCGTGGGCGTAATCGATTAATCGACTCTGGTCACCCGAGCCACTTTTTGGCGCATGCGCACATCCTACAGACTCGGGTCGAATAATCGAATACGCTTCTCCGCGCTCGGGTGGACACTTTATTTTTTTTTTTTTAATAATCGATAAAACTACAGCAAAATAGGATTTAAAGTATTTTATGATGGCCTAGTTTATCTATATTTCCATTCCATTAATCTAAGTTATTCTTTAAAAAAAACATGTATCACTGGTACTGGTGGCTGTTATCCTGCAGGATGGTACCAGCGCAAATGTGACGTCATCGCTCATAGCCAACCCCAGCTAGGAGGTGGGTTACTTGGGTCGGATCGTTTTGCACACGGCACGTGTATTTGTCGACTCTACTCGCAGTGTTCGATTTGAAATTCTGACGACTCGGGTTACCCGAGTCGCTCGGGTCGTGTTAATCGATTACGGCCCAGAAGGGCAGATTAGCACTTCCACCTGCTGGGTAGGCACGTGTCGGTGTATCTGAATCCCAAGGAGCCTGTGCAGTGTGAGCAATCTAGAACTTCCCATGAATACACACACAGTCTAAAGCCGTGTTTACACGGGCAATTGTGAAGCGAATTAGGCAAATCGATTCATATGAAGCGAATTAGTGGCGCATTTACACGAGCGAGTTTGAAAGTCTGTTGGCGACCGGGAACCAGCAGCCTTAGTGGTGCGCTTGTAGCCGGTGAGCACTGCTATTTGTTTAGTTTACACTCGTCGATTCAACGCCAATGTAGCTGCTACGTTAATATCGCTTGGAATTTAAGGTTAATTTAATTAAATTTTATTATTTGAGTATGTAATTCTGTTAAATATGATCGCATTCAATAGATTTCAGCCTAATCGGTCCCTAGCACTGCCGGGCACCAGCAATTAGTTACAGCTGAGCCTGTAGCCAGCGAGCACCACTATTTGACACTATCGGCGACCGGGAACCAGCTGAATCGCTTCATATAAACCACCTAGCAAGGTGGTTTACATAAAGTGAATCATATGAAGCGAATCAGCCCTAATCCGCCTCAGAGTCGTGTTTACACGGCAAATGTGAGGTGAACTAGGCAAGGTGATTTATATGAAGCGACTTAACTCGCCCGTGTAAACACGGCTTAATACTGCCTATTACTGCTCTAGGTTTTTGGCTGTGTACATTAGTTGATTAAGCAGGGACAATTTCAATCGCAGACAATTGGTTTTCCTCATTCCACTGCTTCTTTCCCTATCCTAGTAATGCCGAGAACCAGGCTCTGTAGCGACAAGTATAAATTTGTATGTCATTAGTTTGGTGCGGCCAGGGTTTTAGAATCTGTGAGTGGGAATCTTACGACCTACCAAAATGGGAGACGGACGCTTAAAGTTGCATAGTCCGATGGTTTTGAGTTTCTGAAATTTTCTGAGATAAATACATTAGGTTGATTGTTATTATGTACCTTACTTTAGCTTGAAGTCACTTTTATTTTAAGTGGCTAACTTTTGAGATATTTGAAGTGGAACCATGCCAAATGAATGTTGGTAAGCTTGTCAAAACTCTGACCCCACAGGCTTCTGCAGTAACAGGTTCTATTCAATTTCCTCCGTATTCCTTTCGGTTTGTTTATTTGTTTGTTGTTGTTTTACGTCCTAGCAGCATCTAAGGCCATATCAGGACGGGTACCGACTTGTGACAGTGCGCACTCATGGCGACTTTATAGTGCTGCCCCACTGGAAGACCAGGCCGCCAGCACCATGACCTGATATCCCACTCAGTCACATTATCCTGACACTGAGCCAACCAGCGTATTCCTTTCTGTGTGGTGACAAATGTTTAATAAGTGCACCAGTATCTAAGTTAGATATGTAGAAACAAATTTAGATAATTGTTTTGGTTTTGAAAATTTGATATTTTCATCGGACTATGCAGCTTTAACTGATTCGGCCATCCCATCTGGTGCTATATACCCGGTGTACTCTGGTATGCAGGTATTGCAGGTATTGCAATACCTCAGGGAGTTTGACGCTCCTCCCTGCAGAGTTGTAAACCACTGCCTTGTGGTACAGGTTCTTGACAGAACCGAAGGCTAAGGGAGCAAACCCTAAACAGAAAACCATGTCACTGTAGCAGCATCAAGGGCGGTTGATGTAAGGAACTCCCATCTCCCGACCAGCCACTGCAGGGACAAATAGTTTTGCGCCTGTCTTGACATGTTCTTGCCGGTGTGAAACCTCTATTTGCTCCCCGAGAGAGTGCCACTGGTAACTTGCAAAAGCCAGCAGCACTTCAACACTTTTGCAGGCAGCTTTCATGAAATATGAGAGACATTAAGACCGACTCATGGATGCAACTCTCACAGCAGAGAGCTAAATGGGGAGCTGCAGTCAAGTAATGAAAGCAGTCTTTGTCGCATCGCAACCGACAGCATGATGATGATGATGATGATGACTCTGTTGCAGCACAGACTTTCCATACCATATAGGCCCTACCGGCGCCATCAAGGCAATAAAATGGAGGGTGAGGGGGGGGGGGGGATGCGTCTCCTTTACTATGGTAACCGCTATGGTCACGCTTTAGACGCACGCATTGCAGTCGAACTGCGTTGTGACGTCACAGCGTTCGCTGGCACTGGGCAGGAACAAAGGGCGATTCTGTGTGCTCAATTCGTTTATAATGTAATAGTTGATTCCTACAAAGCCACTTCCAGGAAACTATTTCCGTCTGTTCTGAATGCCTATTCTACGGTGTGCCATTGTTGTGCTATTATGACTTATTGTTGGCCATTATGTGTGCTCTGAGTGTGTGGTATATATATATATATATATAGATATATATATATATATATACAGTAAAACCTCTCTAACCGACCACCTCCACAGATCGACCACTCCCCTATATCGATCGCTTTATTTGGGTCCCAACAATACCGTTGTAACCATATTCTAAGTCTAACTCCCTAAGCCAACCACCTCCCCTAATGGACCACTTAATGTCCGTCCCAAGAGAGGTTATATATATGCAGTAAAACCTCTCTAAATCGATCGACCATGGGACCGACTTTAAGTGGTCCATTTAGGGAAGTAGTCGGTTTAGGGAATCTTTTTATCATTACAATGCGCGATCGTTTGGGACCCAAATAAAGCCGTTTGGGACCCAAATAAAGCGATCGATATAGGGGAGTGGTCGATCGGTGGATATGGTCGGTTAGAGAGGATTTACTGTGTATATATATATGTAAGTACGCATTACGAGGAGACCGGAGTGGATGATACAATCTTTATTAACATGGAAGTATATATATAAACATGGACGTAAAATATATATATATATAGAAAGTATCTGGCTGGGCTGACAATGCCCTACCGATCAAGTAAAAATTAAAATACAGTGAATCGTATAGCAATGTGTACAAAGGCATAGTGACGCAGCCGGCGCGTGCTCAGCAGATTTAGCCGGTAGCCCCTCGCAGCTCCAAAACTCACCGCGAGGGGCAGCACCATGCGGTTTCTTACATCGGCATATACGTAGTATATGCTTTGCTATATGTATATATTCCACACACTCATTTATATACTATATATGTACTAAATACATAATCTCAAATCAGGCTGCCAATGCCAGTTAATTGTCAGAGTCCACTTGCAGGTTGTGCCGCAGTGGCAGAAGTGCTAACTAGCTCCTTATAGCATATAGACAAAGATGTATAGTGGAATCTTTTATATAAAGTCCTGTGTAGGGCACACGACAATAGATAAACTAGAGATGAATAGAATCTATATTCATAGTTCTATAACTTCCTTATTGAGGAAGCCATCAGTTATCCTCCGACTCATGGAACTGAGGAAGTCTAGGACACATCCACTCGAGTACCAAGGACTGCATGCAGAGATTCAAGGCCAGTTTGCAGACCACCTCTCCATATACACTGATGGTTCGAAAGACCAAAACCAGGTAGCTGCTCCAGCAGTCTGCCGACGGAAAAAATTTGGCGTACGCTTGCCCGATCAGAGCTCGATTTTCACTGTGGAAGCCCGAGCACTCCTTCTCGCGTTGGAGTCTATCGAGGTATCCAACCACACTAACTATGTTATATACAGTGATTTGTTCTCTTGCCTCCTGGCTGTTGCTGGATTGAAAACGAATCACCCTATTCTAGCAATGGTCATTTATAAAATGAACCAACTGGCAACGGATGGGTATGACATCCACCTGTGCTGGGTGCCTGGCCATGCCGGCATACAAGGAAATGAACGAGCTGATCGGGCTGCGAAGAAGGCCCTGAACTGTGATCTTGAACCGTGTCTGATCCCTCACTCTGATCTGAAACCACTAATAGCCACCCACATAAAATCCAAATGGCAACATGAGTGGGATGAAAACATTAATAAACTTAAAGAAATTGAACCATCTGTGGGAAAATCACCACAGACTCATGTGGGAGGTCGGTGGGACCAAGTGGTCCTTAGCCACTGCCGTATTGGCCACTCGTGGCTTACACATGCTTTTCTGCTCAAGGGGGAACCTCCCCCTGAATGTATTGGGTATCAGTCCCCGCTGACACTCAAACACATTGTACTAAGTTGCGTTGATTTTTTGGCCCTGCGCCAACAATTCTACACTGCAGACAGTATGCATGACCTTTTTTAAAGTAAAACAAGAAAACATTTTAGCCTTTTTGAGGGCAGCTGGACTGTACCATCTCATATAGTTTACTAAATAAATTCTATCAATTAGAAATAAAACTTTTCTTTTTCTATGGGAATTTGTTTCCCTTGACCACAAATATATGATTGTGAGCTTTCTAATTTAATGAGTGTCTATTGGCACATAATTGATTGTCTGCTTTTACATGTAAAAGCGATGGTTTGAACAAAAATCAAACATTTCTCGCCGTGAATATGGCCTATGCTGCCGACACGGCGTAAAGCAACCACCAATCAATCAATCAAAACCTTACTGAGCACATATGTACTGCACTAGCACACGCACACATATATGTGATGTATAACGAATTATGTGAGTATAAAGATACATAAGGGAATTATTATCATTATTGTTATACTCCGTAAGACCCAACACTGTACCAGTGGCTCCACCTTCGTCCTACTCGCCTCCACCGGATGTAGACCAGTGTCAGTCGCATATATATTTTTATTATTAATGTGTTTATTATTTATTTTACTGTACCGATTATTCTATGCCACCCCCTCTGCTCGACTGTGGCGCCGCCATCGGTGCTCATTGTCACTACTGGGCGCACGAAGCCGCCACCTACACCGCAAGGTTTTCTGTCTTTTTAAATTATTAATTTTTTTTTTAGGCTGGGACCAATATCCCCTAGACAGACACTCATCCCACTGTTAAAGTGTGGATTGTCCTACGTCTTTGTACTAACTCAGTTCTTTATATATAGGGCACAGCATGGGGTGACTGGATCGGAAGAGCGCAGGCTTCCCTTGCGGAAGGTCAGGAGTTCAATTGCCAGTCGAGTCAAGCCAATGACTTACACAATCTATACTTGTTGCGACCTGGCATGGTGCTCAGCATTACTAGGATAAGGCAAGGACTGGTTAGCTCAGGGTCAGGATAATGTGAGTGAGTGGGATATCAGCTCATGGTGCTGGCAGCCTGGTCTCCCAGTGGGGCAGCACTATTAAGTCGCCATGAGTGCACACTGTCACTAATTGGAACCCATCCTTATATGACCATAGTTGTAATGATAAAAAAAAAATTCCCTAAACCGACCACTTCCGTAAATGGACCATTTAAAGTCGGTCCCATGGGCGGTCATTTTAGAGAGGTTTTACTCTAACTCAGTAGGCGTGTATGTGTACTCAGTTGAGATCTGCCTCTTGTAATTACCTTTAAATCCTAATAATAAGCCACTAATTGGGAGTAATATGACCGCACCAAACAATTACACCTCCTTATCTTCCACTAACAGATCTAAGCACCAGCAACTGCTGGCCTTATAAACCTTTCACCTGAAGTTGAATAACAATTTCGAGTGGTGAGTCGCACTCTGGCTGCAGTTTGTACCTGGCCTAATCGGTAGAGTGCGGGCCTTGCGTACGGAAGGTTGGGAGTTCGGTTCCTGGTGGGGTCAAACCAATGACTTATAAAATTGATACTTGTCGCTTCCTAGCCTGGCGCTCGGCATTATTCGGATGGGGCAAGGACTGGTTAGCTCAGTGTCAGGATAATGTGACTGAGTGGGATATCGGGTCATGGTGCCAACGGCCTGATTTCCTATTGGGGCAGCACTATAAAGTCACCATGCATGCGCAATGTCACAAATCGCTTCCCGTCCTGATATGACCTTAGATGTTGCTAGGATGTAAAACAAAACAACCAACCGATCTGGCCATTGCCCGCGGGGCTGACATGTTTCCTGTGGTGCGCATGTCACAGGGACCAGTGGAATTTGTCACCTATCACGTGGCCAGTTCACCACTGGTTCCCAGGTCACGATCACTGGTTCCCGGGCCTGGGCACACAGTCTGGCCATTGTGAGAATACATTTGTACACACTGATGAAAACGTCACTTTAAAAAAAAAAAAAAAAAAATGCTTACGCTAGATTTGGTCCTACAGATCCAACTTTGATACTGGAGCACTCGGTAAACATTTATTGCAGTTTGGTGCTCCTGTGTTACTCACATGCAGCTGTGCTCAGAAATGTGTAAACAGAGGCGCAAGTCCAGCATTTCAGTGTGCACACTGAAAATAGATTTGGCATGTTTTCACTTCAAATATCTCCAAAGTTTTAACCCTTTTAGGTAAGAGTTACGTCAAACCAAAGACCCTATATCACTAAGAAGGCTCATTCAGCCTGTACTGTGTAATCAAAATGATCAAACCCACCACATGGTGTGATGGTTGTTCTCTTGGTTAAACAGTTGCTATATTATATGTATAAATGTATATATGAATGTGAAAGATGTGTGATGATGGCGATGCTGATGCTAATGCTGATGATGATGCGTATTTGTTCATAGCAATTTCATATTGATGTGTATTCATACTTACCTATCTCATGTATAATATATTTGTATGTGTTTACATGTGAAACACCAACCAGCAGCCGGGCTGATCAAACCCACCACAAGGTGGCACTGCGAAATTTACATTACCATGGGAGAGATAGGGAGTGAGCTGTCTTAGTGTTATAGGGTCTTGGTCAAACTAACATATAAGCCACTACGGCAACATAAGGATAGCGAAAACAAACAGGGTTGGGCTGAGTTCATTTATTTTTTATCTCTGGCGGAACTAAATGTGCCCCACCTAAAAAAGGAAAACAGTAGCAGAAGTGAGACCGTTTCAGCGATATTTCCGCGCGACACAGGTAGCGCCCCATAAAACGCGCGCATAAACAAGGTAGGTGCGCGAATCTTAATACTAGATATCGAAGAACATATACAAGTAATAATAATTAACCTTGGATTCAGCTTCGTTCTTTATATTATTATAATCCATTATAATACACATAAGCCACTACGGCAACATAAGGATAGCGAAAACAAACAGGGTTGGGCTGAGTTCATTTATTTTTTATCTCTGGCGGAACTAAATGTGCCAAAAGACCCAGACGGGTCCCTCCAACCCAACTCTGCTTAATCTTTATCAGCTAATTTAGCTGCGACTTTCATATCATTCAAGATACGCAGCGTCAGGGGGGTTTTTAAGTACTGGAACACCGCATTACTTGTCCAGTCGCCCCTTGTCCGGATCTCCTCCAATGTAGCCCCGCATATAGACAGGTACGTACATCCCCCCTGCGCAAAGAATGAGATGATAACTGTTCAATATCGAGGCCTGCAAAGCCTCCAAACAACTTTAGGGTAGATTGATATACTTTATATGTTAACGGTGTACTTCCACCTTCATCATTTGGTAATAGAAAAGCGGGAGAGTCATTAGCGGCCGGCCGTTCAGCAAAGTGTCTTTCCGTCCAATGGACAGCACATAAATCCAAATCAGGACATCTGGCAACTGGGATGTCCAGAGTTCGTTCCTGAAATTGTATTGTTTTAGACCTGCGGAGTTTTATCAACATACCCCATGGGAAGAATTTAAAATCCTTCCGCAAAAGCACGGACTCCGAAAAGGTTACGTTCGATTTTCTTAGAAGGCCCCTGAAACTGCATAGAACCGCCGCCCGCCAAGCAATATGTCCCGAATTCAAAGTGAGGTAAGAGAAAATATGCCTTAGCATATCAGGTAGCAATGGCATAGATTGCCTAGGCGTGTCCCCTAACTGCCTGCGAATGCCCCGCAGGGTAGATGATAATATAAAGTCGGAATAATCTATCTGATCTGAACCCTGTTCCTTCAAAAAATAGTTCAAACCGCTCAAATAATTAATTATCGATGAATATTTTAACGTTCTTGCTAGCCATGCCGCATATAGCGCTATTTGCATCGAACTACAAGGAATAGGAGCATGTGTCTCTGAGAATTCTCCTACAAAGGAAAAATACTTATTGACCTGCACAGCCCTAGTAGACAGGGAGTTGGGCGCGTAGCATTTCCGTTGGAAATTCCTCTGCTCTGCTCTAAGCTTTACGACCTCTGTAAAGAAAACGGATGTTTGAATAAACCATTACAACACAGTGCCTTATATGGATCTGATTCATCGATAACTTTCTCCATACCCTTGGTATCAAGCCTGCTCAAGGCATCTGTTATTACATTCGATTCACTGCTTATGTGTACAGCGGTGAACACAAAATTATATTCAATGGACATCCAGAACAGTCTTCTTAAGTAGTACATAATTAATTTGCATCTAGATCTTCCAGTGCATAGTGCCGCTTCTACAGTGGCACTGTCTGTGATGAATACTAATGAGGCCCCCCCCCAACTAGGACCCCACTTTTTCACAGCTGCGTAAACCGCCCACATTTCTTGCGAGTTAATATGGGACGTTCTAACCTCATTATCTGGCTGATCGTAATGGTGACCAACGGTCCCCCTCAGAGATGTTGATAGCGTCGGGTCAAAACAGCCTACTAACCAATCAGTGCTATACAACGCCCCGTATCCCCACTTACTAGCATCACTATAGACAGCCTGTACCAGAGAAAATTTGCCTAACATTAAAGCAGTACCATTGAACCTTCCTGCAAAATCAATCCACCATTGGATATCTTCCCTGAACCCCGCATTTAAGCGAATCTTATAATAAGGCTTTCTTACTGTCCCCATTAAGTCATAGACCCGACGAGAAAATGTTCGCCCACCACGCACTACTTTGGCGCAGTGGGCTAACATTCCGCCTAGCCTCTCTACTTCCTTCCTTGTAGCCTTCTTCCTGTCCTTAAATAATAATAACATTCCACGTAGTTTATCTAGTTTATCTAGTGGTAGAGTTAACTCCAATTTAATAGAGTCTATCAGGATGCCAAGAAATCTTATATTTGTAGCAGGGGAAATCAGTTTCTTGTAACTCACGTAGAAACCAATGCGACGTAATATAGCAATTAGTTTAATCTGCTGCTCTTGAGCTTTGTCCCAGTTTGGGGCAACAATGCAAAAATCATCGAGGTAGTTCACAATACTGTTAACGCCCTCCCTAATAGCACATCTGCAAATGAAGTCTGATATTTTAGAAAAAACAAAGGGACTGGAAGAGAGACCCATGCACAATCTATTATCCAGCATGTATGTAGGCTCCCCTCCCTGGATATTAAAATCCCATATTAAACCCTGCTTCTGCCTATCTGTCGGGTGGATTGTTACCGCGCGATACGCGTCCTTCAAGTCCACAGTGGCAAGGTAATCTCCCTGGTTCAACACATCTACCACATCATCGACACTCTTATAGTGAAATTTATTGGATACCTTTTCAGTGAACTCGTTAATCGAACTGCCTTTCGGCCTGCTGCAATCTATTATGCCCCTCCCGCCCACCTCTTTCGGTATACAGAATATATTATGTACACACTGTGGCGTCTGCTCGGTTAGGGAAATTATACTTTGATTAATCTCGGATTCTAATTTCTTTGTTATTATATTTCTAAAACTCGGGTTGTCAATTTTTTTCAATTTTGTATTATATTGTATAACACAGTCACTATTAGTGACATGGAACCCGAAAACGACTCCCCAAAGGATATATATCCAGTCCGGGTCAGTGTCGCCTCGCAGAAACAGTTCGCATATTACCCGACACGGTTTTAGCTGTACTATATTACCGGCTATGTAATGACTGCACAGGCATTTACCTTTAATACAATCACTAGCTACTTCAATTATAGTAGCCTCAGCACTCGGTACCTCTCTAATGTGAAATTTCCAACAACGACCCTCCACTGTCTCGACATAGAAACTATCTTCCTTACTTGTAGTACCGACATATATCCAATCTGCAATACTGCTAACCCGGCTAGATGCATTATCCTCAGTATCCTCTAGACCCCTATTAGGATTGTCCAGACAACTATGTCGGGAATTAATTTGCTCCCTAATAGCACATGTAGCATTTTCAGTACAGTGTTCAATTTGATTTGCATGTATCCTGTCAACCTGGCCAATATAAGTGGGCGCGCATTTTGCGCCCCATAATGAACGACGACCTAATTGGCATGCTAACTCAATAGGGCAGTCGGCCAAATCGTCAATAGCACATGTGACATTCTCTAGATTGCAATTCAGTTGACTGTAAGGCAAGTCATCATTGGACAATATACTATCACATTTACAATTATCTGGAACAACAGTGACACATTGATTATTCTCGAGCTTGTTACAAGTCGTATGGCGTGTCGCCGAATGCAGTTCGGCCACTATAACAGCCGCACTATCACCATTTTCTCCAACCTGCGGTGAGCTCGGCGCGTCTTGAACACTATTCATATAATTTAATTTGGTAGCAATGTCACCCTTGTTATGTTTCGAAACACTGTATTTCTTTGCCTTGGCATTAATTCGTCAATCTTTTGAACATGTGTATTTTTTGTGATTCTTGCTCCCGCATTTCGCGCACCAATGCCCAAAGTTACACACATCCTCACTCCTACTGCAACCGGCCTCTTTATTCCACCTAAAGCAGCCTAATTTACCGTCTTTAGTATAAGTGTTCGTGTTCGTCTTACGCGCCCCAAAGCTTGCTGCCGGCTTTTTGGTGCGCATGTTGTGCACCCCATAGTGGAACATGCATAGCCCTGTATTTCCACTTCCAAAAGCTGCAAAACCTTCCACCTCTGCTAATTTTCTGATATCCTTGTCATACTCGACATGGTAGTATCAAGGAAGTCGTTTTGCCTAGCACGGGAAGACATAAAGCATACATGCTCAAGAAAAGCTTTGTAGTCCTTAACTGTCAAGTTCTGAATATCTAGGCACCAGCGAATGGACGCAGTAATTAGCTCGTAGCAATTTAATTTTTTTACTTCTTTACCTAGTACTGCATAGCGCCTGAGCGTCCACTTACTTCTCCGCCTTCTCGTGCTGCTGCTGCTCCTACTCCTTGAATCCGAAGGCGTTCGTCTGCGCCTTCTTGTCCTGGACCTGTGACGAGTTCCTGCCCTTCCGTACTCTGAATGGACGTTCATGGCGGCCCCCGCCACCATTGATGTACCGGCGGTACCGGTCGTCCTCCTGTCATCCAACATGGCCGCCGTCGTGCGACCTGAATATTCGTCTATGCCCTGATGTCGACCCTCCTTCCGTCGCCTCATCTCGTCTCGTTGTTGCGTCAGCTCTTCTACTCGCTCTTCTAACGACAAGTCACTAATTTCTTTTAACATTATTTTCTCCTGCTCTTCCAACGTGACAGAAGACATTTTAGCTGTTAACTCAGATGAATTATCCTGAGAGTCCGAGTCAGATATTTGTGCTTCTTCTGCGGCTGCTCTTCCTCGTGTTACTCGTTCAGGCATAGTCTGCTTCCCTTTCCTCCTACCTCTTTTCTTTTTACAACTCTTCTCTACCTTATGCGACAAACCACATGCGTCACAATACGGCATGTCACGAATGTATGGTAGTCTTGAACAGCAGCACACACAACCTCTCAACAGGAAAACAGTAGCAGAAGTGAGACCGTTTCAGCGATATTTCCGCGCGACACAGGTAGCGCCCCATAAAACGCGCGCATAAACAAGGTAGGTGCGCGAATCTTAATACTAGATATCGAAGAACATATACAAGTAATAATAATTAACCTTGGATTCAGCTTCGTTCTTTATATTATTATAATCCATTATAATACACATAAAGTTGATAGTGATGAATGGAACAGAGGCCTAGCTTCCATTTACACAGGTACGCCACCTGAGATTAAAAATATAAAATATATATATATATATATACATATATATATATATATATATATGATGCTCTATAGCATTTTATTCTACCATGTTTTATTCAAATAGTGTTGTATTCCATCGCCGAAAAAGTCTGCGTACCACCTGAAAGTCCCAGACTAGGCTCTGCATAAGATATATTTATAGAGGGGGTGTAATGACGTCACGAGACAACTTCCGGTAGCCATATTGGATTACATATGAAAGGTTTGGAAGTGCTTACATTGTGTTTATTTACTGATTTGTTGGTTTATTTGCCACTGTTTTGAGCAATTTTCCCTCAAAGGCTGGGGGAAAATGGTTTTTTGGTGGAGGGGAAGTATTTGATTAATCATGTAGCCTCAAATCTTTGCTAAAGAGCAGTATGTTCACACTTTGGATGTTCTGTCAAAGAATTGGACAGGTTCAGGCAGTACCCGCTAGGTGGCGCCACATACTTCGGCAGCCTTGACTACAGTCTACAGGTAGGCCCAGTGGTGGACCTAGTGTTCTTGGTATAAGACAGGGGGCGCCATAGGTGGTATTAAGTGTAATCCAAGATGGCTAACCGCTGAGTGATGACGTCACATGCACTCTCTCTGTTGTGGGGGGAAAATGGCAGAAACTAATAACTAATGGGTTTTACAAATTCAGGTAGCCAGTCTGTGTGGCTTTTTCTAGTTTCAGATTAATTCGCGATAAATGTGTCCTACACCCCTAAAGCTAAGACTATATGTATATGTCATGTATACGCATTATACAACTATAATTAATCGGAAGCTTTCACACCGTATTATAATATTCTAAGTCATCTACTATACTGATCTGTTATTAAATTGTTCATCTATTAAGGAACTGGGCCGATAGTGTCGCCCCCTGCCTTCAAAGGCTGTAACTTCTGGTGGTGCTCACTCACTCGATTTATATATATGAGACTGTCTCAAAAGGTGCTAAGGAATATGGGACAAAACTTTGTCCATTGTTACGATCAACATACTATCTGCTTATGCATTTGCTCAGGAGAAACTGATTTGTTTTTTACATGGTGTTTCATAATCCCAATAGAATACATATTGATTTGAAGCAAATGTCCTTGTGTTTTCAGTGTAACCGTTTCTGTGCTGTTTTGTGGCAATCGTTACAATGGACAAAAAAAAAAGAGTTATCACCTTTTGAGACATGCTCATATACATATGGAATCTTCGGTATATTTATATATACATGGGAGCGGTATGGAGTTTGTGATTTTATGTTCAGATGTCACACCGATTACGACATGGACCAATTCAATTTACCACACGCGCTTCTATATGAAAAACCATAGCCGCTTCTGGACATATGGAATAACCATAACGCATCTACATCCATTTCCTTTCTTTCCTGCATCCACATAGCGTGTGCAGTATGTCGCTTCCTTGCATATGGAATCTTACCTTAACAGTGGGAAGACCACATTAAATATATCTATTTCACTATCATATACCGAAGGGATATGTTTTCTACTGGATGAGGCAACCCTTAGTTCATGGTACCAAAGACACTGCAACATGTTGTACCAAAGTTGAACGAGACCATTGTGGCCGTAATCGATTAACACGACCCAGGCGACTCGGGTCACCCAAGTCGTCAGAATTTCAAATAGAACACTGCGAGTGGAGTCGACAAATACGCGTGCCGTGTGCAAAACGACCCGACCCTCATAACCCACCTCGTGGCTGGGCTGGCTAGGAGTGATGACGTGACATTTGCGCTGGTACCATCCTGCAGGATAACAGCTACTAGTACCAGTCACACATGTTTTTTGGGGGGTAATATTAATAACATAGATTAATTAAATGGAAATATCACTGAACTATGCCATCATAAAACAATTTAAATCCTATTTTGCTGTAGTTATATTGCTTATTAAAAAAAAAAAAGGTTTTGGATTAAGGCACCATTTTTTCCACCCCGAGCATGGAGAAGCGTATTCGATTATTCGACCCGAGTCTGTAGGATATGCGCATGCGCCAAAAAGTGGCTCGGGTGACCCAAGTTGATTCATCGATTATGCCCCAGGGCCGTAATCGATTAACACGACCCGGGCGACTCGGGTCACCCGAGTCGTCTGAATTTAAAATCGAACACCGCGAGTGGAGTCGACAAAAACACGTGCCATGTGCAAAACGACCCGACGCCAGTAACCCACCTCTTGGCTGGGGTTTGCTAGGAACGATGACGTCACACCTGAGCTTGTACCTGTAGCTACCACTACAAGTCCTATTCGTTGTTTTAATGCTTTTTTAAAAATAACCCAAATAATTAGGTTTTAGATTAAGCCACCATTTTGTCCAACCCGAGCGTGCAGAAGCTTATTCGGTTATTCAACCCGAGTCTGCAAGATGTGCGCATGCGCCAAAAAGTGGCTCGGGTGACCAGAGTCGATTAATCGATTACGCCCCAGGTGTGCTGTATGATGTCATCAATCATTCTCCCCTAATGGTACTCGTATCATTTCATTGTTTGCCAGTTGAGACTGGAAAAAGGACAGGGACAGAAATGGAGGGAAAAAATAGTCCCTATTTTCTCTCAATTTAGATATTCAATCGAACATAAACTATTACAAATGTTCTATTTCTATCTAATAATAATAAACATAATAGTATTAGTTTTTTTTAGTATTAGTTAGAAATAGCTTTGGGTGGTGTAGTATATAATCAACATTATGCTAACGGCATGTCCTCCCAGTGAGGCAGCACTGTAAAGTCGCCATGAGTGCGCCCTGTCACAAGCATGTGCTCGTCTTAGGCTTTCATAGGACGTTAAACCCCAACAAACCGATGAACCACCCACCCCTCGGCACCCATTGTATGGCGAGCTGTAGTTCTAATTATCCTCACCAGGGTGCGTGTCCCTGAAAGCCTCATGGGCCGACATGCTTCTTGTTGTTCTTGCTGACGCGTTTCTCCCTCGGGGTGCTTTTCAACATGTTGTTGTTGTAAATATGTTTATTCTGTCAGCATTATGTCAGCATTTTGTCAGCACCGAAGCACTGGTCTTCCAGCCATTTTTCCATTTGGGATTATTTACACAAAAATGGTATATAGAGTATCTACATATTAAAGTGAGCTAACAATGGCTGTTGAATACACAATTTGTAGCATATTGCACAACGGGTTTCTGATAGTTACCTACAAGTTACAGTACAACCCCGTTAAAACAAACCTGAAGGGACCCTAAACATTTGTTTGATTTAACCGATCATTGGTTTAACCGAGCTTTGGCATTGACTTTGACTTTGAGTAAGCGTGTATTGCACATGTAATATACAATGTATTTGGACACTTTGATTATTATTTTTTATGTATGTACAGTGTAACCCCGTTAAACCAAGCTCCGTTAAACTAAACGATCGGTTAATTCAAACTTTTTTCGGCGGCCCGGCAAAATATTACCATTCAACATATAAAAAAGTCAGTGGGGTCTCAGATGACCTTATAAACACATGAAAGTTTGGTTTAACCATACCGGAGTGGCCTGGGGTCCGACAATTTTGTTTGGATTAACCGATAATTTGGATTAACCGACTTTGGTTTAACCAACGTTTTTATATGATAAATGGTAGTATTTTGCCGGGCTCCAACAAAGTTTGGATTAACCGATCGTTTGGTTTAACCGAGCTTGGTTTAATGGGGTTATACTGTACATAGCAATATGGCAACAGTAGTGTTAGATAACTACATCAATATTAGATGGACCGATGTGAGTATTTTCATGGTACAGTATAACCCCGTTAAACCAAACTTGAATGGACCGTAGAAATTTGTTTGGATTAACCGATCATTGGTTTAACCGAGCTTTGACTTAGACTTGGCTTTGGCAAAAACGGGGGTGCATTATGAATGTACAATGTATGTGGACACTATGATTATTGTTTTTTTTTATGTATATACAGTTTAACCCCATTAAACCAACCTCGGTTAAATCAAACGATCGGTTAATCCCGTCGTGGTTAGTTATGTGCGTTTGTTAGTGGCAGGTTGCTGTTTTACGGAGGGTTTACGGTAGTCACGGGTTCTAATGCGGTCATTGCGGTTTTAGTCATAACTAGGTCATTCAGAATGAACCATTAACTGACTGCCACTTTGACCGGGACTACCCCGGGTTAGACTGTACATGACATATTTGTACCTGTTCACCTTGGGCGTAATCGATTAAAACGACCCGGGCGATTCGGGTCACCCGAGTTGCTAGAATTTCAAATCGAACACCGCGAGTGGAGTTGACAAAAACACGTGCCGTGTGCAAAGCGACCCGACCCCAGTAACCCACGTCTTGGCTGGGGTTTGCTAGGAGCGATGACATCACATCTGTGCTGGTACCTGTAGGATAACAGCTACCAGGACAAGTCCTACGTGTTGTTTTAATGCTTTTTTGTTAATAACCCAAATTGTCAGCTTCTACATTCATAAAATACTTTAAATCCTATTTTGCTGTACTTATATCAGTTATTGAAAACAAAATATTAAGTTTTAGATTAAGCCACCATTTTGTCCACCCCGAGCGTATTCGTTTATTCAACCCGAGTCTTTAGGATGTGCGCATGCGAAAGGTCATGAGTTTGAAACCCGGCTGAGCGTCAGCAGCATGGTATCCTGTTGGGGCAGCACTATGAGGTCATCATGACTGTGTACAGTCGCACGGTGGTGCCCGTCGTGATATTGCTTGGATTTATAACCTCAATCAATCATTTAATCAGTCAAATATTGTGGGGGCCAGATTACCTGGGTATTTATTTTGTTTGTTGTTGTTTTACGTCCTAGCAACATCTAAGGTCATATCAGGACGGGTACCGACTTGTGACAGTGCACACTCATGGTGACTTTATAGTGCTGTCCCACTGGGAAACCAGGCCGCCGGCACCATGACCTGGTATCCCACTCAGTCACATTATCCTGACACTGAGCACACCAGTCCTTGCCCTATCCTAATAATGCCGAGCGCCTGGCTAGGAAGCAACAAGTATCAATTTTAAAGTCATTGGACCTGGGTATTTAAGGACAAGGTATGTATGACCACTCACTATATCTGATTATCTGACATTTGGAACTGGGTAGATTGTATATATATATATGTATATATATATAGATAGATAAATATATATATAAATATATATATATATATGTATCAATCAATCAATAGTTCCGTCCTCTAGTCAAGGGTTGGATGCAATGGTTCTCCACTTGTCCCGATGGTGTGCTGTTCTGATAGACTGTGAATAATTCAAGCCTGTCCACTGTGAAATATTTGTAAACCATGATGTTCTTGGTCTCCCTCTGCTGCCATTCACCTTCCCATGCAACAATGTATGGTATATTGAACTCTGACGAATGATGTGGCCAAAATATATAAGTTTCTTTGTCTGTATAGTGGCAAACAAGCGTTTCTTATTTTTAATTTTTCTGAGAACTTCTTTGTTGGTGATCTTCTTTGTCCATGATATTTTCATCATCCTTCGATAAGTCCACATCTCAAATGCTGCTAAACGTTTGTACATTTTCTTAGAGATTGTCCATGTCTCAGCCCCATATATTAGAGTAGACCACGCATAACACTGAAGAATACGCTTCCTCGTATGTATTAATAGCTTACTTGATGTTAACACTCTATACATTTTGGAGAATGTTGTTCGGGCTATTGTTATCCTTCTCGTAATTTCTTCCTCACATCTCCCATCATTTGTAATCTTTTGTCCGAGATATATGAATTCGGATACTTGTTCTATGATTGTGCCATCTATGGTTGTATTGATATTTGGTGTATCTGTCTTTTTACTTATAACCATTGTTTTGGTCTTCCTGGCATTCATCTTCATGTTGAATAGTATTCCAGCTTTATTGATTCTATTCACTATATCTTGTAGGTTTTTCTCACTGTCTGTTAGTATTACACTGTCATCGGCATATCTAAGATTGTTGATGTTCATGCCACCTATTGTCACTCCCTTGCAATCTTCAATGTGTCTGAAAATCATCTATATGTATATTATATATGTTATTCACCTGATGCGTGCCACGTTCTTTGTGAGACATACACAAAAAGCCGATATCAAAATCCTAGATCACTCTAGAATAAATGAAATAACATATAACTTCTCTGAAGGAATATAAAAATAGGGCCTAATTTAAAATTAATTCTTAATACAGTGAAACCTTTCTAACCGACCACTTCCACAGATCGACCACTCCCCTATATCAATTGCTTTATTTGGGTCCCAAACGATCGCCCATACAAAACCATTGTAAATTACAGTGGTATTGTATGGGCGATCGTTTGGGCAATGTAATGATAAAAAAAACTCCCTAAACCGATCAGCTACCTAAATGGACCATTTAAAGTCAGTCCCATAGTCGGTCGATTTAGAGAGGTTTTACTGTATGTATTAATTCTCTACTAGAAGGTCTGAGGTTTGAAAAACAGGGTACCTGACCGCTATTCATTTTGTTGTTACATTTGTTGATTAAAATTGCATAGTCCGATGGTTTTGAGTTTCTCTCATTTTCTGAGATAAACATATTAGGTTGTTCATTATAATCTACCTTACTTTAGTTTGAAGTAACTTTTATTTTAAATCGCAAACTTTTGAGATATTTGAAATGGAAACATGCTAAATTAATTTTGGCAAGCTTGCCAAAACTCTATCACCATCGGCTTCTGCAGTAACAGGTTCTATTAATTGACTCATTAGTCCATTCTATGTGCCGGTAAATGTTTAATAAGTGCATCAGTATCTAAGGCAGATATGTAGAATCAAATCTAGATACTTGCTTTGGTTTTGAAAATGTTATGTTTTCCTCGGACTATGCAGCTTTAAGCCGAAGAGATTTCAATCACCGACAACCTTCCTCATTGCACTGCACTTTGCTCAATTTTTGGTTATGCCGAATGCCAGGCTAGGTAGCGACAAGTAAAAATCGTTAGATGGTTGGTTTGACTCAGCTAGTTTTAGAACCCACAAGCAACCACATGGGAACCGGGCGCTTAACTTATTCAGTGTGGCGCAAACCATTAATCTTTAAATAAACCATTGCTATGATGGAAAATAACATGTCGCCTCATGCCTGTGGATCCTAGTTGTATATAATTTCATTGTAATCAGTTAGATTAATTAGATCCCGTGAGTGATAGGTCAGTCACCATGGCAACATGTTATCATTAGTTTAGAGATAGACACAGCACGGTTATAAACAACATGGTTTTTGTCTAAGTCAAATTTCAGTCCTGACATGTGAGAACAGGTCAGGGTTGTGAACTTAAACAATGGCGGCAGAAACACGAGACCCACTCAAGTAGGTCATAGGTCATCTCTCCCAAAAAAGTATTGGCGTGGGATTCTGGGACCAGGTCATTAATTGGCAACTGACTGCTTTGTCTGGCTACTGAAAAAAAGTAAAGCTTGTTTTATTTAACAATGCCTCTAGAGCACATTGATTTACACATCATCGGCTATTGGGCGTCAAACATACGGTTATTCTGACATATTTCTTTCACATAGGTTACTGTTTCCGTTCAGCAGCAAGGGGTCTTTTATATGCACTTTCCCACAGACAGGACAGCACATACCACAGCCTTTGATGAACCAGTTGTGGACCACTGGTTGGAATGGAAAATAGGCCAAACTGCAAATGTGTCCATTGAGCAGGATCGATAGGATGATCGACACGTTCACAGGTGGACACTCTATCGCCTGAGTTACGTCCTGCTCGCCCTGGCTACTGAAAGTCTGGCCTTTGGAACAGTGTGGCGCAAACCATCCGCCACTTCCGGTTACCAGTGTGAGGCAGGATCCTGGGTGAAGGTGCAGCTTCCAGGATAATGAAGCGCCCCCTGTAGGATAGAACAGAGATTCCCTGATGCCGATTCATATGTTATATAGCCTTTCAAATCAGTTGCGAATGAGGACATTCTCCTGTTGGGCAGCTATTGTTGTTTTGGCATTGTTTGTTGGGGTTTTACATCATGCATCCTGGCAACATCTAAGGCCATATCATGACAAGTATCAACTTGTGACAGTGCACACTCATAGCGACTTTATAATGCCGCCCCACCAGGAGACCAGGCTGCCAACACCATGAGCCAGTTTCCTACTCAGTCACATTATCCTGACACTGAGCTAACCAGTCCTTGCCCTATCCTAATAATGCCGAGCGCCAGACTAGGTAGTGACAAGTATAAATTGTGTAAGTCATTGGTTTGACTCGACCAGATTCTCAAACTCCCAACCTTCTGCGGGGAGAGCCTGCGTTCTACTGATTCTGCCACCGCGTCCCGTTGAGTGGCGCTGATGTTGACTTTGGTGATTAACTGAGTGGCAGACAGGTGGCGCGGCTTGCACACCTGCGTCAGACCACATTCCTGGATAGGGGTCAAGTCTGACCGCTCAACCTTTGCTAGATTAGTTGTTGGTTGGTTGTTGGCAACGTCTAAGGTCATATCAGGACGGCTATCGATTTGTGATAGTGTGCACTCATGGTGACTTTATAGTGCTGTCCCACTGGGAGATCAGGCTGCTAGCATCATGACCCGATATCCCACTCAGTCACATTATCCTGACACTGAGCCTACCAGTCCTAGGAAGCAACAAGTATAATTTTTTTAAGTCATCGGTTTAACTCAACCAGGGTTCGAACCCATGGGTTCGAATCCCACGATCTACCAAAGCGGGAGACAGACGCTCAACTCATTCGGCCATTCCGTCTGGTCCGCCCTAGCTAGATGCAGCTGGACCGGTACACCTGCCATTTGACCAAATAATAATATTTTGTTGTTGTTGTTAAAGATTTATACTGCCTATCATGGATAAGCCTGAATAGGCTTGTTTTCACCATTAGACAGTTTGTCGATAGAAAGCCCGAGCCTACACTTTTACCGACCCAAGGGATGTTTAACCTCCCACACCACATAGACATGGTATGAGAGCAACCGGCCTTTGATGATGCTGTAAGTTATACACAGCGGTGGAAATCCAAATTGGCAGATATGAGGGCATGGGGAATCGAACCACCGACCTTCAGATTAGGAGTCTGACCTAGAAAAAAGTCAGACACTCCAACCACTCCGCCACAGAGAAAACCACTCAATATATGGGCGATAATGGGGAATATTTAATATCCATGCAGAACAATGTTGATTTTTGTTGCTAATGTATTCCTTCGAATGTGCATTTTGTTCGCAATGAAATATTGATTGTCCAGCCCTAGTGGCGGGTACAGGTATGCGTTAAGATGATATACATTACGGGAGAGCATGGCTGTGGGGTCAGAGTTCAAGCAGGAGCGCACACAAGGGGCGTAATCGATTAATCGACTCTGGTCACCCGAGCCACTTTTTGGCGCATGCGCACATCCTGCAGACTCGGGTCGAATAATCGAATACACTTCTCCATGCTCGGGGTGAAAAAAATGGTGGTGCTTTTTTTTTGTTTTTGAATAGCCGATATAATTACAGCAAAATATGATTTAAATATTTGTATGATGGCATAGTTTTGTGATATTTCCATTTCATTAAACTATGTTATTACCCAAAAGAAATATGTATGACTGGTACCGGTGGCTGTTATCCTGCAGGACGGTACCAGCGCAAATGTTACGTCATCGCTCCTGCAAACCCAAGCCAAGAGGTGGGTTACTGGGGTTGGGTTGTTTTGCACACGGCACGTGTATTTGTCGACTCCACTCGCGGTGTTCTATTTGAAATTCTGACGACTCGGATGACCCGAGTCGCTCGGGTCGTGTTAATCGATTACGGCCTGTGTTAGATTAAAGCTGCATAGTCCGATGAAAACATCAAATTTTCAAAACCAAAACAATTATCTAGATTTGATTCTACATATCTAAATTAGATACTGGCGCACTCATTAAAGATTTGGCGAAACGTAAAAGGGAATACTGAGGCAATTTAATAGAATATGTTACCGCAGAAGCCTATGATGTCAGAGTTTTGGTATGCTTGCCAAAATTAATTTAGGATGTTTGCACTTCAAATATCTCAAAAGTTAATCATTTAAGATAAATTCAATTCAAACTAAAGTAAGATAGATTATAATGCTCAACCTAATATATTTATCTCTGAGAAACTGACAGAAACTCAAAACCATCGGACTATGTACTTTTAAGTTGGTTGATTAGCGAAGGTTGTGAATGAGTCCCGTAAGTGAGGACAGTAAAACCTCTCTAACCGACCACCTCCACACATCAACCACTCCCCTATATCGATCGCTTTATTTGGGTCCCAACAATACCATTGTAAGGATATTTCAACTCTCTAAGCCTCCCACCTCCCTAAATGGACCACCTAAAGTCGGTGCCATGGTCGGGCGATTTAGAGACGTTTTACTGTAGCTTGTTGGGGCGGTGCATTTGTATGGGGGCGGGTGGGGGCGGGTGGGGGCGGGTGGGGGGGGGGGGGAGTTCTGTAGGGCTCTATGTCACTGTTAACACAATTAGGCTATGCCTGGTATGTGGAAGTCAGGAGTGTAGGTTTGGTTAATGTTGGCATCATGGTAGGTCTCAGTATTCTGGGCAACTGAGTTGATATAATCTAATTATAATGTTAATTTAGTAGACCGCCCAAACTAGCAGGAACCATTCTAAAGCGATGTACAATCAAATCATTTTAAAGATGCCACACCAATATGTTTTTGTTTGTTGTTGTTTTACGTCCTAGCAACATCTAAGGTCATATCAGGACGGGTACCAACTTGTGACAGTGAGCACTCATGGCGACTTTATAGTGTTGCCCCACTGGAAGACCAGGCTGCCAGCACCATGACCTGATATCCCACTCAATCACAGTATCCTGACACTGAGCCAACCAGTCCTTGCCCTATCCTAATAATGCCGAGCACCTTGCTAGGAAGCGACAAGTATCAATTTTAAAGTCATTGGTTTGACTCGACCAGGGTTCGAACCCATGGTCTACCAACACAGGAGCGGACGCTCTAACTCATTCGGCCATCCCGTCTGGTCCAGACCAATATAGCCAGGAAGTCTTATTATGCATGCATGATTTTGTGCAAAACAAACTGCCAATGTCATTTTTAAATCTGTTTTGCTATAATCGTGCTGTTCTGCTATCAATAGCTTAAATCAAACGAGACAAACAGACTTATTTTATAAAGTGCCTACAAAGTCAAAGTTTGTTGACAAACTCCCATTATACGCATATCCCACATTAAGGAATGCATGGAACCCTGTCACTGAGGTGAACATGTCACGGTCATGTTTTAGACGCAGGATAAAGTCTATACTATTGAGTCAATATGCAGATAGAGTAAATTGTAACAACAAATTATGTTGTCCTTGTTACCCCAGGGCATATTGAACCAATATTTGAATCACAGAATTTGTCTAATGATCAGGTCCTGATTTCATCGTATCTTTTTCTAAACATGTGTTTGTTTCCTTAAAGAGCAGTCTGTAGGTTATTTGTATATTAGTTCCAGGGCTCATCATTTTGTTTTATGGATTATTTTGTTTATTGGAGGCAGTGGGAAGACAACCATTAATGGTTACACTGTTTGTGCAATTTCTATTGTCAACAGTATAGTACATGTTTGTGGAATAATGTATAGAAATTGCGAATAAAAAATGTCTTAAATGTCTAGTATGAAATATTTATTATTTGTGTTTAAAAAAGCCCAGATGGAAATAGAAGTGTCATTTACCGGAAGAAAAAAACAATCTAACCTTAAACATGCAAGTCATAAAAACAGATTCAAATTTGCCTACCGATGCTGCTGCTCTCTTGGTAACTTGGTGAGTTGGTGACATGATAACGTGGTAGTTTGGTGAACTGGTGACTTGGTGAGTTGGTGACATGAAACGTGGTAGTTTGGTGAACTGGTGACTTGGTGAGTTGGTGACATGAAACGTGGTAGTTTGGTGAACTGGTGACTTGGTGAGTTGGTGACATGAAACGTGGTAGTTTGGTGAACTGGTGACTTGGTGAGTTGGTGACATGATAATGTGGTAGTTTGGTGAACTGGTGAGTTGGTGACATGAAACGTGGTAGTTTGGTGAACTGGTGACTTGGTGAGTTGGTGACATGAAACGTGGTAGTTTGGTGAACTGGTGAGTTGGTGACATGAAACGTGGTAGTTTGGTGAACTGGTGACTTGGTGAGTTGGTGACATGAAACGTGGTAGTTTGGTGAACTGGTGAGTTGGTGACATGAAACGTGGTAGTTTGGTGAACTGGTGACTTGGTGAGTTGGTGACATGAAACGTGGTAGTTTGGTGAACTGGTGACTTGGTGAGTTGGTGACATGAAACGTGGTAGTTTGGTGAACTGGTGACTTGGTGAGTTGGTGACATGATAATGTGGTAGTTTGGTGAACTGGTGAGTTGGTGACATGAAACGTGGTAGTTTGGTGAATTGGTGACTTGGTAACTTTGTAGCGTAGTAACCTTCTGACGTGGTAACTTGACAACCTAGTAACTTAGTAACCTGGTGACATGATAATGTGGTAGCTTTGTAAATTGGGGACTTAGTAACTTGGTGATTTTTTTCTTTTTTTTTCTTGAAGATTTATACTGCCTATTATGGATAAGTCTGAGTAGACTTGTTTTCACCATTAGACAGTTTGTCAATAGAAAGCCTGAGCCTACACTTTTACCGACCCAAGGGATTTTTACCCTCCCACACCACATAGACATGGTATGAGAGCAACTGGCCTTTGATGACGCTGTAAGTTATGCACAGCGGTGGAACTCCACATTGGCAGAGGTGGGGGCATGGGGAACCGAACCACTGACCTTCAGATTAGGTTGATTGATTGATTGGTGGTTGCTTTGCGCCGTGTCGGCAGCATAGGCCATATTCACGGCGAGGAGTCAGACCTAGAAAAAAGTCAGACACTCTAACCACTCCGCCACAGAGAACACCACTGGCTGACTTGGTAAATGAGTGACCTGGTAACTTAGTGACGTAGTAATTTAGAGACCTAGTAATTTTGTAACCTGGTAATTTGTCGACTTTGTGACATGATACCGTGGTTGCTTGGTGAACTGGTGACTTGGTAACCTGGTGACTGAGTGTGGCTTCCCAACCAGCCATCCATATACACACAGCTTGTGGTATATATACGACACTCAAAATGTTAACTCCAACAACATGATAGTTTTGCAATTCACAACATAGTAGGCATACAAACCTATGAAGGAAAACTATGCACCTAACAACTCCATAATGTAAACGTCTAATCAATACACATCTATGTATCAAGTGTGTAGGAATACAACATATAACTGCTATTTTTGTATGTGAATTGTCAAACTATACCATATGTAAGTCTTTGAATGTTTGATATTGTTATTTCAGCTGATTTGGGCTAGCTGCATATATTGTAAATAACTGTATTGTCACATGGCTGGAAGACCAGTGCCACGGCGCTGACAAAAGACTTTATTCAATGAATAAACTATATTTACAAAAAAAATTACAGGTCTGACTGAGTGTGGTTTCCCAATCAGCTGCCCACATAAACACAACCTGTAGTATATACTATATAGATCTGAGTGAGTGGGTGTGGCTTCCCAAACTGTAGTACATGCTATATAATGAGTGACTGAATGTGGCTTCCCAACCATTATTGAGGTGTGAGTCACTGAGTGTGGCTTCAAAACCAGATGTCCACACACACACACAGCCTGTACTATATATACTATGCAGGTCAGAGTAACTGAGTGTGGCTTCCCAACCAGCCATTCACATACACACAGCTTGTAATATATCCTATATAGGTGTGAGTGAGTGTGGCTTCCCAACCAGCCATTCACATACATACAGCTTGTAATATATCCTATATAGGTGTGAGTGAGTGTGGCTTCCCAACCAGATGTCCACACACACGGCTTGTAATATATACTATACAGGTCTGAGTAGTGAGTGGCTTCCGATTACGGCGCAAGTTTACTGAGCAGGTGGGCGGAGTCTAAATTTTGTGCAAGGAAAGGTCCCAGTTGAATACGTCCATTTTTTATCCATAGAGGAATCCTCTCTGGTGATAGAATACCCCAAGGAAGGGAACTGTGGTACTGAGAACTGAGCCATCAGCGGTTATTGTTAATGTTAAGATGCCAAAGACATCTGCTGCATAAGGTCTATTGCAAGCAGCAATTTCCGCCAAAGTAACACAGCCGGCACCAGCTGCTGTTTCTGCTGGAATTACTATGCCAGCTGCTGTTCCGCCTATATTTGTTTGTTATGTAAAGCGCCTGAGAACGGCTTGCTGGATCGGGCGCTATATAAATGTTTTATTATTATTATTATTCCCAACCATCTGCTCACATACACACATCCTGTAGTATTTTCTGTGTGTGGTTTCCCAACCTATAGTATATATATTATATACTATACAGGTCTGAGTGAGTGGCTTCCCACCCAGCCCCCGGGCCCGGGCCCGGGCCCGCCCGGCCCAAGTGCCCGGCGCGTTCAGGCCGCCTCTGACCCGTCACGCCCCGATGACGTCACGCCTGATTTACGCCTCTCTGTTTGGACAACGGCAGCCTGGCGCGCTGCCAAACAACATCTAAATCATGGTTTTCATAATTGCATCAAATGTCCAGAAGCATCACCTGCCGGCAACTCTCCCCGATCTCTGACCCCGACTCCTGAACCCTGATCTCTGACCCTCACCCTCGAACTCCAACCTCCGATCCGACAGCCGACCCCGACATTCGACCCCGATATCCGATCTCCGACAACCGACTCCCGTCCCAGATCTCCGACACTCGACCACCAATTCCCGACTCCCACCACCGCACTCCCGACCCCCGACTCTTGACCCCCAACCTCCGATCCCCGAATCCTGACCCCTGATCCCCGACCTCCGACTGCAACCTCCGATACTACAGCCGACCCAGACATTTGACACCGATCTCCGACCCCGACCCCCAACTCCCGACCCCCGACTCTCGTCCCCGATCCCTGACATTCGACCACCGATCCCCAACTCTCAACACTGGACTCGCGATCCGAGACTCGCGATTCCCGACCCCCAACATCCGATCCCCGACTCCCGATCCCTGACTCCCGATCCCAACCTCCGATTCCCGACTCCCGACCCTCAACATCCGATCCCCGACTCCCGATCCGCGACTCCCGACCCCCATCCTCCGATCCCCAACTCCCGACCCTCAACATCCGATCCCCGACTCCCGATCCCCGACTCCCGACCCCCGACACCCAGTCCCCTACCTCCAACTCCAACCTCCGATCCGACATTCGACCGCGACATTTGACCCCGATACCCGATCTCCGGCCACCGACTCCCGATCCCCTACTCCTGATATCGGACCACCGATCACCAACTCCCGACCCCCGACCCCCGACCCCCGAGCCCCGGTCCCCGACCCCACCCGTCTCTCAACTTATAAAGTCGCCATGAGTGCACACTTTCACAAGTTGGTACCCGTCCTGATATGACTATATATGTTGCTAGGACGTAAAACAACAACAAACAAACAAACTCATAACAACCGTGTATAACGCATCCAATAAATTACCTATTTTCGCAACCTCCACCCCCCAGCCTCCCCCCACCCTCCCCCACCCTCCCCTCTCCCTCCTGCCTCCACATCTCCCCCCTCCCACCCCCTGCCTCCAGCCCATTTGAACAATACACTCCCACTTTTGTTTCACTCACCAATCGATCCCTTTCATTCGTTTAAAAAATATTTTGTTATTTGATTTCTGAGGATACCCGTTCAGATTGTTGGTAGGAGCAACTTATCAATGTCTAATATTATTATGACAGCTGGAGGCTATTATGCCTGTCCGATTTTTAAAATATATTTATTTAGGGCATAATAATATATCACAGTGCTAGTCTTACACTTTTTGAATTTTATAATTGTGACAAAATTAAAGTTGCATTGTGCATGTTTTTCGTAACATGGGTAATTTACGGGGCGGAGAGTTGCCCAAACGATATGGCACTGGTGGCGCCACCTAGCCTAAAAAACCCGAACTGGCCTGGCGGCCGCCCCGCACCCCGTCTAGCAGATTAACCGGAGTAACTCCACCAACTGCCTCCAGGGCCCGCTGACCTGACCCGACCAGACTTTGAATTTCCCGCCAAACGGTCACGTGACCACCCTCCTCCAGGTTCAAGCCATCACAACTGTTCCTGACGCAGTCAACGGAACACTGGTTTAACTTCCCCCACCCACCCACACCACTGATAAAATAGGTAAAGGGTAGGATTGAGGGTTCGGATCCCACCCACCAGTTGACCTGTGAATGCGGAGACTAACATCTGACCTGATATCATCATCATCATCATGCTGTCGGTCGCGATGCGACAAAGACTGCTTTCATTCCTTGACTGCCGCTCTCCTTTGTGTGGTTGTACATTTCATGAAAGCTGCCTGCAAAAGTGTTGAAGTGCTACTGGCTTTTGCAAGTTACCAGCGGCACTCTCTTGGGGAGCAAATAGAGGTTTCGCACCGGCAAGAACATGTCAAGACAGGCGCAAAACTATTTGTCCCATCAGTGGCTGGTCGGGAGATGTTGGGAGTTCCATACATCAACCGCCCTTAATGCTGCCACAGTGACATGGTTTTCTGTTTAGGTTTTGCTCCCTTAGCCTTCGGTTCTGTCAAGAACCTGTACCACAAGGCAGTGGTTTACAACTCTGCAGGGCAGGGGCATCAAACTCCCTGAGGTATTGCTATACCTGCAATACCTGCATACTCAACCAGCCATCCACCTGATATAATGGCCCTGTCACACTACGACGTAACGACGTCGACGTAGGGAGAACGTGAAGAACGTTGAACTTCTCGGCGTAGTATGCAAATTTGGGGACAGGTTGAACGTAGATGCAGCGTAGTGGACGAGAGCGTAACGTCGGTAAAGCGTAATGATACCGTCATTCAACGAGAGAGGTCAACGTAACGGAACGTTATGAACGTTATGAACGTTATTCCATCGCCAGAAGAACGTTACGTGACGTTATCTACGTCATGAGACGTTGAACGTACGTTGAATGCACGTTCTCCTGGCGTTATCCTGACGTTCTCCTGACGTTATCCTGACGTTCCCATTATGCCCCGTGGGCATTTGCACTTGGATTAATGTGGGTCAACGTAGTGGAACGTAGTAAGCAGCGTTGGAATAACGTCCGTTTAACGTCATTGACGTTCGCTGAACGTGAACAGAACGTACGGCGAACGTAAACCCTTACGTTCGACCTACGTCGAAACTTTTGAACATGTCCAAAACCTCGACGTAACTCGACGTAAGACGACGTAATGTGACGTAGTTCGACATCACTCTAACGTCATTATGACGTCATCATAACGTAATCCAACGTACATCAACGTAATGACCAAATATCACCACGTTAGGCTCACGTTCGCTCATTACGTTGTAGTGTGACAGGGGTATAACATTGTAGATTTGAACGTACTGATTAATTGATAATTGACCTGAAATGACCATTTAGATTAAACGTACTGATCCTCTCTGTGTTTCTGAATAAAGAATAACCACTATCACATCATGACTCCGCCTTCGTAAATTATGTAGTGGTTTTGAGTTTCTGCTATTTTCTAGAATTTATATAAATACATTAGGTTAATTGTTATAATCTACTTTATTTTGGTTTGAAGTAACTTTAATTTTGAAGGGTTGGCTTTGGAGATTTTGTAAGTGAAACGCACACAATAAGTTGAGTATTCACATCGAGATGCTGAACATCATAGCAGTGACGGGTCTATTAAAGCTGCATAGTCCGATCGTTTTGAGGTTCTGATATTTTCTGAGATAAATATATTAGGTTGATCGCTATAATCTACCTTACTTTAATTTGAAGTAACGCTTATTTTAAATGGCTAACTTTTGAGATATTTGAAGTGTAAGCATGTAAAATTAATTTTGGCAAGCACGCCAAAACTCTGACACCATAGGCTTCTACAGTAAGAAGTTCTATTAAATTGACTCGATCTTCCCTTCTATGTAGCGACAAATGTTTAATAAATACACCGTTATCTAAGTTAGATATGTAGAATCAAATCTAGATAATTCTTTTCGTTTTCAAAATTTGAGGTTTTCATCGGTCTATGCAGCTTTAACTTCACACATAATAGTCCTCTATGCAGCAATACATGCTTAACGAGTGCACCAGTATCTAAGTTGGACATGTAGGGTCATTAGCTAAGTGTTTTGATTTAAGAAACTTTACTGGCTTTAATCGGTTTATGTAGCTTTAATTTATCCAGATATTCCCGATCATGAAGTGATAGTTACATATTTTTGAAAATTGAGGCCTAAATTAAAATTCTATGTTTGAGCTATAATTTACGAAGGCGTAGTCATGATGTTATAGTGGTTAATCTTTATTCAAAAGCAGAGAGGATCAGTACATTCAATCTACAATGGTTAGTTAAGGTCAAATATCAATCAGTGCGTTCAAATCTACAATTTTTAAGTCAGGTCAAGTGTCAGATAGGTGTTCTGTTGATGGTGGCAGGAATGGTTTTGATGGTTTGAACCTGGAGGAGGTTGGTCATCTGACCGTTTGGTGGGAAATTCAAAGTCGGGTCGGGTCGGTGAGCCCTCGAGGCGGTGGGTGGAGTTATTCCGGCGTGCGTCAGCCATGGGGTCAGTTCAGGATTTAAGGCTAGGTGACGCCACCAGTGTCATATCGTTGGGCGACTCTCCGCCCCATAAATTACCCATGTTACGAATAACATGCACAATTGAACTATATAAAATATTCACCGCCCGCCACAGTCGGGGTGAATGACAACACTGTCTAAATCCAAGCAAAAGCTGCTTCGATAGGAATGAACTGTAAACACACTGAGGAGGCTCTGGTTCCAGCATGCAGTGTTTATTTATATAGAGATAGAGTTGATGAACTGGGAGAGAATGCAGACAAGCCAAAATGGCGGCCACTGGATGTTCCCAATTTGACTTTTATTAATCTACAGGGTATAATAAATTCTTCACTCTAAAAAAAGTGGGTTATGATAGATAAACATTCGAACAATATATTTAGCATATTATATTGCAATTTCATGTGGTTGTGTCCATAACCCAGCCTTCCAACAACTTTTCTTTATGGCAGCGAGGGGGGGGGGGGCACCCACCAATTACCCCTACAGCTGGGGGGGGTACTACACCAATACGCTAGGAGGAATATATATATAGAGAGTACATGTTGCCCTTGCATTTATACTCGTATAATGCGTTGTACATCACATACATGCACGGTATTCACATACATTGCGTTGTGGTGTCAGGCTGGGCCTCGCCGTGAATATGGCCCATGCTGCCGATACGGCGTAAAGCAACCACCAAATCAATCATCAATCAATCAGTCAGGCTGGACACACCCGTGCGCTCGTCCATTCTGAGACCTATCTATACCCATCGCGGTTGTACCGCCACATGCCTGCATGTACCACACAGCGCCGTGACCTCACGCAGGCACCGGGCGTCCCGCCACATGCCTGCATGTACCGCCACATGCCTGCATGTACCACACAGCGCGGTGACGTCATACAGGTACCAGGCGTCCCGCTTGTACCTTGTACCGCTACATGCCTGCATGTACCACACAGCGCCGTGACGTCACACAGGTACCGGGCGTCCCGCTTGTACCTTGTACCGTCACATGCCTGCATGTACCACACAGTGCCGTGACGTCACACAGGTACCGGGCGTCCCGCTTGTACCTTGTACCGTCACATGCCTGCATGTACCACACAGCGCCGTGACGTCACACATGTACCGGGCGTTCCGCTTGTACATTGTACCGTCACATGCCTGCATGTACCACACAGCGTCGTGACGTCACGCAGGTACCGGGCGTCCCGCTTGTACAGCCACATGCCTCCATGTACCACACAACGCCGTGACGTCACACAGGTACTGGGTGTCCCGCTTGTACCTTGTACCATCACATGCCTGCATGTACCACATAGCGCCGTGACGTCACACAGGTACCGGGTGTCCCGCTTGTACCTTGTACCGTCACATGCCTGCATGTACCACACAGCGCAGTGACGTCATACAGGTACCGGGCGCCCCGCTTGTACCGCCACATGCCTGCATGTACCACACATCGCCGTGACGTCACACAGGTACCGGGCGTCCCGCTTGTACCGCCACATGCCTGCATGTACCACACTGCGCCGTGACGTCACGCAGGTACTGGGCGTCCGGCCTGAACCGCCACATGGCTGCATGTACCACACAGCGCCATGACGTCACGCAGGTATCGGGCGTCCCGATGTTCTGATTGGTTAGAGGCCTGCTCACGGTCGATTTAATGGAGTCGTCAGTAATTAAATTCCCTTTCATCAGTCGTAGCATCCCACCCCCTCCCCCCACACACCCACTATCCCCCCCCCCCTCCCTTCCCTTCACCCTACCCTCCCCTCTTAACACCGGATCACAACCACAGAGCCTGGCCCTGTGTGTGCGCGTTTACCGATAATTGGATTCAATTAAGGATGGTGCTGCTTCTATTTGGCCACTGACTGGACGTGATGGATGAATCGGTAGAGCGCAGGCTTCCCGTGTGGAAGGTTGGGAGTTTGAAAACCCGGCCGAGACAAACGAATGACTTACAAAATTGATACCCTGGTCGAGTCAAACTAATGACTTAAAAATGGATACTTGTCGCTACCTAGCTTGGCACTCGGTATTAATAGGATAGGGCAAGGACTGGTTAGCTCAGTATCAGGATAATGTGACTGAGCGGGAAATCGGATCATGGTGCCAGCGGCCTGGTCTTCCAGTGGGGCAGCACTAAGACCTCGTCATGATTGTGCATTGTCACAACTCGCTACCGATTCTGATATGACGTTGGATGTTGTCAGGATGGAAACTCCAATAAACAAACATTTGGCCACGGTGGGCTTTATGGTGCGTTAAAACTAATAAAAGCTGTATAAAACTTTCAAAACCAAAACATTGACTCAGTGTCAGTGCATTGCCTGTATGTATATAATTCTAAGCATTAAAAGACTTACAATTCCAGGGGAACGAGTGAGGTGGTCTGCACTGACCTCTCAGGCAAGGAGCCACATAGACAGGTAGGTGTGGGTAGTGTGGTGAAATAGGGAGCCTAGGTGGTGTAATGTTTAGCACCCTGACTCGGGGTGCAAAGATGTGGGATCGAGTCCCCCTCTATGCGCAATATTTCCCATTTTCATCACCCCCCCCCCCTCCATGACAGTATTAACTATCTAACTTTAGTTTGAAGTAATTTGTATTTTAACTGTTGAGATATTTGACTAACTGTTGAGATATTTGAAGTGCAAACATGCCAAACTAAGCTTGGTAAGTATGCCAGAATTCTGACATCCCTTCTAATTTCTATGCAGCAACACATGCTTAGTAAGTGCACCAGTATCTAGGTTAGTTGTTTGTTGGAGGTTTACGTCCTAGCAACATCTAAGGTCATATCAGGACGGGTACCTACTTGTGACAGTGCGCACTCATGGCAACATTATAGTGCGGTAGCACTTGGAAATCAGGCCACCGGCACCATGACCTGATATCACACTCAGTCACATTATCCTGAGTCTGAGCTAAAGGGGCTGTCACATTAGGTTTTTTTGTGGGAGCGTATGGCGGCGTAGGCGCGTTACGTCATATACGTCGGCATACGCTGTATACGCTACTCATACGCTACGCATACGCTACTCATATGCTACTCATACGCCGCCAGATGCCGCCAGATGCCGGCTTATGAGGCATACGCCGCCATACGCTTTCATAAATCCGTCCGTCCACATTTTTTGTGCATGCTAAAAAAATCTCGACCTATGAGAGCGTATGGCCCATACGCTACTCATATGCTGACATACGCTCCTCATACGCCGGCATACGCTCCTCGTACGCTAGGGGTACGCCGGCATAGGTTTTTCATATACGCTCAACTTGTGTCACCGGCGTATCTCGTAGCGTATGTAGCGTACGCATAACCTACGAGTTACGTATGGGAGCGTACTCCTAGCGTATGCACAGCGTATGCACAGCGTATGCACGCTACTCATACGCGCATACGCTATGCGTACGCTACTCGTACGCTACTCGTACGCTCCACATGCCAATCAAAACTGTCAAAAAATGTCACAGCACGCTCCCAAATGTCTAACTTAGATACTTGTGAACTTAATATTAATAATATACATCTGTTGCCACATAGAAGGGAATACTGAAGCAATGTAATAGAGCATGTTGCTGTAGAAGCCTATGATGTTCTCTCTGGCAGAGTGGTTAGAGTTAGTAACAGTACTGACGCAAGTGTGTTTTAGAGTAGTTTAGAGTAGAGTGGTTATTTTGTGGCATCATTCCCTCACATACAGTATTCTGGTTGTACTGACTTTTTTTCGAGGTCGGAAAACTCCTAAATCTGAAGGTCGGGTGGGTCGATTCCCCAGTTTGTTTTGCCCCCACCTCTGCCACTTTGGATTTCCAACCAGCGTGTGTATAACGTACGCGCGTCATCAAAGGCGTCCGGTTGGTTGGTTGCCGGTTGCTTCTCATACCATGTCTATGTGGTTGTGGGAGCGTTTTAACAAATCCTTGGGGGTTGGTTAAAAAAGTTGTTAGGCTCGGCCTTTGCTAGCGACAAAACGATTCTAATGGTTGAATGGTGAAAACAAGTCTATTCAGACTTATCCATGATATGCAGTATAAATCTTCAATCATGTCAAAGTTTTGAAATGCTTGCCAAAATTAATTTTGCATGGTTGCACTTAAAATATCTCAAGAGTTAGCTATTTAAAATAAAAGTTACTTTAAGCTAAAGCAGAGAGCGTGTATATAAACAGATGAGAGGGACAACTCTCATACTAGACCGTGTAACACCCCTGCCGACCTGTGGGCCGCTCCAAGGTGGTGGATGTTTGTTTGTTTGTTGTTGTTTTAAATACGTCCTAGCCACAATCAAAGGTCCATATCATGGACGGGTACCGACTTGTGACAGTGCGCACTCATGGCGAGATTCTCCTTTATAGTGCTGTCCACGGGCGAGGCTGAGGGGAAATCACACTACATGAAGCTACAGTGAGTTTGACCTGTCACAAATCGGTACGCTTCTCAATACAATCGTGCATGTTGCTAGGCCATGAAACCCCAGCTGATCCAACAACGGCAGGGGTAAATAGAGAGAGACAGCGTTAAATAAATAACCAGTAACAGTCTGAACAGGGGCAGTGGGTCGTGAGCCGGGTAGTCGCTTGCGGTATTGATCGATTCATCATTTGGCACGCCTGTCCAAGTGTCGTGCATGGTGTCTCATTGGTTAATAGACCTTTTCCGCGGGGCATGCGCGCTTACCTGAAACTCAGGGGCGGGTCAACTCGGCATAAAAGATGTATCAGATTGTGAAAAACCAAACAGTTATTTAAATGTGATCCTACATATCAAACTTAGATACTTTTGTACTTATCAAGCTGGTTGGTTGGTTGTTGGAGTTTTACATCCTGGCAACATCTAAGGTAGCGACTTGTGCCAGTGCGCAATCATGGTGACTTGATAGTGCTGCCCCATTGGGAGATCAGGCCACCAGCACCATGACTTGATATCCCACCCACTCAGTTACATTATCCTGACACTGGGCTAATCAGTCCTTGCCCTATCCTAATAATGCCGAGCACCTGGCTAAGAAGCGACAAGTATCAATTTTCAAGTGGTAGGCAGACTTTTTCGGCGATGGAATAAAACACTATAGTACATAGAGCATACACACATTTACGTCATATATTAGACAAAATTATTTAAAATTGTAATCTCAGGTGGTATGCCGATGTGTACCTGCGTAGAAAACGACCCATATTAACTGTACGTGTCGGTGAATGGCTATCAATTCTTATCGCATACAATTTCAATTCAAATATTGAAGACCATCCGACCCAGTGATTGACAGGTCAGTCGCCATGGCGACTAACTGTCCTGCAGTGTTTATAAACAGCCACCACATGGCTCAAAATGAGCCGCGTCTCCCTCACTAAATGTTCTGATTGGTGGCATTGCGGCGGGATGGGCTATAAAAATCAACACTGGAGGCAGTGCCACCGTACGACCTCCTGAAAGTGAATAGGACACCTGACCCAAATAAGGATCATTGAGGGCCAGGGTTTTAATTGGCGACCAACCGGTTCATCCCGCCACTGAGAGTCTGCCATTAAAGGTCTCGCGTAAACAAGTTGGCTATCAGTTACTTAAAGCTGCATAGTCCAATTAAAGCATCATATTTTCACTTTTGGAACCTAAACCCTGACCTAGATTTGATCCAGCATTTCTAACTCCAAATAAGTTGAGCGTCCATTTCCCATTTTGGTAGATCGTGGGATTCAAACCCACTGGTTCGAAGCCTGGTCGACTCAAACCAACAACTTAAAAATGGATACTTGTCGTTTCCTAGCCAGGTGCTCGGCATTTTTATAATAGGGCAAGAACTGGTTGACTCACTGTCAGGATTATGTGACTGAGTGCGATATCAGATCATGGTGCTGGTGGCCTTGTCTCCCAGTGGGGCAGCACTATAAAGTCACCATGAGTGCGCAGTGTCACAAGTCGGTACCCTTCCTGATATGACCTTAGATGTTGCCAGGACGTAAAGCTCCAACAATCAACAGTACTGAAGCCTATGACGTCTGGTATGTTAATGTGCATGCCAAAATTCATTTTGCGTGTCTTCATTTAAAATATCTCCGAAGTTAACCCTTTAAATTCAAAGGTACTTGAAGCTAAAGTAAAGTAGATTATACTGATTGTAATATAACTGGAAGCCCGGCCATCAGAGCCCCAGATATACCACTTACTCTTCCCAGATGCGTTCTGACAACTGTCTGTCAGTTCACACCTGATGCCCCTCTCCAACAAACTCATCTGTAATATATCTACTATATCTCTCATAAGGCAGAAAAGGGAGACAAGTCATGCAAGATTGACAGTGAAGAAGTTGTGCTTTATTGTCATCAACTCCTGTTCACCTACTGGTGACTTATCACCCTGATCCCTTACCTTCTGTCCACACAGAGCCTCATTACTCTCCTTAGTATGTATATGAATCAGTGCCTACAGCCCATTGAACCGGAGTCCCATGGTTTTTTCACACAGTTCAGTTTGTATATGAAAGGTGGAGCATCAGACAGAGTGTCTGGGTTCCTGCCCAAGTGCAGAGTGTGTCTCACTCAAGAGTCAGGAGTAGAATAGTATTCACTTCAAGAGTTCAGCCAGAAGGCCTCCTGCCCAGAGTGTCTGGAGCAGTGTCTATAGGATAATCAATATCAAAATGAGGCTAGTGTGGTCAGGTGGGGTAAAGGGGCGCAGGTGACTGGGCCTCCCACAGCCAGCCAATCAGGCACCCTCTACAGCCTGGGGGGCGATGCCCCAATATGGGCAGCTGTCACTCAACCCCAGCTGTAGGTGGTGTCCATAATGTATGCAGAATGACTGGTGTGCTTGCCCATCGGCCCTGTGGTAACAGGTAGTTGCAGACAGTTACAATACATATATATATTCAAAATGTCCTTCTCCACTTGCACTCTTACTGGTGCATAGAGGGAACATTTCACCAAACATTAACTGTCTCTTATATAGGAACAGCTCGTCATAATCTCGGGCACTATGTATTAACATATATTTTCCATAGCCTAATATGTCACACACGAGTGGGGCACCCATTGCTTTTCTATTACATAACCTTGGTCCCCACTCCGTCGCCCGAGGATAATAATGCTCTCTGCCAATATATAATTCCGAACCGTAAATCCGTATATTTTTACATGATGAAGCTACTAATTATGTACCTATGAAAATAAGGCAGAAAATCCAAAGTATTGGTCTTTGCCATGTTGATACAATGATTGACAATGCTTGATCAGACGGGATGGTCGAATCGGTAATAGCTATGGATGGTTTCCCGTTGCTGAAGGTTGTGGGTTTAAACCCCAGACAACCCCAGACCAACATGACCAGACGGGATGGCCGAATGAGTTGAGTAAAAGTAAAACTTGTTTTATTAACGACGCCTCTAGAATACATTGATTTTCATCATTGGCTATTGGACGTCAAACATATGGTCATTCTGACATATTTCTTTGGAGGAAACCTGCTGCCGCCACATAGGCTACTCGTTCCGATAAGCAGCGAGGGGTCAAATCAATGACTTACGAAATGCATATGTGTTGCTACCTAACCTGGTGCTAGGCATTATTAGGATAAGGCAAGGACTGGTTGGCTCAGTGTCAGGATAATATGACGGAGTGGGATATCAGATCATGGTGCTGGTGGCCTTGTCTCCCAATGGGGCAGCACTATAAAGTCGCCATGAGTGCGCACTGTCACAAGTTGATACCCTTCCTGATATGACCTTAGATGTTGCCAGGACGTAAAGCTCCAACAACGAACACTACTGAAGCCTATGGTGTCTGTCACATGTTGATGTGCATTCCAAAATTAATGGTGTGCGTTTGCCTTTAAACTATCTCCAAAGTTAACTCTTAAAATTAAAGTTACTTGGAGCCAAAGTAAAGAAGATTATGATGATGAACCTAATATATGTACCTCAGAAAATAAGGCAACAAATCTAAAGTGTTGGTCATCGCAATTTTGATACAATGAATGACAGTGGGTGACCAGACGGGATGGCCAAATCAGTAACAGCGCTGGCTGGTTTCCCGTGCTGGAGATTGTGGGTTTAAATCCTGACCAAGCCAAGCCAATGACTTGATCCTTCTCGCTACCTAGCTTGGCGCTCGGCATTACTAGGATAGGGAAAGCATTGATTAGATCAGTATCAGGATAATGTGACTGAGTGGAATATCAGATCATGGCGCCAGTAGCCTGATCTCCCACTGTGACAGCACTAAAAAGTCACCATGAGTGTACACTGTCACAAGTCGGTTCCCGTTTTGATATGACCTTAGATGTTACCAGGATATAGCATAAATCATCAACAAACAAACACCAGTACAATGGATTTTAAAATGAAATCTTATTTCAGGGGTGAGTGGCTGTGGCTACAATGCACAAGTAATTACCTTGCATCTCCATGTACGGCTAGAATGTCTCTATTACACAGCGGAAATGACTTTGTGTTGTAGACAAATGAACAAAGACTGTCTGCCTTATTATCATCACACATGGATAACATTCTAAGACTGGAGGCTTACATCTTTCTCTTCCATGAAGGAAGTGAACAGTTCCTATTTCCTTACATGAAGGCACCCTGCAGGCAATAACCTTCCGGTGTACCAACCAACATGACCAGACGGGATGGCCGAATGAGTTGAGTAAAAGTAAAACATGTTTTATTTAACGACGCCCTAGAATACATTGATTTTTATCATCAGCTATTCATCATCATCATCATCATGCTGTCGGTCGCGATGCGACAAAGACTGCTTTCATTACTTGACTTGCCGCCTCCCTTTAGCTCTCTGCTGTTGAGAAGTTGTCGTCCATGAGTCGGTGTTAATGTCTCTCAGCTTGCAGGTTGCTCTTGATGGTACATTTCATGACAGCTGCCTGACAAAAAGTTGATGAAAGTGCCAGCTGGCTTTTTGCATAGTTACCAGCGGCACTCTCTTCGGCGAGCAATAGACGGTTTCAATCACACCAGCATGAGAACATGCTCAAGACCAGGCTGCAAAACTATTTGTCCCTGCAGTGGACTTGGTCGGGAGATGTTGGGAGTTCCATACATCAACCGCCCCTTAATGCTGCCTACAGTGACATGGTTTTCTGTTTGGGTTTGCATCCCTTAGTCTATTGGACGGTCCAACATTATGGTTCATTCCTGAACATATTTCCTTTTGGGAGGAAACCTGCTGCCGCCACATATGCTACTCTTTCCAATAAGCAGCGATAGGTCTTTTATATGCACTTTCCCACCGACAGGACAGCACATACCACACAGCCTTTGATGAACCAGTTGTGGACCACTGGTTGGAATGGAAAATAACCCAAACTGCAAATGGATCCATTGAGCAGGATCGATCCGACGGGTGACAGGAATGAGTTGAGCGTCCGTCTTCCGTTCTGGGATATTACGGGATTCGAACCCACGGGATCAAACCATGGTCAAGTCAAACCAATGACATTAAAGTTTATACTTGTCGCTTCTTAGCCTTGCACTCAGCATTATTAGGATAGGGCAAGGACTGGTCAGTTCAGTGTCAGGATAATGTGACTGAGTGGGATATCGAGTCATGGTTCTGGTGGCCTGGTCTTCCAGTAGGGTGGCACTATAAAAGTCACCATGAGCGTGCACTGTCACAAGTCGGTACCCGTCCTGATATGAGCTTAGCTGTTGCCAGGACATAAAACTCCGAACAACGAACCAACCAACTAACATTCAACACTGGATAGATCCAGATAGTGTGTTCAAAGTTTGAGGCCACTCAGAAGCTTGATTCGCTAATCCAGCATTTACCGCCATTTTTCAAAATCTTTATTCCAATTAAAGTTGCCGAGTCCGATGGTTTTGAGTTTATGACATTTTCTGAGATAAATACATTAGGTTGATCGTTAGTATGTACCTTACATTAGCTTGAAGGCACTTTTATTTTAAATGGCTCACCTTTGAGATATTTGAAGTCCAAACATGCTAAATTAATTGCGGCAAGCACGCCAAACACTATGGGCTTCTACAGTAACAGGTTCTATTTAAGTGCCTCAGTATTCCCTTTTGTGTGGTGCTTAATATTTAATAAGTGTGCCAATATCTAAATTAGATATGCAGAATCAAATTTAGATAATTGTTTTGGTTTTGAAAATTTGATCTTTTCATCGGACTATGCGGCTTTAAATAACATCTTTTTCCTGCACCGAGGCACTGGTCTTCTGACCTTAGCATTTATGGCGCATATGAACTATTTATAGATGAGATGATGAGATGGTCATCATCATCATCATGCTGTCGGTCGTGATGCGACAAAGACTGCTTTCATTACTTGACTGCCACTCTCCATTTTGCTCTCCGCTTTGAGTGTGATGTCCATGAGTCGGTCTTAATGTCTCTCAGCTTCAGGTTTCTCTTTATGGTATCCTTGAACCGGAGATGAGGGTGCCCTCTCTTTCTGTAACCAGAAGACAACATTTCATAAAAGCTGCCTGCAAAAGTGTTGAAGTCCTGCTGCCTTTTGCAAGTTACCAGCGGCATTCTCTCGGGGAGCAAATAGAGGTTTCACACCGGCAAGAACATGTCCAGACAGGCGCAAAACTATTTGGCCCTGCAGTGGCTGGTCGGGACATGTTGGGAGTTCCATTCATCAACCGCCCTTAATGCTGCCACAGTGACATGGTTTTCTGTTTAGGGTTTGCTCCCTTAGCCTTCGGTTCTATCAAGAACCTGTACCACAAGGCAGTGGTTTACAACTCTGTAGGGCAGGGGTGTCAAACTCCCTGAGGTATTGCAATACCTGCATACCCTAAAGAGATGATATGAGATGGTATGAACAATATATAAACAGTAGCAGGTAGCAATCAGGCATTGCAAATATTACATGGACCTTATTTTGTACAATTAGACTAGAGGATAGTCATTTGACTTTACACTATGTCATTTATTTGCCCCTCATACCTGTGAGGAGACATTAATACAATGGGTATGACTTGCAGTTGAAATTAATAGTGGATTTGGGATTATGTAGATAATACAGATGGTTGCAGGACTTATTTAAATTGGCTGGGTAAACTATAGCTTTGTGGCTAGTATGTATTTCATTAGTCCAGTCAGGTATTACAGAGTGGAGGGTATACTTTGGTAGTTGTTATATATTTTTCTCTTTTCTCAGGGGAAGGGGGATTTGAGATTTAATACCCCGGAAAGTATGTGATTCTTTCATCCAGACTTTATCACCATTTAATACCCTTTCTTTACTATGGAAAGTATATATATAGATTATCTGCGCTATAGTAGTAATAATAACAATAATGACAAGACACAAATACAGTTTGGAGTGAGTAATATCCTCTGGCTGGCCTCTAAGACCCCAATCTGTTTATTTAAAATAAAAAATCAGGCAGAAGTGACCAACTGGTAGTGGGACAGGAAGCACCAGCTGACCGGCTACCTTGGCTTCCCTGTCCCCACAGACAACTGTACACCATTTTGCTCTAACCGCGTTGCACAGAACATTCCAGAATCCCCACAGGTTCAAGCTAGGAAGCCCTCTGACCGCTTAGTATAATACTTGTATAAAGGTGGACATTTATACATACACATAAGTCGCTCATCTTGCCTTGACTGTCATTTAACACACATTCTCTTTACTAGAGAAATTATATCTGATGCTCTATGTAAATTGATGAAGTGAAATAAAATTGCTTTGACCTCCCGGTACTCATTAATTAAATATATAGACTACCAGACAGGATGGCCGAATAAGTTGAGCATCCACGTTCTCTTTTGAGAGATCGGGGGATCCGCACCCATCGAACCCTGGTCGAGTCAAACCAATGACTTAAAAATTGATACTTGTTGCTTCATAGCCTGGCGCTCGGCATTATTAGGATAGGGTAAGGACTGATTGGCTCAGTGTCAGGATAATGTGACTGAGTGGGATATCAGGTCATAGTGCTGGTGGCCTGGTCGCCCGGTGGGGCAGCACTATGAAGTTGCCATAAGTGCCCACTGTCACAAGTTGGTACCCGTCCTGATATTACCTTAGGTGTTGCTAGAACATAAAACAACAACAAACAAACAAATATATAGAATCCGATGTTTCTGAATTACTGCCATTTTTAAAAGATAAATGTATATTGGGTTGATCATTGTAATCTACTCTCTTTTCTTCAATGTAAATATTAATTTAAAGGGTTAACTTTGAGGGGGTGGGGAACATGAAAAACAAATTTTGGTGTGCACACTGAAATGCTGGACATCATAGGCTTCAACAGTGACATGTTCTAGTAAATTCATCGAATATTCATTCTATGCAGCAGTACATGTTTAATAAATGCACTGATATCTAAGTTGTATAGATGGCATAAAATAAAAAATAAGTGGTTTCGAAATGTTGATGCTTTCATCGGACAATGCGGCTTTAAGAAAACCAGTCTAAATGTAAGATATGCAAGCTATGTTGGCATAATGCATTCTTTATATGGGTTGTATTATTTTACTTTCCTGAAGGATTGGGTTGGTTTTTGTATCATAGTTTTCTGAATTGTTTCCATTATATATTACTATTAGGGGCAATGCACAAAGTACGTCGTTGTGAAGGAGGTGGGTGGGGAATGTGGAAATCATAATAAATGGAACAAAATTAAGGGAGCGGGAGTTGTTTTGTGTGAACATTAATTGATTAGTAATTTTGAATATTAACCTTTTTAAATGTGACTATGTAGTAACACATTAGACTAGAGCAGTATTAATTATTCCTCCACCTAATGTACACACATTTAATAATGACACCAGTTGAATATAATCCAAGTGATGTAACACCTGCTTGTCAGGGCAAGTGATGCATGTGGCTTGAAAGGTCACGCAGTACATGGTTTTATTATTGTAATAATATCTGAGAAGCCACCCATTTGTTAAAGGCAGTAATCCATTGTCACTGTCACATTCTAGGGAAAGCATTTGCTCGTAAAAAAAAGCCACATTAAGGAAGCTGTGATTTAGAGCTTAGTCACAATCACCATCGTTACCAGAATTCACACCACTCACCATCACAATGGTGACCAAGGTTAACACTACTCACTATCAGTATCACCATGGTAACCTAGGTTTACACTACCCAATGTCACCATGGTTACCAAGGTCAACACTAGTCATCATCACCATGGTGACTAATGTTCACGCTACTCACCATCACCATGGTAACCTAGGTTAACACTACTCACTATCACCATGGTAACCTAGGTTTACACTACCCAATGTCACCATGGTGACCAAGGTTAACACTAGTCATCATCACCATGGTGACTAAGGTTCACACTAGTCACCATCACCATGGTGACCACAGTTCACAGTAGTCATCCGTCACTATGGTGATCATGGTTTACACTACCCACTGTCACCATGGTGACCACAGTTCACATTACTCACCAGTACCATGGTGACCACAGTTCACATTACTCACCAGTACCATGGTGACCAGAGGTCACACTACCCACCATCACCATGGTGACCAGAGTTCACACTAGTCACCCATCAAAATGGTGACCAGAGTTCACATTACTCACCAGTACCATGGTGACCAATGGTCACACTACTCACCATCACCATGGTGACCAGAGTTTACACTAGTCACCCGTCACCATGGTGTCCCAAGTTCATACTACTCACCATTACGATGGTGATCATGGTTTACACTACTCACCATCACCATGGTGACCAGAGTTCATACTACTCACCATTACCACGGTGATCATGGTTTACACTACACACCAGTACCATGGTGACCAGAGTTCACACTACTCACCATTACCATGATGACCAAAGGTCACACTACTCACCATCACCATGGTGACCAGAGTTCACACTAGTCACCCATCACCCATGGTGGCCAGAGTTGACACTACTCACCATTACCATGGTGACCAAAGGTCACGCTACTCACCATCACCATGGTGACCAATGTTAGCACAACTCACCATCACCACGGTGACCAGAGTTCACACCACTCACCATTACCATGGTGACCAAATGTCACACTACTCACCATCACCATGGTGACCAGAGTTTAAACTAGTCACCCGCCACCATGGTGGCCCGAGTTCATACTACTCACCATTACCATGGTGACCAAAGGTCACACTACTCACCATCACCATGGTGACCAAAGTTGACACCACCATCATGGTGACTAGAGTTCATACTACTCATTATCACCATGGTGACCAAGGTTAACACTAATCAACATCACCATGGTGATCAAAGTTGACACCACCATCATGGTAGACTGAGATTATCAATATCAATACGGAACCTCAGTCACCATCTTACCATGGGTGATCGACACTGGTTGACATCACCTCACCCATTGTGACTAGAGTTCATACTACTCATTACACACCAGGTGACCAAGGGTAACGATCTAACAACATCACCATGGGTGACCAAATTAGACGACCACCGATGCATGAAGTACTAGCAGTTCATTCTATTCATTATCACCATGGTGACCAAGGTTAACACTAATCAACATCACCATGGTGATCAAGAGTTACACTACTCACTGTCACCATGGACATGTTGGGATATAAGGAAAAAGAATGTAATCATCATGACAAGAGGTAGGGAGGTGGAGGTGGCAGACTGATCAAAATAAGCAGGACGTATTTTATGTACGCCCCTTAATCATCTTCATGGTCCTTGTCCAATCTCCTAGCACAAGCCATCAGTTGTTGACAAACTCTCCAGGGCATGTTGTAGAGTCATACCAATGTCACACACAAACACGGGTCTGTCCAGACCTAGAATCAAACCTGTGTCTCTTACCTGTTGGGATGGTAGACTACCTAATCACCAGGTAACCTCAACGCTGGTTAATCCATAACTCTAGTCTATATATGGAGATTACCTGCCGTGTGCTAATTAGCTGGATGGGTATAATTATAGCGTATGTATGGTTTGGGGGGGTATTTTTGTTGGGGGTGGGGGTATTGTGAGGAGGGCGAGATCCACAGTAACGGCATGATAAAAGCGATATCGGACTGGCCTCAGTTGATATCACTTCCTTATCGATATCACTTTCGATATCACTTTTGAAAGTTTCATAATCCGACAAAAGGATAACATTTTCAAAACCAAAACAATCACCTAGATTATATCCTACATATCTAACTTAGATACTGATGGATTTATTAAGCATTGATTGCCACATAGAAGGGAATGGCTGAGTCGATTTAATAGAACCTGTTACTGCTGAAGCTTGTTTTTGTCAGGTTTTGCGCAACGCACGTTTTGGAAAATAATTAATTACGTCGAACTTCTCAGCGTCGTATGCAAATATTCGGCACCAAGTTGGACATTGATGCGAGCGTAGTTGATGTGAGCTAACGTGAGCCGTAACAACTGGCACAGCGTAGGACGAACGAGAGGTGCAACGTTGGACTAGCGACACTCCAGCACGCGCGACGCAGACTTTAAGCGCACACTAGACGGTCGTGGGCCTGTCACACTACGACGCTTCTCTCGGCGATGACCCGTCATCATTGAAAGTACTATCTTGCGCGTCGAGAAACGTCGAAACTTCTTCCGGCGGTTTAGTGGGGAGACAGACGCGATCAGCGCGGCGGCGTTATGCGCTGCGCCGCCAACGTGTGTCGACGCCTGGGGAAAAAAACAAAACAGTTAGTTGGAGAGACGTCTTCAATTTTAACCTTAAATGTCGCTATGGCGTAAAACAAAAACGGCCCAGTTTGCGCAAAGCGTGACAACGACCCTCCACGCGCGGGCGCCGGGCTTCCTAGCGTTCCCTAACGTTTATTCCGGCGCGTGCCATCGCAGCGCTGCGCCGCGCTACCGTCCTGTACCCAACTATTTGCGCGCGTTGTCGATCGCTTGGTTTTTTGACGCACGCTTAAAGACGCTTGGGCGACTGGCTAACGCGCGCCGGACGTTGTCCGCCGACCATCACGTCAAAGATGTGTCGAACGGTACGGTACCGACGCGCCCATAACGCGCCACCAGCGCTTCTCGATATTTCACCAAATATCGCCCCAAAACACCACACGTTGACGGGTCGCCGGCGAGAAGCGTCGTAGTGTGACAGCCCCATTAACGACGTCAACTACGTCCAGACACGTTAGCGAAACGTTGGAGCGACATTCGCCACGCGTCACAGACACGTTAAGCCGACGTTGCGATACATGTGCTATCATGTTTTCCACATAGACCAACGTTCACTTAACGCTGGCCGCACGTTCCTCTCCGATGTTGGGTCGCTGGTCTGACTAAGGGAACCTAGATCGTAGACTCACCGACGCAGCAGTGACACGGTCCACCTATGTCAGCCTAACATCAGTGTAACATCATCCTGACGTAACGGCTTCACGTCGAGCTACGTCGAAAGTTTTGGACATGTTGAAAACCTTGACGTGCGCCGACATAACACGACGTAATGTGACGTAGCTTGACATCAGTCGAATGTCATTCTAATGTCATCATAACGTAACCCAACGTACCTCAACGTAATGACGAAAAGTCACCTACGCCAGGCTTACGTCGGCTCTTACGTCGTAGTGTGACAGCCCTTTAAAGTAAGGTAGATTCTAACGATGAATCTGATGTAGTTATCTCCGAAAATGACAGAAATTCAAATCCGTCGGACTATGCCACTTTAATATTTCACTCTTGTTAGTTGTAAATTAAGACGGGTCCCAGCTCCGAATGGATGCTTTGATGTTAAGGCCCTGTCTCATCCCTCGCATTTAGGTTCTGAACCTCTGAGACCCGTAATAACTAGATGTAATATGTTGAGTCTCGGCCGTCAGAGCTCCAAGATACCACTTACTCTTCTCCAGGGGCGTTCTGACAACTGTCTGTCAGTTCCCACCTGATGCCCCTCTCAAACAAACTCATAAGGAAGAAAGGGAAGACAAGTCATGCAAGATTGACAGTGAAGAAGTTGTGCTCTATTGGCATCATCAACTCATGTTCACCTACTAGCTACCTATCACCCTCACTCCTTACCTACTGTCCACACAGATCCTCATTACTCTCGTTTGTGTGTCTAAGAATCAGTGCCTACAGTCCATTAAACCGGAGTCCCATGGTTGTTGCACACAGCTCAGTGCCTTTTGAATAGCTGTTGCTAGTTTGTGTCTAGAAAGTAGAGCTTCAGACAGAGTGTCTGAGTTCCTGGACAAAAGAGTGTCTCCTGCTAGAGTGTCTAGCTCAGAGTCTCTCTCAAGAGTGTCTCCAGAAGTGAATGAAGAATAATATATATCAGCGTGAGGTCTGTGTCTCAGGTGCAAGGGTTGCAGGTGACTGGGCCTCCCACAGCCAGCCAATCAGATACCCTCTACAGCCTGGGGGGCGACGCCCTAATAGGGGCAGCTGTCACTCAACCCCAGCTGCAGGTGGTGTCCATAATGTATGCAGGATGGCTGGGTGTGCTTGCCCATCGGCCCTGTGGTAAGTGGTAGTTGCAGACAGTTACAATAAACATACATTAAAAATGTCCTTCTCCTCCACTTGCACTCTTACTGGTCCATAGAGGGAACAATTCACTAAACATTAACTGTCTGTTACATATGACCATCAGGTCTTAATCTCAGGCACTATGTGTTATCATGTTTTCCACATAGTCTCTTATGTCACACAGCGAGTGGGGCACCCATTGCTTCTCTGTTATATAACCTTGGTCCCCACTCCGTCGCCCGAGAATAGTAATGCTCTCTGCCAATATATAAATCCGAACCGAAAATCCGTATATTTTTTACATAGAGCTTAGCTTTGCATTTGCAAATACTCACTCATCCTCATGGTTGGTTGGTGAATTGTTGGAGCTTGCAGTTAGTTATTGGAGTCCTGGCAACATCTATGGTCATATCAGGACGGGTACCGACTTGTTACAGGGCATACTCATGTCGAATTTACAGTGCTGCCCCACTGGGAGGTCAGGCTGCCAGCACCATGACTCAATATCCCACTCAGTCACATTATCCTGACACTGATCCAACCAGCACTTGCCCTATCCTAATAATTCCGAGCGCCTGGCTAGGAAGCGACAAGTATCAATTTTATAAGTCATTTGTTTGAGTCGACCGGGAACCGAATCCCGATCTTCCGCACGCGAGGCCCGCGCTCTACCGATTCGCCCCCCCCCCCCACTCCCCGCCATAATAACTAGAGGTTGGGTTTTGCACTGGTAAATGCAACGTTGCATATCGTTGGATATCGAGAGCACACTAATAAGCTGTTCTTTGATCTTCATGTATTAAAATTAGTAGACTTGGTTAAGACCAAATCTAGTGTGATAATTTACAATGCAAACAAAGGGCTACTGCCAAAAATGTAATTTACAGTATTGAGGGTAATGTTGATATGCTTTTAACTTTTCTTTTTCTTATTTCTATGGTATAAGCAATGTATCTGTGTTATTTTTAAATGGGGAAAATACCTCATAAGTATTGTACTTATGCTTTCTCCCTTTTCATGTGAAAGAAATTACTGATATAAATATCAACTTGTGTGTACATTGATCATGTGTAAATAAATATTTTATTATTATTATTATTATTATTATTATTATTATTATTATACTCACTGGTCCTCTGGGTCCCCGTTCCCAAATCCCATATCGGGCAATAACTGTCTAAAGGGGCTGTCACATTAGGGTTTTTTGCGGGAGCGTATGGCGGCGTAGGCGCGTTACGTCATATACGTCGGCATACGCCGTATACGCTACTCATACGCTACGCATACGCTACTCATACGCTACTCATACGCTGCCAGATGCCGCCAGATGCCGGCTTATGTGAAGCGTATGAGGCATACGCCGCCATACGCTTTCATAAATCCGTCCGTCCAAATTTTTTTGTGCATGCTCAAAAAAACTCGACCTATGAGGGCGTATGGCCCATACTGTCAAAAAATGTCACAGCACGCTCCCATATGCTCCTCGTACGCTCCTCGTAGGTTCCACATACGCTCAAAACCACCCGAAAGGTCACCAAATGTCATCATAGGCCGGCACGCGCAGGACCTACGTAGGTTTTCAATATGCTCCCGCCATACGCCATAATGTGACAGGGCCTTAAGCACAGTGAAATAAGTTGTTTTACCATGTGTCTAAATCCCAGATCTACTGACTACGTTGTTAATGTTGCTATCTCTTCTTGTTTTGCTTTAACACATGTTTTATTGTATTAGCACCGGGTGTAGTGAGTTGATATAATGATCAAAGCGCCGGGTACCAGTTCACAGCCAGGTCACGTGATCGTTAAAATAGCAGCATTACAAACAGGGAACGCAGGGAATTAAAACCAAAATAAAAGTTGTATGGTCCTGTGATTTTCTTTGGTGAGTTTCTACTATATATTTATAAATAAATATATTAACTCTATCATACTAATCTAATTTAATTTATTTTGAAGTACCTTTTACATATCAGACGGGATGGCCGAATAAGTTGAGCGTCAGTCTCCCGTTTTGGTAGATCGTGGGATTCGAAACCACGGATTTGAATCATAGTCTAGTCAAACTAATGACTTAAAAGTTGATACTTGTCACTTCCTAGCCAGGCGCTTGGTATTATTAGGTTAGGGCAAGGACAGGTTGGTTAGTACTATCAGGATAATGTGACTCGGTGGGATATCAGGTCATGGTCCCAGTAGAGCAGCACTATTAAGTCACCATGAGTATGCACTGTCATAAGTCGGTACCCATCCTGATATGACCTTAGATGTTGCCAGCACGTAAAACTCCAACAACCAACTAACAACCTTTTAGTTTTTTATGATGGGGTTAACTTGAAGTGAAAACACTGACAATTAATTTTGGCATGCACATCGAAATTCTAGACGCTATAAGCTCCAGCAATGACACGTTTTACTAACATTCACTTAGTGTCCAATTCTCTTCTTTTTTTTAAATTAAAAATTTGTAAAATATTTGATTCATCTGTTACACATATTTTGTCAGCGTCGAGGCACTGGTCTTCCAGTCGGTGAAGCGATCACATTCGACTTGTACATGGTAACGCACTGAGTTGGATGTGTCGGATGGAATCTGGGAAAGGGCTTCTGCTTAAAGCTGCATAGTCCGATCAAGCATCACATTTTCAAAACCAAAACAATTATCTAGATTTGATTGAACATATCTAACTTGGATACTGGTGCACCTATTAAAGAGTTGTTGCCACATAGATGTTGTTTGTTTGTTTGTTGTTGTTTTTCGTCCTAGCAACATCTAAGGTCATATCAGGACGGGTACCGACTTGTGACAGTGCGCATCCTGGCGACTTTATAGTGCTGTCTCACTGGGAAACCAGGCCGCCGGGACCATGACCTGGTATCCCACGTTGCCACATAGAAGGGAATACTGCGGCAATTTAATCGAATCTGTTACTGCAGAAGTCTATGGCGGCAGAATTTTGGCGTGCTTGCCAAAATTAATTTGGCATGGTTGTACGTCAAATATCTCCAAACTTAGCCATTTAAAATAAAAGTTACTTCAAACTAAAGTAGGGTAGGTTATAGTGAACAATCTTATATATTTATCTCAGAAAATTCCAGAAACTCAAAAACATCGGACCATGCAACTTTGACTGCTTAATGAATGTTGTGCTTTCAGTGCATCACTCAGAGGCAAAGTATCAACTAAAGGAGGTCATGTGTATGTTTAGCTGCCACGTATTAAGTGGAAATGTGAGTGTTATTGCCACTACTGAAGTAAAAAGTCAATGCTTACCCGGACGAGAGGAATGTAATGAAGTGGGCAATTTGGGCTCAATAGTTGCTATATTCATATATTTACAAAAACAACCATGCAGACGCCATAATTATACCCATCCAGCTAATTAGCATACATATATATATTTATTTCCCTGTGTGTTTGCTTGAAAAAGCTTCAAATCCCCTTTTCTCAGCGAGTTTCCTAATACACAAGTCGTACTCGGCATGGGCGCTATCCAGGTACTCATTATGTCTGGCTCTGTGTGAAATGAAATAAATATGTTCAAGTAGAGCCCTGTGGTCCATTAGCGACATTGTATTAATTCCCAATGCCCAAGCAGCTGTCGCACACACAATTTCATGACAGGTGAGCTTCCTAGGATCTTTGTTTGTTTCAAGATGTCGTTTTAAAGACCACTTACTTCGAACCCTTCGATCGGCGCTGGTACTGGACGTGCTACTAGATGAACGACGTTGCCTCCGGCTATGGCCGTCATATATGTATGTATATATAGGTATATATGTATGTATATATAGGTGCATTTGTTGGGTAGGGATGTTGCAAGGAGGGCGGACTCCACAGCAACAATCTGATCTGTGTAAATATATGTATATATATATACACATATATCATGGCGGGGATGAAAATTGTAAATATTGCGCCTAGAACAAGATTCGAACCCATACCTCTTGCATTGCGGGCTAGACTGCTAACAATTAAACCACCTAGGCTCACTGATGTCATCACCTTAGCCACGCCTACCTGTCTATGTGACTCCTTGCCTGACTACTATTTATATTGATTTATATTGATTTATATAGATGTGTATATATTTGTATAGATTTATATAGATTAATGCAGATTTATATCGATTTATATAGATTTATATCGATTTATTTATATTTATATTTATATCTATTTTCATATCCATATATATTTATATATATTTTTATATATATTTTCATAAACTTATATATATATTTATATCATTATATTTATATTTATATATATTCAATATATTAATTAATATTAATAATTCCCTTCCACGCCTTTATACTGGCGTAATGCTTATACATCACATATATGTGTGTATAAATACTAACTACATCGAATCGGTAAGAGTGTTGCCTGGCTTTCGGTTGTTGTTTTACGTCCTGGCAACATCTACGGTTATATCAGGAAGGGTACCGACTTGTGACAGTGTCCACTCATGGCGACTTTATAGTGCTGCCCCACTGGGAGACCAGGCTGCTAGCACCATGACCTGATATCCCACGCTGTTACATTATCCTGACACTGAACCAACCAGTCCTTGCCCTATCCTAATAACGCAGAGCGCCAGGCTACAAAGTGAAAAGTATAAATTTTTAAGTCATTGGTTTGACTCGACCAGGGTTCAAAACCTTGAATCCATGGCATGAGATCCCCCGATCTCCCAAAACAGGAGACGGACGCTCAACTCAATCTTAATAATAATTAATATGTAAAATTGCTGTCATAATTTGTTCTCACGCAATAGATTATTCAGTATCACATGGAACATTAGAAAGGTATGTGTGGGGTGGGGAGGGGGCAGGGGTCTATAAACGGTAAAAATATGCTTGAAATACTCCATGCGTGTTTCCTTATTTATCTTTTAGGTGCTTGTCAAATCTCCTTGTACAAGACGCCGGCATTGTTAGGTTTTCTCTTCTATTTATTGACTATTCCATTTCCAACACCCATCATCATCATGCTGTCAGTCACAATGCGACAAAGACTGCTTTCATTACTTAACCGCCACTCTCCCTTTAGCTCTCGGCTGTGAGAGCGATGTCCATGAGTCGGTCTTAATGTCTCTCAGCTTCAGGTTTCTCTTGATGGTATCCTTGAACCAGAGATGAGGGCGTACTCTCTTTCTGTAACCAGAAGACAGTTGAGAATAGAGGATCTGCTTTGGTAGCCTGTCTGTTGACATCCTCATCACATGTCCAGTCCACCGGAGATTCTTCCTGATCAGAAGATCTTCCATAGAGGACAGCGCTGTCGAACACGCAATCCACCCTTTAGTTTAAAGGAAGTCGCAAGAACTAAGGTAGCAACTCACTGTGCGGCAGGCTCTGTGGAAAAGGTCTTATATAGGATTTCCAGTGCCAACCTGCCCTCTGATGGCATTTGGAAGAACTAATGGTGTGGGTAGAAAGTCACCGCAGTGTGTATTATAGAAAAGGTCTTGTAGAGGGCCCCGTCCTGATATCACCTTAGATGTTGCTAGGACGTAAAACAACAACAAACAAACAAACAATCTTGTAGAGGATTTCCACCGCCAACCTGCCCTCCGTTGGCAGTGACAAGAACTAATGTTGTGGTAGAAGACTCACTGTGCAGCATGCTGTATAGAAAAGGTCTTATAGAGGATTTCCACGACCAGCCCACCCTCTGATGGCAGTGGCAGGAACTGATATTATTGGTAGTTGCTCAGTCTGATGGGAGGGGCAGGAGGTGTGGCTGGCAGTAGGTTTGGTTGTTTGCTTGATGGAGTTTTACATCCTGGCAACATCTAAGGTCATATCAGGATGGGTACGGACTTGTGACAGTACACACTCTTGGTGACTTAATAGTGCTGCTCTACTGGGAGACCAGTCCACCAGCGCCATGATCTGATATCCCACTCAGTCACATTATCCTAATAGTACTGAGCCAACCTGTCCTTGTCCTAACCTAATACAGTATAACCCCATTAAACCAAACTTTAAGGGATCCTAGAAATTTGTTTGGATTAACCGATCATTGGTTTAACAGAGCTTTGGCTTCGACTTTGACTTGGCTTTGTCAAAAACGCGGGTGCATTATGAATGTAATATATAATGTATGTGGACACTTTGATGATTGTGTTTTATGTATATACAGTATAACCCAGTTAAACCAAACGATCGGTTAATCCAAACTTTTTTCGGAGGCCCGGCAAAATACTACCATTTATCATATAAAAAAAGTCTCAGATGACCTTATAACCACATGAAAGTTTGGTTTAACCATACCGGAAGAGGCCTGGGGCCCGGCAATTTTGTTTGGATTAACCAATAGTTTGGATTAACCGACTTTGGTTTCACCAAATTTTTTATATGAAAAATGGTAGTATTTTGCCGGGCCGCCGAAAAAAGTTTGGATTAACCGATCGTTTGGTTTAACCGAGCTTTCGTTTAACGGGGTTGTACTGTAATACCGAGCGCCAGGCTAGGTAGCGACAAGTATAAACTTTTAAGTCATTGGTTTGACTCGGGTGCGGTGGGGTGGGGGGTGGGGTGGATTGGAGATGGGGGTGGGGGAGCTAAGACAAGGTGGAGACATGCTGTGCTGAGTAACGCTCTAGTCACGTGATCATACTTGGGGGTATTCCCCCGGCTTTGTTCTGCACCACGTGACAGTAATGACGTGTAATCCATCTTAGTTATAACAAAGCCTGAGGAGGATTCCCTCTGAACCAGGGGCTATTTATAGAACAATGGCCGCCACCACCAACACCTTGTTAAAACATGTGACTCCGTATTTCACTGCCTGCCTAGTTTTATTCCAGAATATTATTTTGTTTCTTCCGTATAGAAAAAAAAACAAGCAATTGGTTGGTCGAGAACGAAACCTCTGACTGGCCCTCCTAAAAGAACCTGCCGTTTCTTAGTTTTAAAATCAAAATTCTGGTCGGAGTGGAGGTCGAGAGGCCATCTCACGCATGCATGCAAGCAATTCCAAGCTGGGGTTTGCCTATTTGGGAGCAAACCCAACCGTGCCCAGGTTGTTTGGGGTGTAGGCGGACAGGAACATTGGTGAATGAATGCCGAGTGCAGGTAGCTCCCTCCTGATGTGGGGCTACTGAATAACTACAGATACATAATAATAATAATAATAAAACATTTATATAGCACCCGATCCAGCAAGCCGTTCTCAGGCGCTTTACATAACAAACAAATATACAGGAAAATAAATTTCACCTAGTTAAAAGCAGATTTAAACAAATGTGTCTTAAGACCTTTTTTAAAAGCACAAACAGATTTACAATCAGTGATATATCCTGGCAGAGCATTCCACAGTCTCGGGGCAGCAATACTAAAAGCATGTTCCCCAAAGCCTTTGAGTCTGCTCCGAGGAACTGATAACTGGCTGGAGACTGTGGAGTGCAGTGTTCAAACATTTGTTCTCTCCTGGAGCATATCTCTCATATACTCTGGAGCCTGATCATGCAAGGCACAAAGATATATATATACAAGAAGCAGCACCTTGAAATCAATTCTCTTCTCCACAGGGAGCCAGTGTAATGATTTCAGCACAGGAGTGATGTGATCAAATTTCTTTTTACCCGTCAACAACCTGGCAGCCGCATTCTGTATACGTTGCAGTTTTGAAATACTTGACAGCGGAAGACCATACAAGAGAGCATTACAATAATCCACGCGTGAACCAATGAAAGCATGAGTAACCTTCTCTAACGAGTCACATGTCAGGGCATCCTTGATGGATCTGAGATGTCTCAGTTGCAGAAATGATGCCCCACACACCGTCTTGATGTGATTAGACATATCAAGAGTATTGTCAAAGATCCCACAAAGGTTACGGGCTGACTCACTAGCTTGAACACTAGCATCACCAATTCTGAGATGGGTTTCATGTAACCTATCAGTGAAACAGGGAGTGGAGATGACTACTTGCATAATACCTTATGCTCCACATTATTAATACTTGCATAATACCTTATACTCCACATTATTGATACTTGCATAATACCTTACACTCCACATTATTATTACTTGCATAATACCTTATACTCCACATTATTAATACTTGCATAATACCTTATACTTAACATTATTACATCCATATGAGAAAAGCTTCATCGCTTTACATTATCTGTATATAGCATATAAATAGTTGATTTATAAAATGAGATTTTGAAAATGGTGGTGTGGGTGGTTAGAGGCGAAGGAGGTGAGAGAGAACGATATTGCAAGACAGTAATCAGATAGCGGGACAATAGCAGACAGGATAATTCCATTCATAATAATATGTGCATAAGTTTCTTTATACATTGCATAATGTAAGAAGGGGGGATTTAAATGCGGCCAGAGCATGTTTGTTTGTAGAGTTACGGTAATGACTCAACGTGGGGCACCGGGCGCGGTGACCTAATCGGTAGAGCGCAGGCTTTGCGTGCAGAAGGTCGGGAGTTCGCTTCCCGGTCGAATCAAACCAATGACTTTAAAATTTATACTAGTAACTTCCGAGCATGGCACTCGGCATTAATAATAATAGGATAGGGCAAGCACTGGTTAGCTCAGTGTCAGGATAATGTGACTTAGTGGGATATTGGGTCATGGTGCCAGCGCCCTGGTTTCCCAGTGGGGCAGGAGTATAAAGTCGCCATGAGTGGGCACTGTCACAAGTCGGTGCCCATCCTGAAATGTTGCCAGGATGTAAAACTCCAACAAACAGACAAACTCAACGTGGGCGGGTGTGGTGGGGAGGGGGGAGGGGGGAGGGGGGAGGGTGGGTGTGAAGCCTGGTACACAATTCTCATCCCACTACAGGCGAACATGGCTATTTGACCATGTTTACCTAACTTCACCAAATGGTCCTCAGCGGTTTATCGAGTTTTAATGGCGATGTCACAGCCCTGTAGCCTCTCCCAGTGGTTCCTGAAGGAATGGACTAAATCTAGAGTCAACTGAATGCACCTATAATGTGAGTGTGTCTGTTTTCGTGCAAGGATTCATTTTTCTCCTTTTAATTGATCTTGAAATTGAATTGAATTTTCGCTTTAGGGAAGGGGGTAGTATTTAGGATATGTCTGTCTGTTTGTCTGTCTAGCATTGTTTGTGTCTCTTTTCATGTATATTATATATATACAGACTCCCCACCCCATCCCCCTATATATATATATGCTTATATATATAATATATATATATATATATATATATATATATAATATAAATTTCCTCCAGAGTGTGACGTGAGGGGGCGCCCGCCCGGCAATACCCGACAGCTGGGAGGTGGGGGGAGGGGGCGCTCCACCAATGCGCACGAGGAAATAAAGGATGTACATTTTACCCTTGCATTTATACTCGCATAATGCATTATACACCACACATACATATATATATGAATAAGTCGTTCTCTGAAACTGGATACCACATAGTTGGTGTCCATGTCCTGATATAATCTTAGATGTTGCGAGGACATAAAACTCCAAACAACCACCCAATCATGTTACAATGGCCATAATTAATTGTCTCTTTTTCTAATAACAAGTCAAATAGTTATTTGACCAGGTGTGTGCTAAGCATGTTAGCAATATTCCATGTATTTAAAGTTGCATAGTCCGATGGTTTTGAGTTTCTGGAATTTGCTGAGATAAATATATTAGATTGATCGCTATAACCTACCTTACTTTAGTTTGAAGTAACTTTTATTTTAAATGGCTAACTTTGGAGATATTTGAAGTACAATCATGCCAAATTAATGTTGGCAAGCACGTCAAAACTCTGTCACCATAGGCTTCAGCTGTAACAGGTTCTCTTAAATTGCATCGGTATTTCCTTCAATGTGGTGACAAATGTTAAATAAGTGCACCAGTATCTAAGTTAGATATGTTTAATCAAATCTAGATAATTGTTTTGGTTCTGAAAAGTTTATGCTTTATCGGACTGTGCAGCTTTAATTTATGGCACAAAATTTATCAAAAGTATTTTTGTATGATTTTGTCCTAGAGTGAAAATGTGAACAGTTACACATTTACATTAAATTTACCTAATTATTTTCATCATTTTTTCTTGTAAGACACAATTTTATTTGCTTTCGGTAATTAATCAAATCTTGTTTGAATGTGTTGTGTATGTTAAATGATGTTCTGGATATGTGTTTAATTTCCATGCTACATGAGACATTTTAATTAGTGCATTACTTAATTTGAGATCAAAATCAGAAATTGAAATAGATCTCTTGTTATTGCATATATGTAAACCTTCATATGAGTATGTGTTCTGCTATTATTTAGAATGTCCTATGCTATTACTTGGAATGTTTTTACTTTTGGTTCCCATGTCACAAATGTGGTACCCAGTTTCAGAAAATGACCCATGTATAAAACCAAAAGGGAGAGTTAAAATAATAGCATTTACACAATTAAAATCACACCATTCCCCTGGAAGCAAAGGCCATGTTGTTGAAGATGTATACTGCCTATCATGGATAAGTCTGAATAGACTTGTTTTCACCATTAGACAGTTTATTGATAGAAAGCCCGAGCCTACACTTTTACCGACCCAAGGGATTTTTTACCTCCCACACCACATAGACATGGTATGAGAGCAACTGGCCTTTGATGATGCTGTAAGTTATACACAGCGGTGGAAATCCAAATAGGCAGATGTGGGAGGGCATGGGGAATCGAACCACTGACCTTCAGATTAGGAGTCCGACTGAGAAAAAAGTCAGACACTCTAACCACTCCGCCACAGAGAACACCACGGGGGTGGAATGGAGGGGGGGGGGGACGAGTTACCCCCCGTCCACCCCCCCACCCCCGTGGTCACGGTTGACCTGTTATGACGTACCCATTTATCACCCGAGGCCCTGACTCCTACCTACAGGAGGAACACTCAGGTTACCCTAACCCAATCACCCAGTCTCCATGGAAACCCACACCTGGACCAGGTATTGTACGCCCAGTCACTGTATACCTTTTATACGCCCAGTCACTATATACCTTTATACTTTTTCCAAGGAAAAATTACTTTTTATACATTTTTAATACTTTTTTTTCAGGTGCAAATACTTTTTTAAATTCCGTTGTACGGTACTTACGGGTCGCAGCCCCCTAAAGCACTTGGCTCGAAATGATATATATATAAAGTCCGGCTACAGAACAATAAATGGACAAGACAACAAGTGGGTTGAGATAGTATATACTAAAAATCTTCAGGTGCGAGTGACACTGTGTAAAAATATACGGATTTTCGGTTAAGAATTATATATTGGCAGAGAGCATTATTAGTCTTGGGCGACGGAGTGGGGACAATGTTATATAAACTAAAAGTAATAATATCCCACTCCCATTATGACATGATATAAGCTGTGTGAAATATATGTTCATATATTATGCCTGAGATTAATGAAGAGATGTTCCTATATAAGAGGCAGTACATGATTGTTGAAATATGTCTCTATGCATCCATAAAGAGTGCAATTGGAGAAAAGACCATTTTAACAGAGATCTATTGTAACTGTATAACTACCTGCCCCCCCCCCCTGCCTTGACCACTGGGCTGGTCCACCAGCCTAATTTGCATATACACACAGGGCACCACCTGCAGCTGGGTTGAGTGACAGCTACCCCTACTGGGGGAGGGTGCCACCCACCCTGACTGTGGAGGTGCCTGATTGGCTGGCTGTGGACTGCCCAGTCACCTGCATCCCATTGGCCCTCTGACCACACTAGCCTCAAACCAAGATCTTAATTCTAGACTCTGCTTCAGACCCCCTGGAGAGAGATCACTCTACTCCTGACTCTGGAGTGAGGCGCACCTACTCTTGAGCAGGAACCCCAGACACTCTGTCTGATGCTATCAAAATTCATCTATTCTAATTGAGTGTGTACACAGCCATAGGACTCCTGTCCCATGAGCTGTAAGCACTGCTTTCTATACAGGCTAAAGTAGTAATGAGATCTTGTGTGGCTAGAAGGCAAGGGGTGTGGATGATAGGTCACTGGTAGGTGGACAGGAGTTGGTGTTAGTAAAGCACAACTTCTCCACTGTTTATCTGTGTCTTGACTTCATTCTTCCTTAGCATTGGTTAATGAGTTGATAGACAAGTGATATGAAGGGGAGAGTTTCTGTAGTATTCTCTGGTGTCCCAAACGTGGCCAGGCATCCAGAAATATTATAACTGTGTCCTTCCCATGGAGAGGATTTGACCGGTGGCGGCGCCACTGGTCACGTGATGGTGGGGGCGGGAGGCACCTAGAAAGAGTATGTACAGTGAGAATAATGAATAATATAGAATATTAATAATAATAATTACCTTCTGCGCCTTTATACTTGTATAATATATAATATATATAATATACATATATATGATGTATAACGCATTATGCCAGTATAAAGATACAGAAGGGAATATTACTTATTATTACGATTATGTTATACTCCGTAAGACACAACACTGTACCGGTGATGCCATCTTGGCCCACCTCTCCTCCACCGGATGTTGACCAGTGTCAGTCGCACTGAATGATTCTTGAACATGTTCATATATAAGCCTGTCTCAAAAGGTGATAACTCTTTTTTTTGTCCATTGTAACGATTGACACAAAACAGCACAGAAACAGTTGCACTGAAAACACAAGGACATTTGCTACAAATCAATATGTATTCTATTGGGATTATGAAACACCATGTAACAAAAAAACAGTTTATCCTGAGCAAATCCATAAGCAGATAGTATGTTGATCGTTACAATGGACAAAGTTTTGTCCCATATTGCTTAGCACCTTTTGAGACAGTCTCATATATGTATTTGATATTACAGAAAACGAATATTGCTCGCACCATGATTGATATCCACTGAGTCACATTATCCAGACATAATCTATTGTTTTATTGTAGTAAGAAATAGCCATCAAGTAAACACAAATAACATTTTCAGCACAGCAGACAAGCACGACAAGCAGTGTATCAAAGCACACATCTTCACTAGGCGTGGTGGCCGAATCGATAGAGCGCGGACCTCGCGTGCGGAAGGTCAGGCGTTCGGTTCCCGGTCGAGTCAAACCAATGACTTAAAAATTGATACTGATCACTTCCGAGCCTGGCGCTTGGAATTAATAGGATAGGGAAAGGACTGGTTAGCTCAGTGACGGGATAATGTGACTGAGTGGGATATTGGGTCATGGTGCTGGTGGCCTGATTTCCTAGTGGGGCAGCACTATAAAGTCACCATGAGTGCGCACTGTCACAAGTCTGCACCCATCCTGATATGACTTTAGATGTTGCCAGGATGTAAAACTCCAACAATCAACCATTCAGTATAATGCAGGATTTTGTTACAACGCCAATGCTGAATGAGGTTAATGTTGCATGGTACGGTGGTTTGGGATTTCTGTCATGTATTTTGGATGCATATAATGGGTTTTTATAATCTAACTCACTTTAGTTTTAAACAATGTTCATTGTAAATAGAGGATGCGGTGGCCAAATTGGTAAGAGCACTGGCTTCTCAGGTGGAAGGTCAGGGTTTCGAATCCCAGCCGACTTAAACCAGATTTATATGTGTTGCTACCACGCCTGGCACTGGGCATTACTGGGACGGGTTTGCTCTGCATCAGGATAATATGACTGAATAGGATATTGGGTCATGGTGCTGGTAGCTTGGTCTCCCATCGTGGCAGCACTAAAGGAATCACCATGAATGTGCATTGTCATAAGTCGATCATCATCATCATCATCATCATCATCATGCTGTCGGTCGCGATGCGACAAAGACTGCTTTCATTACTTGACTGCCGCTCTCCATTTAGCTCTCTGCCATGAGAGTTGCATCCATGAGTCGGTCTTAATGTCTCTCAGCTTCAGGTTTTTCTTGATGGTATCCTTGAACCGGAGACGGGGGCACCCTCTCTTTCTGTAACCAGAAGACAGTTGAGAGTAGAGGATCTGCTTTGGTAGCCTGTCTGATGACATCCTCATGAGGTGTCCAGTCCACCGGAGATTCATAAGTCGATATCTGCCCTAATATGACCTTAGTGTTGCTGGGTTGTAAAACACAAGGACATAAGAATATTGAAAATAACTAATTTGGGAAATATCTGAAGTAAAAATATGCAAGCTTTTTCTTTTTGGCATGCACATCAAAATTCGGACACCATAAATGTCAGCAGTAACAGGCTTTATTAAATTGACTTAGTACTGTCTCTTCTATTCAGCAACAATTACTAAGTAACCTGGCATCAAAATCAAATATGTGGGATCAAATTTAGGTGAGTGTTTTAGTTTTGAAAATACCAGACGGGATGGCTGAATGAGTTGAGCATCTGCCTCCGGTTTTGGTTTGTCGTGGCATTTGAACTGCTGGATTGGAAACCTTGGCCGAGTCAAACCAATAAATTACAAATTTATACTTGTCGTTACCTAACCTGGCATTCAGCGTCCATAGAATAGGATAGGACAAGGAGCAGTGGAATGAGGAAGACTGAATTGTCCGTGATTGAAATTATCCATTCTTAGACTAATGGCCCAGTCACACTACGACGTGATGGCCCAACGTGACCCCCAACGTGGTGACTTTTCGGCATCACGTCGGATCACGTTAAAGTCACGTTACAGTCACGTTAAGCTCTCGTCACATCACGTCCACTCTCGTCGCCTCTCGTCGGAGGACTTCAAGGTTTTGGACATGTTGAAAAAACTTTGACGTGACGTGATGAGGTGATAAGATGTTCGTGTCATGTTACAGTCACGTTACGGTCACGTTAAGCTCTCGGTCACGTTAGGCTCACCGTCACGTTATGGTGCGCCTATGGAGCAGTCACACTACGACGTAATGGCCAACGCAGTTTGGTTAGTATTACTAGTGTTACTACTAGTACTTCTAGTGCTAGTGCTAGTGCTGTGTGTGTATGTGTGTGTCTGTGTGTGTGTCTGTGTGTGTGTGTGTGTCTGTGTGTGTGTGTATGTGTGTGTCTGTGTCACACACAGACACACACACAGACACACACATACACACACAGACAAAGAGACACACACACAGACACACACACAGACACACACACACATTATGCCGTCGTTACACCCACGTCGACCACACTGCAGTGTCGTCCAACTTGGCCCGAATTTGCATAACATGTCGGGTTTTTCGAAAGTCACCCTCGTCGGGCTCACGTTGGCCATCACGTCGTAGTGAGACTGGGCCATTAGAGTTGTATCATCTGATGAAGCCACTAAATTAAAAATAATAAAACGCTCATATAGATTTGGACTTACATATCCAACTTGCATACTGATGCACTTATTAAATAGTTGTTGCTACAAAGGATGGATAATAAGTCAATGTAATAGAATCTGTTACTGCTGAAGCCTTTGGGATCAGCATTTTATCAAACACACCAAGATTATTATGGCATATTTAACACTTCACATAATCTCCTAAGTTAATCATTTAAATGTAAAGTTACTTCAAACTAAAATAAGATTAATGATCAACTTAATATATGGGTACCCGGGCTTATATGCTATGGACAGTATAAATACAGACTCAATAAAAAGAAAATTAAAAATTTATCTCAGAAAATGACAGAAACTCAAAACTATCGGACTATGCAACTTTAATAAATGAATGTACAAATACCCCAATAAAAAACACCCTAAAACATCTGCTGATTTCATCGGAATGTGCAGCTTTTACTGTATGAACCTTCACGACCTGAGACGTTCCTTCAGCATTGAACATCAACCCACACACACACAGCATGTCCCCCAAACTGAACACCAACCCACACAAACACAGCATGTCCCCCAATCTGAACACCAACCCACACAAACACAGCATGTCCCCCAAAATGAACACCAACCCACACAAACACAGCATGTCCCCCAAACTGAACACCAACCCACACAAATGCAGCATGTCCCCCAAACTGAACACCAACCCACACACATGCAGCATGTCCCCCAAACTGAACACCAACCCACACAAATGCAGCATGTCCCCCAAACTGAACACCAACCCACACACACGCAGCATGTCCCCCAAACTGAACACCAACCCACATACACGCAGCATGTCCCCCAAAGTGAACACCAGCCCACACAAACGCAGCATGTCCCCCAAACTGAACACCAACCCAAACACATGCAGCATGTCCCCCAAACTGAACACCAACCCACACAAACGCAGCATGTCCCCCAAACTGAACACCAACCCACACAAACACAGCATGTCCCCCAAACTGAACACCAACCCACACAAACGCAGCATGTCCCCCAAACTGAACACCAACCCACACAAACGCAGCATGCTCCCCCAAGCTGAACACCAACCCACACAAACGCAGCATGTCCCCCAAACTGAACACCAACCCACACAAACGCAGCATGTCCCCCAAACTGAACACTAACCCACACAAACGCAGCATGTCCCCCAAACTGAACACCAACCCACACAAACGCAGCATGTCCCCCAAACTGAGCACCAACCCACACAAACACAGCATGTCCCCCAAACTGAACACTACCCACACAAATGCAGCATGTCCCCCAACTGACCACTAACCACAACACACATCATGTCCCCCAAACTGAACACCAACCCACACAAACGCAGCATGTCCCCCAAACTGAACATCAACCCACACAAACGCATCATGTCCCCCAAACTGAACACTAACCCACACAAACACAGCATGTCCCCCAAACTGAACACCAACCCAAACACATGCAGCATGTCCCCCAAACTGAACACCAACCCACATAAACTCAGCATGTCCCCCAAACTGAACACCACCCCACACAAACGCAGCATGTCCCCCAAACTGAACACCAACCCACACAAACACAGCATGTCCCCCAAACTGACACAACCCACAGCCCCAACTGACACAACCACACAAACCAGCATGTCCCCCAAACTGAACACCAACCCACACAAACGCAGCATATCCCCCCAAACTGAACACCAACCCACACAAACGCAGCATGTCCCCCAAACTGAACACCAACCCACACAAACACAGCATGTCCCCCAAACTGAACACTAACCCACACAAACGCAGCATGTCCCCCAAACTGAACACTAACCCACACAAACGCAGCATGTCCCCAAACTGAACACCAACCCACACAAACGCAGCATGTCCCCCAAACTGAACACCAACCCACACAAACGCAGCATGTCCCCCAAACTGAACACCAACCCACACACATGCAGCATGTCCCCCAAACTGAACACCAACCCACACAAACGCAGCATGTCCCCCAAACTGAACACCACCCCACAAAACGCAGCATGTCCCCCAAACTGAACACCAACCCACACAAACTCAGCATGTCCCCCAATGAACACCAACCCACATGTCCCCCAACTGACACAACCCACACAAACGCAGCATGTCCCCCAAACTGAACACTAACCCACACAAACGCAGCATGTCCCCCAAACTGAACACCAACCCACACAAACGCAGCATGTCCCCCAACTGAACACCAACCACACAAATGCAGCATGTCCCCCAAACTGAACACCAACCCACACAAACGCAGCATGTCCCCCAAACTGAACACCAACCCACACAAACGCAGCATGTCCCCCAAACTGAACACCAACCCACACAAACGCAGCATGTCCCCCAAACTGAACACCAACCCACACAAACGCAGCATGTCCCCCAAACTGAACACCAACCCACACAAACGCAGCATGTCCCCCAAACTGAACACCAACCCACACAAATGCAGCATATCCCCCAAACTGAACACCAACCCACACAAACACAGCATGTCCCCCAAACTGAACACCAACCCACACAAATGCAGCATATCCCCCAAACTGAACACCAACCCACACAAACACAGCATGTCCCCCAAACTGAACACCAACCCACACAAATGCAGCATATCCCCCAAACTGAACACCAACCCACACAAACGCAGCATGTCCCCCAAACTGAACACCAACCCACACAAACGCAGCATGTCCCCCAAACTGAACACCAACCCACACAAATGCAGCATGTCCCCCAAACTGAACACCAACTCCACACATCATACTTTCTGCCCTTCCTCTTCCTCTTCCTCCCTCCTGCTCAAACCAGCCCCCCCCCCCAGTTCCCCCCCCCCACCCCCAACCCCTAACCACACACAAAGAGCACACAGACTGGCGTTCCACCAATTCACCTCCAGGCGCCAATCATCACATGTGCAGAAGTGTCTTCCTTTATGTAGCAGAACCCGCCAGGATTGGAGGTGAATTAGCCAACTATGAATTGGCAGTCGGATTGGCTGAATGGGCTGAGCGTCTGCTTCCCGTTTTGGTAGATCGTAGGATTCTTGCTTGTGCTTAAAAAAAATATTTAACAACACTTCCAGAGTACATTGAGTTTCATATCATCGGCTATTGGACGTCAAACATATGGTCATATTTCTTTGGAGGAAACCCACTGTCACCATATGGGCTACTCTTTCCGATAAGCGGCAAGGGGTCTTTTATATGCACTTTCCCACATACAGGACAGCACATACCACAGCCTTTGATGAAGTTGTGGACCACTGGTTGGAACGAAAAATAACCCAAACTGCAAATGGGTCCACTGAGCAGGATCGATAGGATGACCGACACCTTCATAGGTGGACACGCTATCATCTGAGCTATGTAGGATTCGAACCCACAGGTTCTAACCCTGGTCGAGCCAAACCAATGACTTAAATATTGATACTTGTTGCTTCCTAGCCATGCGCTTGGCATTATTAGGATAGGGCACGGACTGGTTGGCTAAGCATCAGGATAATGTGACTGAGTGGGATATCAGGTCATGGTACAGTCAGCCTGGTCTCTCAGTGGGGCAGTACTATGAAGTCGCCATGAGTGCACACTGTCACAAGTCGGTACCAGTCCTGATATGAGCTTAGATGTTGCTAGGATATAAAACTCAAACAGCCAACCTGAATTGGTCAAAGTGTATCATTATTTAGTGAGAGGGCCTCCAAACACGGGCGTCCCCCGCCCCTATAGGCTGCAGCACTGAACCCACACAGGCAGGGTAATGCTGATCGCGTTCACCCCAATGACCTTAAATCTGTATAGTCCGATGAAAAGCACCAACATTGGTGAATCCAAAACGCTTACCTAGATTTGATCTTACATTTTCACCTTAGCTACAGCTGCACTTATTAAACAGTTGTTTCTGTATAGAAGGGGTATTAACTCAATTTGATAAAACCTGTCACTATTCAATCTTCTCATATCCAAAATCTGGATCACCTTAGCTACAGCTGCACTTATTATGGAAGGAAAACCAGGAGGAGTGTGACGTAGCTCAGGCGGTAGAGTGTCCACCTGAGAAGGTGTCGGTTATCCTATCGATCCTGCTCAGTGGACCCATTTGCAGATTGGGCTATTTCCCATTCCAACCAGTGGTCCACAACGGGTTCATCAAAGGTTGTGGTATGTGCCGATGATAAAAATCAATGCGTTCTCGAGGCGTCGTTAAATAAAACAAGCTTTACTTTGGAAGGAATACCAAGTCAATTTAATTGAACCGATTAACCTTATCATGTCCAACCTTTAGGTCTGCATCCCAAAATTAATTTCAAAGCTTTACATTTCAAACATCTCCCGAATTGACCCTATAAAATATCAATTACTTCAAAATAAAGTAAAGTAGGTCATAATGATCAACCTGATATATTTTTATAACAAAGAGCTTTAAAATGGCAGAGATTTAAACCCATCGGAGTATGCTACTTTAATTGACCTCATTGTCCCTCTCGTGGTTTATTTCTTATTTTCTACCGCAGTCTCACTCACCCCAGTTCAACCTGGCAGTCCGCTCTCCAACATCGCCCACACCACCTGCCCTAAATACACACAGGATTTTCCACCCACCCACCCACACTATCAGATCATCCAGTTAGAGTCCATGTCCGTGCGTCTGGACTCAAATCATATTGTAGAATTTAACCCAGTTAGCCTTAAATTCCACAAACTTAATGAACTATGTGCTCTTAGAAGTGCAGTACATTACATACATGTACCTAAAATACCTACCGGGCTCCGTGGCTAAATCGGTAGAGCGCGGGCCTCGAGTGCGGAAGGTCGGTGAGTTTAGTTCCCGGTCGAGTCAAACCAATGACTTAATCAATTGATAGGCTTTCTAGCCTAGTTCTCGCCATTATTAGGATAGGGCAAGGACTGGTTGGCTCAGTATCGGGATAATGTGACCGAGTGGGATACCAGGTCATGGTGCCAGCGGCCTGATTTCCCAGTGGCTGCACCGGCTTCACTTTCATGACGCCCCGGTCCCATCGCCCGGTCCCATCGCCCGGTCCCACGGCTCGGTCTCACGGCTCGGTCCCACGGCCCGGTCCCAAGCCCACCCTAGTTACTGCCGGAGGTGTATTTGCTCAACGTGGGGAATGGTCATTTCATAGAGTGATCAATTTCACTATTATTTAATATTATTGTGGGGTGTTTTTTCAAGATTTAAATATATATAATATAAATTGTTGATTTTTTTGCTGCGCCTGCGAAATGCGCCTGCGCCAGCGCCTGCGCCTGCCCTTGCGCCTGCGCCTGGCCTGCCATGTAGCGCGCTGGGGCGTTGCAGTAAAGTTGGGCGCCGGGTGGAGGCGCCAGCAGTTGGGAATAATATATTATGATATATACTTCGGAACTTTCGTTAATTTATATTCGCATAAGTTCGTATACAGCATATATATGCGCAGGGTGTTATATATAGCACTCCATGAAAAAATCCTCCAGTGCGACTGACACTGGTCAACATCCGGGGGAGGTGAGGTGGGCGTAATGGCGCCACCAGTAAAGTAATTCAGGACACGAGACAGAACTACATAGTATGGGTAATTTTATTAGTGTAAGTTCAAGGAGGACAGTTCAAGTTCAATTGCCATGTAAGGTTTCAGGTATAAAGTTTGATTTTTCTGGACGGCCCGGCACTCAACCCTTGCGAGTCAACTGTTAATAGTAGGGTCAGTGGGGTGGCGAGAAAAGTCAGGTGGTGTGGTCGGGCTGACGTCTGGGTGGCGAGTGCCGTTGGTGCATTGGGATGGGCGGAAGTGATGTCAGAGGTCGGTCACCTGGTACAGGCGGTGGCCATGGCACATGCGCCGATGTCGCCACCTGGACGAAGTTGGATTGGCCTATTAATAAAAGTGGGGAAGGGTGGTGTGGAGGCGGTGGTGTGGGTTCAAAGGGGGGGGGGCCCTATCTGTCCCTTCTCGGTCCCGAATTACCCACGTTGCCGAAGCAAGCTGACCGTTGTATCTCACAGAGGATAACAATAATAATAATAAGTAATATTCCCTTATGTATCTTTATACTCGCATAATATGTTATGCATCACATATATGTGTGTATATATAAATATATATATATATATATATATATATATATATATATATATGTGATGCATAACGCATTATGCAAGTATAAATGCCCCGAGGGGAATAAATGTTTCTGACTTCCTCCTGACTGACGTATTGGTGGAGTGACCCCCCCCCCCCCGGTGCGGCGATTTGTAGCCGGGTGCCCCCCCACCCCCACCCCCACCCCTCCGTCAATGCGTCCTATACTCAGGAGGAATTTGTTCTTATATAATTCTTATACGGCAAATATGGTCTTATTTATCACTGGTAGCAATGCATGGCGTGGACTGGTCAAACACCCCCCCCCCCACACACACACACGCTCAGTCGGTGGGGGTGGTGGGGGGGGGGTGGTGGTGGGGGTGGGGGGTGAATCCTTCTCTACAATGGGAGGGCCCCATACTCCCTCCACTCGATCAGAATTTTGATTGGATAAAATTATATTTTCACATTTTCACCTGAGAGTTCCTCATCCGCCAAGCGCGATATCAGTAAATAACTGGTTAAAGCTGCACAGTCCGATGAAAGGCTAACATTCTTGAAGCTGAAGCGATTAATCTAGATTTGATCCTACATATTTAACTTGCATACTGGTACACCCGTTAATGGTGCTGTCACATTACGACGTTTCTCGGCAATGTGTGTCACTTTGTGGCGAAACGTCGGGAGACGTCTGGAAGCGTTACGCACGCGTTAGGCGCTTGCATAAAACTTGCACAAAACTTTTGACGTGCGGCAACGTGCGACAATGCGTGGGTGCCAATATTATGGCGACGTCAGAAACACGTCGACATCGCTGGAATAACGTAATGCGAACGATATGCACACACCGCGCGCGCGTGAGGCTCATTCCCACACGTTGCGCCAAACTGTTGCTTTTTTTGTCTGTTGTTTTATGTCCTACCAACATCTAAGGTCATATCAGGACGGCACGCCAAACTTTTTTGGGTTTTTTCGCACAACGTCGGCTGCACGCTACCAATACGCTGCGCTGATGCCGAAAAGCTTCACGTTTCTCGACGATTAAAAGTGATTTTGCGCATTGGCGGCCCGCCGGCGAGATACGTCGTAGTGTGACAGGGCTATAACCATGTTTCTGCTGCACAGAAGGGAACACTAATTCAATTTACGAGAACATGTTACTGCTGAAGGCTATGGTGTCCAACATTTTCAACACGCATGCCAGAATTGATTTTACATGTGTTCACTTAAAATATTTCCAAAGTTAGCCATTCACGATAAAATTTACTTTACACTTCTGTAAGGTAGATAATCAACCTAATATACCAGACGGGATGGCCGAATGAGTTGAGCTTTTGCCTCGCGTTTTGGTAGATCCTGGGATTCGAACCCTCGAGTTCGAACCCTGGTCGAATCAAACTAAAGATTTAAACTTTGAGACTTGTCGCTATCTAACCAGGCACTCGGCATTATTAGGATAGGGCAAGGACTGGTTGGCTCAGTGTCAGGATAATGTGACTGAGTGGGATATCAGGTCATGGTGGTCTCCAAATGGGGCAGCAGTATAAAGTTGCCATGATTGCGCGCCGTCAAAAGTTGGTATCCATCCTGATATGATCCCAGACATGTTGCTAGTATGTCAAACTATGTAAAGCTATGACAGAAGCATCATATCTATGGCATCATATATCTGGAATGAACAACCGAGCACAACCAGAAACATAAAATCCATTGAAGCATGCAAAAAACACATACATAAAACAAAACGACCTACCCCAGGAACTAATGGACAACGTAGCCATTAGAGTGTTTCGGTGTGTCGATATATAACCCATCAAGAATTGTAATTTAAACAACAACAAAAAATGTATGGGTTGTTTATGCTGTCCATAACATTTAAGACTGGATGATCGGGCTTGTTTTCAATGCTGGGCAATTATGGCTGCCAAGGTGTGGAATGCCCAAACAGTAAAGGAACGACAAATTCCTGACCTAAAAACATACAAAAAATATTTGTGCAAAATAAGGCTAGGAAACCCCCACGAAGCTGCACTGCAAAGGGGCATGTGATATGTCACGGCCCACCAGCGGGACGCCCAATGGAAGGTAACCATGCCAAAAGTAGCCAGATAGCACACCACACAGCTACGTACAAGCCTATGATATGTAAATAGGAGTAGGCTAGTCTAGTAATAAGAGTAGAAAAATTCAAACACATATATGCCAAGAAAATTTTTAAAAAGTAACATAGACTACTAACCATACCAACCAACTAACTATCTGCTACTGAAATGCAGGCAATCAAATACCTTATCAGCAGCTACTGTGTGATAAGATAACACCAACACTACAGCTGGCCAGCATTGAAAACAAGCCTAAATACCCAGGCGTATATGCTATGGACAGTATAAATACAGCCTCAATAAAAAAATATAAAAAAAAATGGACCAGAAAGCTCTTACTAACAAACCATACAAGACAATAACTCACAAACTAATGACTAAAGCTTTTCAGCATTGAAAACAAATTATATCATGAACCTATATGTTATGGAGACGGTAAATAAACCATCAATAAAAAAAATTGATGAAATATAAAAAGTGACGCGCAGCAGTGAGAATGTGCACATCTCCAGAATTGCGTGGTCATGTGTCGCAGTCCATCTAAGGTTTGGTAATGACAAGATCCGTGAGAATGTTTACACATCGGACAGGAAGCCTGGACCAGGACAGTCCGAGCTTCCTGTACAGGAAGTTAATCCAGTACAACCCCGTTAAACCAAGCTCGGTTAAACCAAACAATCGGTTAATCCGAACTTTTTTCGGCAGCCCGGCAAAATACTACCATTTATCATATCAAAAAGTAAGTTAAACCAAAGTCGGTTAATCCAAAGTATCGGTTAATCCAAACAAAATTGTCTCTACCGGAAGTGGAGATAAACCAAACTTTCATGTGGTTTTAAGGTCATCTGAGACTTGTTTTATATGATAAATGGTAGTATTTTGCCAGGTCGCCGAACAAGTTTGGATTAACCGATCGTTTGATATAACTGAGGTTGGTTTAATAGGGTTAAACTGTGTATACATTAACAAAACAATAATCATAGTGTCCACATACATTGTACATTCATAGTGCACCCGCGTGTTTGCCAAAGCCAAGTCAAAGGCAAAACTCGGTTAAACCAATGATCGGTTAATCCAAATAAATTTCTAGGGTCCCTTCAAGTTTGGTTTAATGGGGTTATACTGTATTGCACAGTGCATTGGTTTAGAGTTTTTGTAATTTTCTAAGATAAATATATTAGGATGATCGTTATAATCCCCCCCTTCGTTTAGTTTGAAGTAACTTTGATTTTAAATGGCTAACTTTGGAGATATCTGAAGTGCAAATGTATAAGATTAATTTTGGTAAGCACGCCCCAAAACTCTGACACCATAGGCTTCAGCCGTAACAGGTTCTATTAAGTTGGCTTTGTATTCCCTTCGATGTGACAACAAATATTTGATAAGCATATCAGTATCTAAGTTAGATATGTAGAATCAAATCTAGATCACTGTTTTGGTTTTGGAAATTTGATGTTTTCATCGGACTACGCAGAGTTTCACAGTCATATGGTTCGCAATGTCCATCATATCTTATAAAGATACATGTAATATGAATGGAACGGGATCCTCTCCCGCAAGCCTGCATGTCACCCAAGAAGATGTACATAGTAGGCTAAGGTATCATACTCAGATTAGACAAAAAAAACTGGAAAATTACCAAAAAAAATAACATAGGCTATTACTAACAACCAAAACTGCAGAAGGCTGACCTGAGCAGACATAGGTAAACACTCCTGGGCAAAGGAACAGATCACGACAGCACCACAGCTGTCCAGCATTGAAAACAAGCACCCTCACAGGAGCTTATACCTTATGGGCAGAGTAAATACCTCGTCAATAAAAATGTAAAAAATATATATATATGTTGATCATTCTGTAATCTACCTTGCTTTTGTTTGAAGTAACTCTTCTTTTTATTATGAATGACTAACTTTGGAGATATTTCAAGTGCAAACATGCAAAATTAATTTGTATGTGCACATCGAAATGCTGGACACCATAGGCTTCAGCAATAATAGGTTCTATTAAATATTGATTTGTTTACTATTTATTCCATTCTATGCAGCAACAAATACTGTAATCTCAACTAAAGCATTTTCTATTAAATTAAATCAGTATTTCATTTTATGCAGCAACAAATGCTTAATAGATGCACCAGTGTCCAACGTGGTTTGTTTGTTTGTGGTTTTATGTCTTGGCGACATCTTAGTTCATATCAGGATGGGTGCCAACTTGTAACAGTGCACACTCATGGCAAATTTATAGTGCTACCCTACTGTGAGACCAGACCTCTGGCACCATGACCCAGTCCTTGCCCTATCCTAGTAATGCCCAGTGCCAGGCTAGTTAACGACTGTTTAAATTTGCTAAGTCATTGGTTTGACTCGGCCATTATTTCGAACTCCCGACCTTCCGCACGACAAACCTGCGCTTTGACCGATTCGGTCGCCGTGTTCAGTTCACAAGTCAGTAAGTAGGCAACCGCACTGATATGACTGTGGATGTTGCTAGGATGTGAAACCCCAAAATAGACAACAAAAATGGAGCATGAGCAAGGCACGTTTTCCCAGTGATGTGCCCACCCTACCCCCATCCCTCCACACCGCCATCCCTGCACACCCCCATCCCTCCACACCCCCATCCCTCCACACCCCATCCCTCCACACCCCCATCCCTCCACACCCCATCCCTCCACACCCCCATCCCTCCACACCCCCATCCCTCCACACCCCCATCCCTCCACACCCCCATCCCTACACACCCCCATCCCTCCACACCCCCATCCCTCCACCCCCCCCATCCCTCCACCACACATCCCTCCACACCCCCATCCCTCCACACCCCCATCCCTCCACACCCCCATCCCTCCACACCCCCATCCCTCCACACCCCCATCCCTCCACACCCCCATCCCTCCACACCCGCCTCCCTCCACACCCCCATCCCTCCACACCCCATCCCTCCCACACCCCCATCCCTCCACACCCCCATCCCTCCACACCCCCATCCCTCCACACCCCCATCCCTCCACACCCCACCCTCCACACCCCCATCCCTCCACACCCCCATCCCTCCACACCCCCCTCCCTCCACACCCCCATCCCTCCACACCCCCATCCCTCCACCACCCCCATCCCTCCACACCCCCATCCCTCCACACCCCCATCCCTCCACACCCCCATCCCTCCACACCCCCATCCCTCCACACCCCCATCCCTCTCACACCCCCACCCCTCCACACCCCCATCCCTCCACACCCCCCACCCCTCCACACCCCCATCCCTCCACACCCCGATCCCTCCACACCCCCATCCCTCCACACCCCCATCCCTCCACACCCCCATCCCTCCACACCCCATCCCTCCACACCCCCATCCCTCCACACCCCCATCCCTCCACACCCCCATCCCTCCACACCCCCATCCCTCCACACCCCCATCCCTCCACACCCCCATCCCTCCACACCCCCCCCACATCCCTCCACACCCCCATCCCTCCACACCCCCATCCCTCCACACCCCACCCCCTCCACACCCCCATCCCTCCACACCCCCATCCCTCCACACCCCCATCCCTCCACACCCCCATCCCTCCACACCCCCATCCCTCCACACCCCCATCCCTCCACACCCCCATCCCTCCACACCCCCATCCCTCCACACCCCCATCCCTCCACACCCCCATCCCTCCACCCCCATCCCTCCACCCCCCATCCCTCCACACCCCACCCTCACCACCCCCACCCCCACCCCCATCCCTCCACACCCCACCCTCCACACCCCCATCCCTCCACACCCCCATCCCCACCACCCCCCCATCCCTCCACCCCCCATCCCTCCACCCCCCCCCACCCCCATCCCTCCACACCCCCATCCCTCCACACCCCCATCCCTCCACACCCCATCCCTCCACCCCCCCCCCATCCCTCCACACCCCCATCCCTCCACACCCCATCCCCCACACCCCCATCCCTCCACACCCCATCCCTCCACACCCACATCCCTCCACACCACCCATCCCTCCACACCCCATCCCTCCACACCCCCATTCCTCCACACCCCCATCCCTCCACACCCCATCCCTCCACACCACCATCCCTCCACACCCCCATCCCTCCACACCCCCGTCCCTCCACACCGCCAACCCACCCTCCACATGTTTCACGTAGGCGTGTGCTGATATCCGGTGTGTGTGTCTGTGTCTGTACGTGTGTGTCTGTGCGTGTGTCCGTGCGTGTGTCTGTGTGTGTCCGTGGTTGTGTCTGTGTGGGTGTTTGTGTGTGTATGCATGTGTGGCTGTGTGTGTGTCTGTGTGTGTACACAGAATGACAAAGCGGTCATCCCCTCCCGATCCGGCCTCGTTCTGGGCTCCCCCCCCCCCCCGCCCACACACTCACCTACCTGCACATGCCGCTCCTGACATATCATCCTTACCCCTCACCCCCACCCACCCCCACACATATGCACCGAACAATGCAGAGTTTTAACCAAGCAAGTGACGACTGCTACAACCGACACAGTCCGAGTGGTTTCACGTGTATAGCTAGTTAGCATAGTTCGAAATCAATATACCAGTCAGCAGGGTCAGTGTAGGTCTCATTGATGCAGGGGGTTGTCTAGATAAAAGATTCACCCTGTACTTGTAGTACACGGGTGAATGACAACGTAGTGTAATAGAGGCGAAAATAGCTTTAGTATGGAACAGGGAGTAGAATGCCTGGCTCCAGTATCAAATGGCTACTTATATCGGCACAGTGTTGGTGAAATGGGAGAGAATGCAAAAAGACAAGATGGCGGCTATAGAACGCCGTCGATTTCACTTTTATATCTTATTAAACTAGATGCTTTGTTATATTTTTCAACTCAAAGGTAGCGGGGAAATATGAAGACATATACAAAGAATAAATGTTGCTTCTTAGATTGTGAAATTAGGCTCTCATTTCATTAACCCGCTTTTTCGACCGTTCTTATATAGGGCTGGTCTTCACCCGTCTACTGCGAGTACTGGGTGAATCCTTTATCTAGGGGTTGTCCTGCAGTAGGATGCCTTAATGCAGGTAACGTGGTGGCGCCACCAACGGCTGAATTGGACATTACCAGATATAGGTCTGGACCTGTATGCATTAATGGGTGTTAGCGCTCCTATCACGGGGAAAGTGGTGAAAAAACAGTATGCATGGAACAGTGTTAGCGCTATCCTCGCCACCCTAACCCGTGTTAGCCTATCCCTCTTTTATACCAGGTTTGGTGCTATCCCGGCGAGGATAGCTGCAGATTGTGTGTTAAAAACTACCATTAAAAAGCACAAATCGACTGTTAATATCAAATTCTGTTATTTATGAGCGTTACTTAATAATAAAGTGTTAAAATTGAAAACCACCAATCACTGTCAACAACGTGGATATAAATCAAACTAAAGCGACAACAAAAAACATGGGTCAACTATTCACTGCTAATATCAAATTATGTTATTTATATGTGAGAGGGAAACCCCAAATCTAAAAATAGCTGCGTTGATATCTAGTCCCACCAGGATTCGCGCTCATGCATACCACATGCACCACACCAAAGACCCTATAATACTAAGACGGCTCACTCCCTATCTCTCCCATGGTAATGTAAATTTTGAAGTGCCACCTTGTGGTGGGTTTGATCAGTCCGGCTGCTGGTTGGTGTTTCCCATGTAAACAGATACAATTATATTATACATGAGATAGGTAAGTATGAATACATATCAGGATGAAATTGCTATGAACAAATACCCAGCATCATCAGCATCATCATCAGCATCACCATCATCACACATCTTTCACATACATATATACATTCATACATATAATATAGCACATGTTTAACCAAGAGAACAGCCAGCGCACCAAGTGGTGGGTTTGATCATTTTGATTACACAGTACAGGCTGAGTGAGCCATCTTAGTATTATAGGGTCTTTGACCACACTGCTATCATCACAATAGCTATCCTGTGGATAGCGCCTATCACCGGGATAAGGTAACACCGCTTCATGCATACGGCCCCAGATAGTGTCCTATCCCCTCGATGCAGTCTGGAAATCCTGTCAGCCGAAGGCGGGCTGGATGACGCTAAGTTTACTTTAATAAGTCTAAGAATTTTAATTGTCGGACCATGCATAAATTGTGCTCACTCAGAAGGGATGCGCCGTTTTATCGCCTCACGAGGCTGGTTAGTATTCCCGACTCACCTGTCAGTCCATGAGCGGGACGTAGCTCAGGCGGTAGAGTGTCCACCTGTGAAGGTGTGGGTCATCCGATCGATCCTGCTCAGTGGACACATTTGCAGTTTGGGCTATTTTCCGTTCCAACCAGTGGTCCACAACTGGTTCATCAAAGGATGTGGTATGTGTTGTCCTGTCTGTGGGAAAGTGCATATAAAAGACTCCTTGTGGGAAGAGTAGCCTATGTGGCGGCAGTGGGTTTCCTCCAAAGAAATATGTCAGAATGACCATATGTTTGACGTCCAATAGACAATGATAAAAATCAATGCCCTCTAGAGGCGTCGTTAAATAAAACAAACTTTACTGTTTGCCTGTCGGTCCGTGGATGGGATCGCTGTTAATGTTTGGTCAAAACGGATGGTTGGTTGTTGCAATTTTACGACCTGGCAACATCTCAGGTCATATCAGGACGGATACCGACTTGTGACAGTGCACATTCATGGTGACTTCATAGTGCTGCCTCACTGGGAAATCAGGCTGCCGGCACCATGATCTGATATCCTACTCAGTCACATTATCCTGACATTGAGCTAACCAGTCCTTGCACTCTCCTATTAATATGGAGTGTCTGGCTAGGAAGCGGCAATTTTATAAGTCATTGATTTGACTTGACCGTGAATTGAACTCCCGATCTCCCGCACGGGACGCCTGCGCTCTGCCGATTCGGACATCACGTCTGGTCAGAACGCTGCAGTTTATTGAGATCGGGTCCATTCCAAGTGTTGGGATCAAAGAGGCACTAAGGCTGGTTTTGTGGAAGCTCAAGCAGGTTTTGGGGAAGCTCAGGCTGGTTTCCTGGAAGCCAAGGCTGGTTTCCTGGAAGCTAAGGCTGGTTTCCTGGAAGTTAAGGCTGGTTTTGTGGAAGCTAAGGCTGGTTTCGCGGAAGCTAATGCTGGTTTTGTGGAAGTTAAAGCAGGTTTTGTGGAAGCTAAGGGTAGTTTTGTTGAAGCTTTGTTTTTGTTGAAGCTAAGGGTAGTTTTGTGGAAGCTAAGGATGGTTTGGTGGAAGCTTAAAGGATGGTTTTGTGGAAGCTAATGCTGGTTGTGTGGAACGTAATGATAGGTTTGTGGACGCTCAAGCAGGTTTTGGGGAAGCTACGGCTGGTTTCCTGGAAGCCAAGGCTGGTTTCCTGGAAGCTAAGGCTGGTTTCCTGGAAGCTAAGGCTGGTTTTGTGGAAGCTAAGGCTGGTTTCGCGGAAGCTAATGCTAGTTTTGTGGAAGTTAAAGCAGGTTTTGTTGAAGCTTTGTTTTTGTTGAAGCTAAGGGTAGTTTTGTGGAAGCTAAGGATGGTTTGGTGGAAGCTTGAAGGATGGTTTTGTGGAAGCTAATGCTGGTTGTGTGGAACGTAAGGATAGGGTTGTGGACCAATTGTAGGTTATTGTTTTGGTTTCTAATATGTGATGTTTCATCTGTACAGCTTTATGTTTGGTGATGTAGACACAGAGTCTGGTCTACTTTTGTATGTGACTCACTGGCGTAGGTTATGACGGATGCATTATGGTCCTGGGCTGTCAGTCTGTGTCCCAACCCCCAACCCCCACCCCACCCCATGATGTGTCATCGTGAATACTGTGTGGAGCTATCTAGTTGTGTTTGTTGAAGTTTTATGTCCTAGCAACATCTCAGGACGGGTTCCAACTTGTATACACTGCGCACTCATGGCGACTTTATAGTGCTGTCCCACTGGGAGATCAGGCCCAATTTCCCACTCTGCCACATTATCCTGATACTGAGCTAATCAGTTCTTGCCCTATCCTAGTAATGCCGAGCACCAGGCTAGGTAGTGACAAGTATCAATTTTGTAAGTCATTGGGTTAACTCGACTGGGATTCGAACTCTCGACCTTCCGCATAGGAAACATGCGCAGTACCGATTCGGCCACCATGTCCGGTGGACCTATGTAGTTTATTGTTCCTTGCTTCGGAACATTTACTCTCAAATTATATATATACAAATATACAGTAAAACCTCCCTAACCGACCACCTCCACAGATCGACCACTCCCCTATATCGATCGCTTTATTTGGGTCCCAACAATACCATTTTAACCGTATTCTAACTCCTTAAACCGACCACCTCCCTAATTCGACCACATAAAGTCGGTCCCATGGTCGGTCGATTTAGAGAGGTTTTACTGTATTCACCTACAGTTCCCCTAATGTCATCTGACCTACACAAACCTTGATATACTATGCACTAAGGGTCTAGTTCCCACTTCTACCACGGCGGCGCCACCTGTGGGTGGAGATTGTGGCCAGACTTTAAGAACATCCATGTATAGACTAACTCCATAAACCGACCACCTCGCCTTATACACTTTTGACTCCACGAATAGCCTCTGCCCAATTTGTAGCTATTTTAGGAGACATTCGTCATCGTAATTTTCATACTATACAAGATACATTGTTAAAGCTAATCAGCAATTGATAGCTTCTTCGGTGTTTCGTTTTATACAGAAAATCAAATACGTGGTGTAATTGTGGAAAGCTTATTGGGAATGACGTCACACACTGGCATGAGTATTCAAGCAGGCAGTCAGACACACAGACTCTCAACAGGTTATGTTTAGCTGTGTGGTGTAATTGCCACAAGCCCTATTGTGAATCCTGTTTCAGCTCAGTTTTTTGTAGAGGTTGGTTGTTGGAGTTTTACGTCCTGGCACCATCTAAGGTCATATCAGGACGGGTATTAACTTGTGACAGTGCGCACTCATGGTCACTTTATAGTGCTGCCTCACTGGGAAACCAGGCTGCCAGCACCATGCACCGATATCCCATGCAGTCACATTATCCTGACACTGATCTAACCAGTCCTTGCCCTATCCTATTAATGCCGAGCGCCAGCCTGGGAAGTGACAAGTATCAATTTTTAAAGTCATTGGTTTGAATCGACCGGGAACCGAACTCACGATCTCCCGCACGCGAGGACGGCGCTCTACCGATTCGTCCACAACTTGTACAGTCTATGCTATTGTAGTTGTCTGCACTGACCTCTCAGGCAAGTAACCACATAGACAGGTAGGTGTGGGTAGTGTGGTGATATCAGGGAGCCTAGGTGGTGTAATGGTTAGCACACTGGCCCGGAATGCAAAGAGATGTGGGTTCGAGTCCTACTCTAGGCGCAATATTTCCCATTTTCATCACCCCCACGACACTATGTATGTATGTGCCCCATATTCCTCCATGACGTCACAGAACATAGTGATTCAACCCCAGGTACAGGATCCACATGAAGTGACCCTTCAGGGAAATTACCTTCAGTGTGCGCCATCAGTATCCACTGACACTTTCATGTGAGTTGCATTTCGCTGTCATTTGGCACAAGTCCAACCACATCAAGATTGTGTCAGAGTTGGTTTTTGCCATCATTTGACACAGATCTGAGAAGTATGGAATTTCATGTAAATTTTAATGTAGGCATGTGATTGTGATTGACAAGACTGACGGAATAGATACCGTTAGCTTGTCCGCGTGAACATAGCCCTTGCTGCTGACATCGTGTTAAGCCATAAGAAATCAATCGATCAATCAATCAATCAACTAACACTCAGAGTCAGACACATTCTGCTTCATGGATTCCATGGCGATGCACCAACATCGTCTTACTGTAAATAGCATGCAATACCTCTTTACCCCCGTCACGATATGACCGTAGATGTTGCTAGGACGTCAGATTCCCAACAACCAACCTCTTTACCAATGTAAAGCACAAACAAATTTTAGAGTTCCTAAGAACGACTGGACTGTATCTCCTCTTTTAATATTAGCAACAATTTGTGAGTTCAATTTTTTGTTTGTTTGACACACATTTAACCACTTCAAAATTCTATCAGAGATAATTTTCGGAGTCATTTGACGTAAAGGGGCTGTCACATTAGGGTTTTTTGCGGGAGCGTATGGCGGCGTAAGCGCGTTACGTCATATACGTCGGCATACGCCGTATACGCTACTCATACGCTACGCATACGCTACTCATACGCTACTCATACGCCGCCAGATGCCGCCAGATGCCGGCGTATGTGAAGCGTATGAGGCATACGCCGCCATACGCTTTCATAAATCCGTCCGTCCAAATTTGTTTGTGCATGCTCAAAAAAAACCCGACCTATGAGGGCGTATGGCCCCATACTGTCAAAAAATGTCACAGCACGCTCCCATACGCTCCATACGCTCCTCATACGCTCCTCGTACGCTCCTCGTAGGTTCCACATATGCTCAAAACCACCCGAAAGGTCACCAAATGTCATCATAGGCCGGCACGCGCAGGACCTACGTAGGTTTTCAATACGCTCCCGCCATACGCCGTAATGTGACAGGGCCTTAAATCAGCCCATTTCAGATCTTGGTGTAATTTTCAATGTATGCATATATAAATGTGATGAACAAAACTGACAGAATAGAAACGACTACCTTTTCATCATGAATATGGATGGCCCTTTCTGCTGACACTATGTTAAACCACCAACAATCATCAGCAACCTGTTTCAAACACAACTGCTATCGACTAAAGAGAAATGCCACTTTTGTTCGCAACCTGAAGCTAGGAACTATTTCGTGTAGATAAAGAATTAGGCTTCAAATCGCTTCGGCAGATCCTGCCTGAACCGATGTTCTCGGACATGGGACGTATTCGACTGGGCCTTTCCATGCAAATATCAAAGTATTTTGAAGAAGATGTATACTGCATATCATGGATAAGTCTGAATAGACTTGTTTTCACCATTAGACAGTTTATCGATAGAAAGCCAGAGCCTACACTTTTACCGACCCAAGGGATTTTTAACCTCCCACACCACATAGACATGGTATGAGAGCAACTGGCCTTTGATGACGCTGTAAGTTATACACAGCAGTGGAAATCCAAAGTGGCAGAGGTGGGGGCACGGGGAATCGAACCACCGACCTTCAGATTAGGAGTCCGACCTAGAAAAAAGTCAGACACTCTAACCACTCTGCCACAGAGAACACCACTATTTCTTTGCAAATTCCTATTTGCCTGGGACCGGAAGTGGGTTTCTATATGTATGATTCGAATGTGTGTTGTGGCTCCACCTACAAGGTCACGTGGTGTATTTCAACATGGCTGATATGGAAAGGTTGAAAGATTCAGTAGCTTCAGCCAATCTGAGCTGTTCTTTTCAATTGCAAATTGCAATGGAAAAGAACAGCTCTGATTGGCTCTTTTTAATTGCAAATGGCAGACCCCATAGACCTATTTCATATGACATCAGCATAGGTATTTAGGTCAGTACATGTGCTGCTTGGCTGCAGGACGACACACTGTCACACTGCAAACTCAATGGCTATTAACAATCTTCATAGAGAAAAAAGGTGAAATATCTCTAAAACTACACCACCTAGAAACAAACCGCTTGGAACACATATAGAAAACACATTCAACGATGAGATTATATTAAATTTATGAGGTTAGGGTTCTGCATTTCTATTAATTTTGAATAAAATTGACGTTTTGAACTGCGTGTATCGGCAAACTCAATGAGTCAATGTGTGGTCAATGGCCATGAGCAATCTTCATACAGAAAAAGTGAAATAACTCTAAAACCACACCACCTAGAAACAAACCGCTTGGAACACATATAGAAAACATATTCAATGAACAGATTATACTAAATGTATACGGGTAGGGTTCGGAATTTCTATGTTCTGTATTAATTTTGAATAAAATTAACATTTTGAACTGCGCGTATCAACAAACTCAATGCATTGTCAATGGCCATGAGCAGTCTTCATACAGAAAAAGTTACATATCTCTAAAACCACACCACCTAGAACCAAACCGCTTGGAACAGATATAGAAAACATGTTTAACAAACAGATTATATTAAATTTATAAGGTTAAGCTTCTACATTTCTATTAATTTTGAATAAAATTGACGTTTTGCACTGCGCGTACCGGCAAACTCAGTGGCAGTGTGCATTCATTCTGCAGCCAAGCTGCGTGTGCATAGACAATGTTCATAAACATTGAAAAGGGTCTATAGCGGGGCTGCCATTACAATGGAAAAGAACAGCTCTGATTGGCTGAAACCACTGAAGCCATTTGACTGTTCCTATTTGCATTCGAAAACAAAATTCACTGCGCAGGTGGGCAGAGCCTAAATTTTTCGGATGGAAAGGTCCCAGTCGAATACGTCCAATGAGACACAGGAAGTGGAGACATTTCATCGGTATTTCCGGTATGGACTGGTTTGTTGGTGCGTGGGTGTGGGGGTGTGGGGTTGTTGGTGGAGGCGGTTAGGGGTGGATTGGGGTGTTCCCATACATGTTAGGCATGCCTGGGGTGGTTGGTGCGTGGGTGTGGGCGGTGGGGTTGTTGGTTGGTTGCTGGAGTTTTATGTACTGGCAACATCTAAGGTCATATCAGGACGAGTACCGACTTGTGATAGTGCACACTCATGGTGACTTTATAGTGCTGCCCCACTGGGAGATCAGGCCGCCAGCACCATGACCCAATATCCCACTCAGTCACAGTATCCTGACACTGAGCCAACCAGTCCTTGCCCTATCCTAATAATGCCAAGCGCCTGGCTAGGAAGCAACAAGTGTACATTTGTATGTCATTGGTTTGACTCGACCAGGGTTCGAACTCGTGGGTTTGAATCAAACGATCTACCAACACGGAAGACGGACGCTCAACTCATTCGGCCATCCTGTCTGGTAAGCATGTCTGCTCTGGTAGGTTGGTGCGTGGGTGTGGGAGGTGTGTGTAGGGGGAGGGGGTTAGGGGTGGGGGTGTACCCATACAAATCAGGCTTGGCCTGGTTTGTTGGTGCCGTGGAGGGTGTGGAGGAAGGGGGGCTAGGGAGTATTTTGTGGTGGAGGGGGGGGCGGGGGTGTACCTCTGCCTAGGCAGGCTGGAGGTAACTAGGCTGTATGCGTGTAAGTGAGTTCCGAGGCAGATGGTTGAACACTACACCGCTAAGGGGGTAATAGAGAAGGGTGTTTGTTGGGGTTTTACGTCCTACCAACATTTTATTGGGTTATGCAAATATAGAAATTCAAAAAGAAATTAACAACACAACTGTATTTGTATCCCCCCCCCATTATCTCAGCTCGACATTTTTGTCTTTGTGTCTTTGTCTCTTTGTGTCTTTGTGGCTGTTAGCCGGCCATCAGTTTGTATGCTGAATGAGTAGAGCGCAGGCCTCCCGTACGGAAGGTCAGGAGTTCAAAACCCAGCCGAGTCAAACCAATTACTTACAAAATTGTCGCTATCTAGCCTGGTGCTCAGCAATACTAGGATAGGGCAAGGACTGGTTAGCTCAGTGTCAGGATAATGTGACACTCTGTGGGATATTGAGTAATGGTACTGGGGGGCCTGGTCGCCCAGTGGGGCAGCACTGTAAAGTCATCATGAGTGTGCACTGTCACAAGTCAGTACCAATCCCGATGTGACCTTAGATGTTGCCATAATGTAAAATTCAAACAAACAATTAAACAGTGCGGAATCCAATATAATCTGTAGCTTATTTGTACACCGGGCTCATGATTTTGTTTTATTGATTATTTTGTTTATAAGGGGCAGTGGGAAGACAACCGTTAATGGTTACACTGTTCCTGCAATTTCCGTTAACAGAATAGTATATGTTTGCGGAACCATGTATGGAAGTTGTAAATAAAAAATGTCTAAATGTCTAAAATGTCTACAATATTACTTACTTTCTTACTTACGCCTCCCGCCCAACTTTGGGCATAGGCCACGAACAAGGGCTCTTCAGTTATCCCGGTACTGGGCCTAACTCCAGAGCCTTAGTTACTTTTGAGTTTCTTGTTTGTGATTCTGTAACGTTGTTCTTTTTTCCGGGGTGGGGTTGTTGGCCCCACACCCAACCCCCAACCTGGAGGACCAGTGGCTGCTCTTAGTCTGTCCTCTACCAAGAGTCCTGCCCGGCTTGGTTAAACCTGCCAGGGGGCTAGCCCCGCCGGTATAGCTCTCATGGTCACGGAGGTACACAAGCCTCCCCACCACGACAAGGTAGCAACACATTGGGGGGAGGCTACAATATTACTAATACAGTAAAACCTCTCTAAATCGACCGACCAGGGGCCCAACTTTTAATGGTCTATTTAGGGAGTTGGTCTGTTTAGGGAGGTTTTTTAAAATCATTACAATGGTATTGTATGGGCCATCGTTTGGGACCCAAATAAAGCGATCGATCTAGGGGAGTGGTTGATCTGTGGAAGTGGTCGGTTAGAGAGGTTTTACTGTATTTGTAATGCGCTCCTCCATAATATAGTTAGTTAAAGCTACCTGGAAAAAGTGCCCCCCCCCCAGTCAAGCCAGGAGCCCCTAAGGTTTGAGTCATGCTGGGTCAAACCCACATGTGTTTACAAGGATGTGGAAATGTGATGATTCACCTCTTTTTTAGACACATAAAACACACATGTGGAAATGTTGATGTTTGGCCAGGAATCCTCACAGGATGGAAATGTACTTTTGTTTACTGTTGATTAGGAAGGTGTTTGAGTGTGTGGGGAGGGGGGGGGGTAGTCTGGGAGGGGGTTGCGGGGGGGGACTACAGGACCCCGAGGGTTGGATACCAAATAATCAAACTGGGTGGAATAGTCGATTGGGTAGAGCGCTTGCATCCTATGCGGCAGGTCGTGGGATCAATTCCCTGCAACGCCAACACAAAGACTTACCAATCCAAAGAATTATGAATTCAAAGAGTTACCAATCACAGACTTACTAACCCAAAGACTTACCAACCCAAGATTTACCAACCCAAAGACTTACCAACTCAAAGACTTACCAATCCAAAGACTTACCAACCCAAAGACTTATCGCTACCTAGCTTGGTGATTGGCATTAATAGGATAGAACAATGACTGGTTGATTCAACATCGGGATCATGTGACTGAGTGGGGTATTGTGTCATGATATTGGCAATGGCTGTCAATGGTCGGTGTATTGTGATATCATCTTAGATATTGCTAGGACGGAATACCCCACTAGTTTAACGCCACCTTTGTTGTCCGTTAGGGGAGTGTGGGAGGTTGTGTGTGTGGGGGGGGGGGGGGGGGGTTAGACATCCCCCTGCGTGTTAGGCATTACTTCTAGGTATACCCAAAGACCCTATGATACTAAGACGGCTCACTCAGCCTGTACTGTGTAATCAAAATGACCAAACCCACCAATTGGTGCGCTGGCTGTTCTCTTGGTTAAACAGGTGCTATATTATATGTATAAATGTATATGAATGTGAAAGATGTGTGATGATGGCGATGCTGATCATGATGCTGATCATGATGTCTATTTGTTCATAGCAATTTCATATTGATGTGTATTCATACTTACCTATCTCAAGTATAATATAAGTGTATGTGTTTACATGTGAAACACCAACCAGCAGCTGGGCTGATCAAAGCCACCACAAGGTGGCACTGCAAAATTTACATTACCATGGGAGAGATAGGGAGTGAGCCGTCTTAGTATTATAGGGTCTTTGGTATACCTAAACAATCACAATGGCAGGTAGGTTGGTTGGTTGGTTGTCGGAGTTTTCCGTCCTGGCAACATCTAAGGTCATATTTGGACGGGCACCGACTTGTGATAGTGCGCACTCATGGCGACTTTATAGTGCTGTTCCACTGGGAAATCAGGACACCAGCACCATGATCCTGCAGCAGGAAATCACAAACCCCTGGATATCGCACACCCAGGGGTTTGCGATTTCCTAGGAAGTCACAAACCCCCCCCCCCCCTGGAAATCGCAAACCTTCCATGCTTTGTAGCATTTATCACCCCAAGCATGGCAGCTATATGTTTGATTTTGAACTTCTACCAGATCATGGGGGATAAAATGGATTCAAGGAGGATCAAGATGAATTAATCCTAATGAAAACATCTGTGCGATAGTCCAGTTTGTAATTCCGACCACACATGCATGCACTGAAAACGGTAGCCTGGTCTCCTGGCCTTTATTCATGTCACTGTCATGTCACTGTCATGCTTTTAAAAAGACAATTCTGGTAAATCGCGAATAACGGCTAGTGTTTGGCGGGCATTACAAACTTGCAGTTTGTTGTGGTTCCCGCAAATATGTGCGTCGGTGTTCCGGCCCGCAGGGTGCGATGAGGTGGTCACGAAGTGGATGGGGGGTGGGGTGGGGGTGGGGGTGGGGGGTGGGGGTGGGGGTGGGGTAGGTGTGGGTGTTAGGGTGGACGTGGGGGTGGATGTTGGGGTGGGGTAGGTGTTGGGGTGGATGTTGCGGTGGGGATGTGGGGGTGGGGGGTTAATAGACTGGGGTCAACAGTAAAAACAGATTAACTGAGTGGTAAATATGGGGTACACGCAATAACCCAGCCACACACACCACCTGTGTACCTGTGTACCTTTATAGCTGCACTTACTCAGTCGTTCAATCATGAGGCTAACCTGGAAGGACAAAGTGACAAATAAGGAAATACTCGAACGGACGGGGCTGCCCTCTATGGAAGATCTTCTGATCAAAAAGAATCTCTGGTGGACTGGACACATCATGAGGATGTCATTAGACAGGCTACCAAAGCAGATCCTCTATTCTCAACTGTCTTCTGGTTACAGACATTAAGACCGACTCATGGACACAACTCTCACAGCAGAGAACTAAATGGAGAGCGGCAGTCAAGTAATGAAAGCAGTCTTTGTCGCATCGCGAGCGACAGCATGATGATGATGATGATGACTCAGTCGTCACCTGTGGTGACATATAGGTCAACACGTTTACTGCACCGTTCCAACCCCGCTTCGGCATCGGTGGGCGGGATGTGTGTTCATAAAATATATATATATAACTATATATATATATATAAATCCTCCGGTGCGACTGAGGTTCCTGAGTCCACGAGGTTCATGAACAGCAGTTGGAGGTGCCACAGGTCGCACCTGGGCGGTACAGGAAGATGGACATAGAAGCAACGGTATATAATAATATATTAATAATGAAGTAGTTCTCTTCTGTGCCTTTATACTCGCATAATACGCTACACATCACACACACACACACATATATATATGTGATGTATAAGCATTATGCGAGTATAAAGGTGCGTAAGGGAATTTCTATGTTCTTATTACACTGTATTATGTTATTCCGATATTATATTATTGGCCAATGGGTTCTCTCCATCTATTTGCTTTCTACTCATACGGGCACCAGTGGCTCCACCACCGCCGAACCATACTTCCGCCGCTCCCACTGTCACTTGCGACTGGAACTTTATATTTATATATATATATATATATATATATAACTTCAACGTTTCAAAGCCAAGTTGTTTTTTTTATCTTAGCTAGTCGCAGTCATATTTCTAGGGACAAAATTAGCCAATCACTTAACCTGTAATGCTAAAAATAATATATATCATCTGTGCATATGTTTATATATATATATATATATATATATATGTATATGTATATAATGAAGAGTACAGGCGCAAAACCACGTAAACACCAATCCATAAATGTGGTTTAAATAAAGGGCTTGTACCTGAAAATAATTTTAATTCTCACTAATTCCACTTTTAATATGATCACATGGTTATGGAGCAATGACTAACAAAGTAGGAATTTAAAAAAAACTGTTTGGAGGTTTTATTCTATTGTTTATCTCCATTTTTGGATTGGCGTTTAAATGGTTTTGTGCCTGAACTTATATTACATAATATATATATATATATATATATATATATATATATATATATATATATATATATATATATATATATATAAACGACAGCGTAAATGGATTGGCAACTTTTATATTTCTCGACCAATGGCTCGGAATACCCGCACCGGTAGCAAGTCATATATATATATATATATATAAATATATATATATATATATATATATATATATATATATATATATATATATATATACATAACTTAGACTCTAGTTAGAGTTATCCAAGCAGTGAATCCTCTACGGCGATTTTGATTTAATTCCAACTCCACGACAACTGAGCTAGCTGGGCGTGGCCTGCGGTCTTTACCCAGAAGCCCTGGCGGCGACTCCCGCTGCTTACTTACGCACACTGCGCATGCGCGCCGGTGTTGACCCTGCGCACGGTCGTGTCGGTATGAGTCCGTGACAGCTTCACGAGGACGGGCCCGGATGAGGAAATGACCCGGGCCCGTCGTGACGTCACTTCCGCCTGGTGCTCGCGCCTGTAACCTAGCTACGCGCGCGCCGCCATTTTGTAAAACTGTCGTCTGCTGTGTGGTCAAATGTCGTCTGCTTTCGGAGGTGGTGAAATCGCGCGCTTTTTCCACTGAAAGTCGTCTGGTGTGCGTTATGTGTGTAGCCATTGTCGTCTGCTACTCGTGTATACTTTTATAGTCGGTTAATAATTAATACTGCGTTTAGTGGCAGTGAACGATGTTGGGTCCTGATCTGACCTTAGATGTTGCCAGGACGTAAAACGTCAACAACCAACCAATCAGCAACTTTAAATGATTGATCAATTCAAGTTGCAATGACATGGGTTAGTTGGTTGGTTGTTGGAGTTTTATGTCCTGGCAACATCTAACTTCTAAGGTCATATCAGGATGGGTACTGACTTGTGACAGTGCACACTCATGGCCACTTTATAGTGCTGCCCCACTGAGAAATCATGCTGCCAGCACCATGACCCAATATCCCACTTAGTCACATTATCCTGACACTGAGCCAACCAGTTCTTGCCCTATCCCAATAATGCCAAGCGCCAGGTTAGGCAGCAACAAGTACAAATTGTATAAGTCATTGGTTTGACTCGGCCGGGAATTGAACTCCCGACCTGCTAAGTTCCACACGGGAGGCCTGCGCTCTACCGATTCGGCCGCTGCGTCTGGTGTCTCAACTGGTAGATCGTTGGATTCGAACCCACGGGTTCGAACCCTGGTCAGCACTATAAAGTTACCATGAGTGCGCACTGTCAGTTCCATAAGTCGGTACCCATCCTGATATGACCTTAGATGTTGCCAGGACGTAACACTCCAACAACCAACTCACCAACCAGCAACTTTAAATGATTAATCAATTCAGTGAGTTAAATAAAATTGCAATGACAAGGGATGTGTCAGTATAATCAGTGAAACAAACAATACCTAAAAGTCGACATCCTTGGAATAAAAATGGCTCCGGTGATCGGAATGTTTTGTGTGTGTTTTTTGTTTGTTTTTTGTTTGTTTATTGGGGGGGGGGGGGGTTAGAAGAGAATGAAAGTGGTGGATTCCAGGGCTTTGAGAGGCGGCTTGTGGATCCATGTGGATCGACCTAGTGGCAATGTAAACACCACGTTGGCAGTGAGTGGAGGTTGTTCCCACGACGGCGCAGATCGATGAGCTGTTTGTACAACGTGGGCCGTGAGAATTACGTGGTTGTGTGGGTGGATGGGGGGTGGGGGGGGGGGAGCGTGGGTAGGGGTGGCTCATGTACCTCAATCTGCATTTGTGTTCATTAAATGTTTAAAGTTGCATAGTCCGATGGTTTTGAGTTTCTGTCATTTTTCTGAGATAAATATATTAGGTTGATTGTTATAACCTACCTTACTTTAGTTTGAAGTAAATGTTATTTTAAGTCGCTAACTTTTGAGATATTTGAAGTCCAAACGTAGAAAATTAATGTTGAGAAGCACACCATGGGCTTCTGCAGAAACATGTTCTATTAAATTGGCTCGGTATTCCCTCCTATGTGGCAACAACTGGTTAGACACCAGTATCTAAGTTAGATATATGAATCAATTCTAGATAATTAGTTTGGTTTTGAAAAGTTGATGTTCTATTTGACTATGCAGCTTTAAACAGCGCTGATAATACTTTCTATGTAGCAATAACCACATTAATACCAGGCATCCAATATCAGGCATCCAATATCAGGCATCCAATAGCAGCCATCCAATAGCAGGCATCCAATATCAGGAGGCCAATATCAGGAAGCCAATATCAGGCATCCAATAGCAGGCATCCAATAGCAGGCATCCAATAGCAGGCATCCAATAGCAGGCATCCAATAGCAGGCATCCAATAGCAGGCATCCAATAACAGGCATCCAATAACAGGCATCCAATAGCAGGCATCCAATAGCAGGCATCCAATAGCAGGCATCCAATAGCAGGCATCCAATAGCAGGCATCCAATAGCAGGCATCCAATAGCAGGCATCCAATAGCAGGCATCCAATATCAGGCATCCAATATCAGGCATCCAATATCAGGCATCCAATGTCAGGCATCCAATATCAGGCATCCAATATCAGGCATCCAATATCACCATTTAGTGAAATGTATCCTTATCTTATGGCTGTTGATTAAAGTTGCATAGTCCGATGGGTTTTGAGTTTTTGTCATTTTCTGAGATAAACATATTAGGCTGATTGGTATAATCTACCCTACTTTCATTTGAATTAACTTTTATTTTAAATAGCTAACTTTTGAGATATTTGAAGTGCAAACAAGCCAAATTAGTTTTGGCATGCTTGCCAAAACTCTGACACCATAGGTTTCGGCAATAATAGGTCATTTTAAATTGCCTCAGTATTCCCTTCTATGTGGTGACAAATGTTTAACAAGTGCACCAGTATTTAAGTTAGATATGTAGAATCAAATTGAGATGCTTGTTTTGGTTTTGAAAATGTGATGTTTCATCAGACTATGCAGCTTTAATTGGATATATTCTATCTTTGTATTTTTTATCAAAAGAGTTATCGCTCGGAAAGTAAAGTTGGTTCATTAATAAGTATGTATTACCTGATATGAGGATTGAGACCTCGGGGATTCTGGAATGAGCCATGACCTCAGATCGTATTTTGTCAGCGCGCACTCCAAATGCTCGACACAAACTCCATCTTGGTGATGGAGCGTTTATTAAGGACCTATATCGTGCTAATAATGCACTTTCTAAGTGGACATCCATTACTCATGTCAGACCAGACGGGATGGCCGAATGAGTTTGAGCATCCGTCTCCTGCTTTGGGAAATCAGGGGATTTGAACCCATGGGTTTATGGGTTCGAACCCTAGTCGAGTCAAACCAATGACTTAACTGATACTTGTCACTTCCTAGCCAGGCACTCGGCATTATTAGGATAGGACAAGGACTGGTTGGCTCAGTGTCAGGATAATGTGACTGAGTGGGATATCAGGTCATGGTGCTGCTTGCCTGGTCTCCAAGTGGGGACAGCACTATAAAAAGTCACCATGAGTGTGCACTGTCACAAGTCAGTACCCATCCTTATATCACCTTAGATGTTGCTAGGACGTAAAACAACCACAAACAAACAAACTCTCCCATGTTACTCATACTCATAGCATGTGTAATTCACGGTGCTGGATTAGTGGTATAACCATTGACTCCCATGGCTATGCCATTTAGATGATGTCCCATTGCCCCAGCAGTGACCACCGTCCCAACACCCTAACGCCACCTAGCGGGTTTCTACACGACTTCCGCCCGATGGAGCAACTCTGACACTACGCTCCTGGACTCGAACCTGCGTAGTCAGGATGGGATTCTCGCTGTAAACTCACCACCCTGTGACCCTACATTCTATCGGACTTTGATACTTATGATTAAGTGCCAATGAACTGAACATCATGTACGACTGCTAAAAGTGAAAGCAGACCCGAGTAGAGTTCAGGGCTTGAACCTGATGATGAAAAAAGAAACCACTGTTTACCAATTAGAGGCCGTTCAAAGTTGTAAACATGTCCACGGTCATACAAATCGTGCGATAGCGGGGTTGGGTGCTTTTTGGGGTTTTACATCCTGGCAACATCTAAGGTCATATCAGGACGGGTACTGGGGCTTGGCACTTGGCATTAATAGGATAGGGCAAGAACTGGTTAGCTCAGTGTCCGGATAATGTGAATGAGTGGGATGTCAGGTTATGGTGCCGGTGGCCTGATTTCCCAGTGGGGCAGCACTATAAAGCCACCATGAGTGTGCACTGTCACAAGTCGGTATCTGTCCTGATATGACTTTGGATGTTGCAAGGACGTAAAGCTCCAACAACCAACAAACCTTGAGACCGCAAGTCCCATATCAGGCATTAGCTGATCAATGCATGGATCCCACACACTGGGAGAGGCGAGCAGGAGTCCCTCAGACCACAAGTCCCATATCGGGTATTAATTGATTAATTTGTGGATGGCAGTGGTCCCTCAGACCTCAAGTCCCATATTGGCTATTAACTGATTAATGTGTAGATCACAGGAATCGCTCAGACTGCAAGTTCCATATCGGCTATTAACTGATTAATGTGTGGATCGCAGTGGTCCCTCAGACCAAAGTCCCATATCGGGCATTAACTGATTAATGTGTGTATCGCAGGAGTCCCTCAGACCTCAAGTCCCATATTGGCTATTAACTGATTAATGTGTGGATCGCAGTGGTCCCTCAGACCTCAAGTCCCATATTGGCTATTAACTGATTAATGTGTGGATCGCAGTGGTCCCTCAGACCAAAGTCCCATATCGGGCATTAACTGATTAATGTGTGGATCCCACACGGTGGGAGAGGAGAGCAGGTTGGTGCACAGGTGTCCGGTCAGGTACAGTGAGGGAGCTCGGGGCGGGTCAGCCGACAGGTGGCGCGGTGGGAGGCAGGTGGGTACCAGTGTAACCAGCTCATTTGGATGCACCTTGTGTTATGAACTGGTCCCCTGCTCTGCTACATCTATGGTATGGAACACACACCACACACCATCAGTAGAGACAGACGGGTACCAGTGTAACCAGCTCATATGGACGTGCCTTGTGTTATGAACTGGTCCCCTGCTACATCTAAATGGATGGAACACACACCACACACCATCAGTAGAGACAGACGGGTACCAGTTTAACCAGCTCACATGGACATGCCTTGTGTTATGAACTGGTCCCCTGCTCTGCTACATCTAAATGGATGGAACACACACCACACACCATCAGTAGAGACAGACGGGTACCAGTGTAACCAGCTCATATGGACCCACCTTGTGTTATGAACTGGTCCCCTGCTCTGCTACGTCTATGGGATGGAACACACACCATCAGTAGAGACAGACGGGTACCAGTGTAACCAGCTCACATGGTCACACCTTGTGTTATGAACTGGTCCCCTGCTCTGCTACATCTATGGGATGGAACACACACCATCAGTAGAGACAGACGGGTACCAGTGTAACCAGCTCACATGGGCACACATGGGCACACCTTGTGAACTGGTCCCCTGCTCTGCTACATCTAGGGGATGGAACACACACCATCAGTAGAGACAGACGGGTACCAGTGTAACCAGCTCACATGGGCACACCTTCTGTTATGAACTGGTCCCCTGCTCTGCTACATCTAAATGGGTGGAACACACACACACACCATCAGTATAGAGACCCGTCTGGCACTGGTGCATTATACACTTCAGTGATAATGAGGCTATCAACATGTTGGAGAGGGACTTCCAAAATGTCGCAATAAGTGTAAGTGTGCGGGTTGTGAGGGGTGTGCGGGTGTGCGGGTGTGAGGGTGTGAGGGTGTGAGCGGTGTGACGGGGTGAGTGTCACGCACCCGTCTCAGTCAGCTTGGTGTGTTTTTACTGGCAGACGACGCACCGAGTGGAGAGTGGAGAGTGGAGAGTGGAGAGTGGAACGCTGTAGCAGACAACCAGAGTGTGGCAGTGTGCTTAGCGCGTACAGTCGAGCGCCGTTAGCTACTTTCTGCCAAAGTTGTGCAGTTTTTTGGTGTTTTTTAACAGTTGGGACGTGGATATATATTTATTAATATACAGCGTGAGTTCATTTACACTTGCGACGGAGAAGAGTTCCAAGAGAGGAATCTTGTGGAACAGAACACCGGAGAGGCATTGCCGATGAGTGTCAGTCGGGCATTGATACTGTCACTCAGACACTGTCAGACGGATATTGTTACTGTCACTCAGACACTGTCAGACGGATATTGTTACTGTCAGCCGGGCATTGATACTGTCACTCAGACACTGTCAGACGGATAATGTTACTGTCAGATGGGCGTTGATACTGTCACTCAGACACTGTCAGATGGATATTCTTACTGTCAGCCAGGCAGTGATACTGTCACTCAGACACTGTCAGACAGATATTGTTACTGTCAGACGGGCATTGATACTGTCACTCAGACACTGTCAGACGGATATTGTTACTGTCAGCCGGGCATTGATACTGTCACTGCACAATGGAGCTTGGAGGATGAAGCTAGAGGGGTTTACTGCACACACACAAACATACACATAAACACACAGACAGCCACAGATAGACACACACATAGAGACAGACATACGGAGACACACATGCATATACGGACACACACAGACAGACACATATACAGACAGACACACACAGACAAATACAGACACACATTCAGACATACGGACACACACAGACACATCATCATCATGCTGTCGGTTGCGATGTGACAAAGACTGTTTTCATTACTTGACAGCCGCTCTCCATTTAGCTCTCTGCTGTAAGAGTGATGTCCAGGAGTCGGGCTTATTAACTCTTAATGTCTCTCAGCTTCAGGTTTCTCTTGATGGTATCCTTGAACCAGAGACAATCGCGCCCTGTCTTTCTGTAACCAGAAGACAGTTGAGAGTAGAGGATCTGCTTTGGTAGCCTGTCTGATGACATTCACATGAGGTGTCCAGTCCACCGGAGATTCTTTTTGATCAGAAGATCTTCCATAGAGGGCAGCCCTGTCCGTTCGAGTATTTCCTTATTTGTCACTTTGTCACACAGACACACACATACACATATACTCATAGAGAGAGACATACATATGTAACCACACATACAGACACACACAGACACATAGACACATACAAACACACACAGACACACATAATCAGACACATTCACACATATACAGACATATATAAACACACATACAGACATACGGACCCACACATACACACAGACACACACAGACACACATAATCAGACACACACACACATATACAGACATACACACACAGACTGAGTGACAGACACAGACACACACTGACACACACAGACACACTCAGACGCACATACATATACACTAATTCAGAGACACACACTGGTTCCGAATTCCTCGCGTGTCTGAGAGGTGAAGCGTGCTATACACACTGCTGCGGTCACATTCCACTTTCACTCCTTCCTCTTGTTCATCTCTGTCTCCTTCCGCCCTTACTGGCCTTTCTCTGGCTCACACCTCACCCCGGGGCACCCCCTTATCCCCCCTCCCACCCTACCCCGTACCCCTCCCCTCCCCACACACACACACACACACACACACACACACACACACACACACACACACACACACGCCACAAGCACCCTAGTACGTCACATCGCCCCGTGAGGGCGCCACGGGAAACAGCGCGCCGGCGCATGCTTGCGGCGGGCAGCGAATGTAATCGACACGCGCCGAGGGAATGCGCCGAAAAGGGAGCGTTACACTGGTCCCTCAGCGGCAGCAGCAGAGGGCAGAGGTGGAGCAAGGCAGAGGAGGGTGCCCGCGCGTTGACACCGCTGCGCTGATACTAGTAATAAGTGCACAGGGGTGAGTGCTGCCCTCTGTAGGCAGCAGAGCGTGGCGAATGAGCAGGGGGTAAGAACCGTGTCGGTGGTGAGGGGTGAGGGAGGGGAGAGGCAGGCCAGTCGCCAACACAGGTGTGTTTACATTCAGCTGCACAGTGCAGACGGGCAACCAGCGTTTCTCTCCCGCTCATTCTGCGCGCGTTCGGATTACTCTCTAAGTGTCGTCTGCTCCGACAACTCAAGGACTAAACTAACCAACCAACCTACGTTGCGTGTGGAGGCGATAAGACTTTATTATACAGGACATGGTGTATGTAGTGGAAGATGACAAGGGTTCGTGAGTGTGTGTGTATGTGTGTGTGAGGGTGTGTGTGGACACGGTGAGTTTATAAATACCTACCACCACACCATATTGGTAGGTGTGTGTATGTGTGGGTGTGAGGGCGATGCGGGTCAGTACACGTATCGACCCCCCCCCCCCCATCCACCCAGGTGGGTGTGATTGAATGAGCAGATTACACCAAGCACACCTGGAAATTTACCCCCTCCCACACACCCCACCCCCACCCGGCGACATGGAACTAGGTCATGACCAGTGCCGCTAGGAGGCGTGGTAGAGGCTGGGGGGTTGCTGATGCTGGAACTGCCGCTCATCAGTGCTAGGTGATGGATACACCCACCACTGACAACCTTCATGTAAAACTATCCTCCTGGCTGTGATTATCACCATGGATACTGTCGTCACGATGATACACCATGGAGGTAGATACAAAAAAAGGAAAGTTTGTTTTATTCAACGACGCCTCTAGAGCGCATCAATTTTTATCGGCAGCTATTGGACGTCAAACATAGGATCATTCTGACACATTTCTTTGGAGGAAACCTGCTGTTGCCACATAGGCTACTCTTTCCTATAAGCAGCAAGGGGTCTTTTATATGCACTTTCCCAGAGAGAGGACAGCACATACCACAGCCTTTGATGAACCAGTTGTGTGGAGGTAGATACAAGACACACACCACAAGACACATGTGTAGACACACACAGGAACCCTGGGATGGCTAAATAATATTGGACTGTGTGTACAACTACAAGTTCAGTATGGAATACACACCTGGAGAGTGGAGACGGTGCTTCCTGCAGTAACCTCCTGCTGTGTTATTGTTTAGCACAGTGAATAATATTGGACTGTGTGTACAAGTTCAGCAGATATGACACACCTGGAGAGTGGAGACGGTGCTTACTGGGGTAACTTCCTGTCGTGTTATTGTCTAGCACAGTGAATAATATTGGACTGTGTGTACAAGTTCAGCAGATATGACACACCTGGAGAGTGGAGACGGTGCTTACTGGGGTAACTTCCTGTCGTGTTATTGTCTAGCACAGTGAATAATATTGGATTGTGTGTACAAGTTCAGCAAATATCACACACCTGGAGAGTGGAGACGGTGCTTACGGGAGTAACTTCCTGTTATGTTATTGGCCGTGAATATAGATTGCGTGTACAGTTCAGCAACATCACCACTGGTGTGAGTCGTGCTTTGGTGTAAGCCCGGCTATGTACTGGCTAACACAATGCGATGTCAGTGACATCACCATGTGTGTGTGTTTGTGTAAGCCCGGCCTACTGTACAGTATTTGTGCTGTGTGTGTGTGTGTGTGTGTGTGTAGACCCTGACAATGATGACACAGACCGCTAGAGTGCGTTGTGCTAACTTTATTTATTGATACACACACAATCTAACAGTAACAAGACTGATGCTATTAGAGAAGGTCTAATAACTACACACTTCCCTGAGAGTGAGAGTGGGAGTGGCGCCGTATGGTTTTAATGCGGATTTCCCGGCCAACACACACTTTCAGAATGTTGACCCCGTCTGTGTGACCCGAGTTTGGGTCACACCACCATAAATGGGTGTGGTGCTAAATATCCAGATTCACACTGTAGCATTAGGCATCCGCGGAGAGTTGGGTGTTTAGGTGTCGGCACTAACCCCCCCCCCCCCCCTCACACTCCACATCATTTCCACCCCCGACACTCACTCACACACTCACATCATCTACCTCCAACCACCTACACTCACTCACACACTCTGATACTCACCTGCACACACTCACCCAACCACACACTCACACTCCTAACCACACACAATCACACCTAACCACACACACTCACACACTCTGACACTCACTCATACACTCATGCACTCTGACACTCACCTACACACACTCACTCATACACACTCACTCATACACACTCACGCATGCACACTTACACACACTCACTCACACTCACGCTTACTCACACATACTTAGACTATCACATACAGACTCACCCACCCACACCCCTGTCACACACATCCCCCCCCCTGGTTCTAATATGACCTTAGATGTTGCTGGGACGTAAAACAACAAAAAACAAACAAACCCACATCCCCACTCACACACACACTCACACACATTCTCACTCACACTCACATTATCACACACAGTCTCACCCCCCCACCCCCACACACACACACCCCTCGCTCCGTGCGTGTGGACACTATAAAGCCTGCCCCGGTCCGTGTGATTTTGGTGCGAGTTGGAGGCTTAACCTGCCGGCGGAGTTGTGCAGTTGTCAACTCCCGACACTGACTGTACGTGTGTCGTCACACCGACCCGGGATGAACTCAGTGTGTGAATATCAGGGCATTGTAGCTGTGGGCCATGTGGCAGCCACCGACATAATCTGTGCCACAACAATCTCCATTCTGCTGCATGATAATAGCAGAATTTTCTTCTTCTTTTGATTTTTTAATATTTTTTAAAGCAATTTGGGTTAAGTTGGAGGTTGCAAGGGTTGCCACGGGCATAATCTGTGCCACAACAATCTCCATTCTGCTGCATGATAATAGCAGAATACTTTTTTTTTTTAATTAATCAATTAAAAATTTTTTTTTTTATAGCAATTTGGGTTAGGTTGGAGGTTCCGGGGGTGTACACTGACTGGTTCTGACAAACCCCAACTTCCACAACCCCCTCTCCCCACCCCCACCACACCCCCACCACACATATATATATTTACACACACACCCACATACACACACGTAAGTAGCAACAACAGGTGGGTACCAGCAGACCGCACAGTCAGTGAACTGTCGCTGGTTATTTCTTAAAGCTACATAGTCCGATTTATTTTGGGTTTCTATCAATTTGCTTCTATGAATATATTAGGTTGCTTGTTATAACTATCTTACATTTACCTTTAAGTAATATAATTTTTATTTTAAATGGTTAACTTTTTAGATATTTGAAGTGCGGACATGCTAAATTAATATTGACAAGCGCGTCAAAATTCTGACATCATAGGCTTCAGTAGGGTTCTAATAAATTGACTCGGTATTGCTTGCTATGCAGCAACAAATGCTTAATAAGTGCATCAGTGCCTAAGCTCGATATGTAGAATCAAATCTTAGATAATTTGTTTTGGTTTTGACAATTTGATGCTTTCATCAGACTATGCAGCTTTAAACCCTCAACCGGTGTTGCCAGGACGTAAAACTCCAACAACCAATTACAACCTCAACCACAGCTAGTGACGTCACAGTACAGGAAGCATTGAGTAAGACCAACTAAGCCTCCCTATCCCCCCCCCCCCCCCTCTTACCTTACCCTCATCACCCACCCCCACCTCCCACCCTGTTGTGTGAGTCTGGCAGGATTTTCTTACTTACTCACTCAGTCGCGCAGGGGCTGACGGGATTGACTGTACCGCACCCATGGGGGCGTCCCGGACGCTGGGGGTGACACGTTCGAACGCCAAGTGGAACGCGGTCACGTGGTGCGTGCCGGCCGGGGTTCATACGCCTCCAACCCGGCACACCTGACTGACTGACTGACTGAAGTTATATTGCCTCTCATGGATAAGTCTGAATAGTCTTGTTTTTACCATTAGACAGTTGGTCGATAGAAAGCCTAAGCCTACACTTTTACCGACCCAATGGATTTGTTAACCTCCCACACCGCAGAGACATGGTATGACTATGACTGAGCGCAACTGGCCTTTGATGATGCTCTAACAGTGTAAGTTAGTTATAGGTATACACAGCAGTGGAAATCCAAATTGGCAGAGGTGATTACATGGGGAATCGAACCACCCGATTAGAAGTCCGACCTAGAAAAAAGTCAGACAGTCTTCGCATACTCCGTCACACCACAACCACATACTGGAGTGGAGAGAAAAAGGAACAACGCGACATTACAAGTTACAGCGTGGAGCTTACCGCAGTGGAGAGAACAAGGAACAACGCTGCATTACAACTTACAGTGAGGAGCTAAGGACCCATTGTCGGAGCTACAGGAGACTACATACACACCCGGGCGTTCATACAAGACGCCCAGCCCAGCCTGTAGGCTAGGGAGTTTTAGTTGTGTCTGTCTGTGGCTTTGTGTACTGAGATCAACGGACCGTGACGAGCCAAGGGAGGAGGGGGTGGGGAGTGCCTGAGTCATGTGGTAGGGAATTATGCTGATAGCACTTCCGGTAAGATTCATGTGAGGATTGGCAGTGGTGTTCTAAGTTGAGGACGCCTAGATTACTTGTGGAGTATATATGGATATATATATATATATGTGTGTGTGTGTGTGTGCATTCCTGACTTGCAGGTGTGAATATAGAACTGTACAAACTAATACATACATATATATGTTTATAAATATAGTTTGAGAGTGAGGTGAGCAGAATGACCCTTGGCATACGGTGTAGATGAGGCTCCGCAGTGAATACCGTGGAGCTTAAGGTTGTTAGACTTAAGGAGAAACATTAACGGGCTGCTGTTATTTATATCCACATAATAAATTATATAGTACATATATGTTTATATGTATTATGTGGTGTGTAACTAGTTACGCAAATATTATTCAAGCAGAGTGTAGGTTAGTCTTTGGTCAAACGGCCCGTTGGGACAGTGCAGCTCACATGTTTAGGCATCACTGTGCTGCTTTGAATCCGGGCTGCTAGTGGGCAGCCCGCATCCGGTTACTGCAGCGGGCTGGTTGGCCGCGTGCATCTGCTATATACTGTATCTGCCTCCAGTCGGCAGGAAAATTTGCTATATATATATAGCGCCACACCATGATGAAGAGAAGTGTCGCAAACGGCCATAGGAGGCGTGTCAGTTCCTCAAGCTCCTCGCTCTGTGAGGAGATCGACATAGACGAGACAGGCGGAACGGGGACCGGGGTGATCCTGCTCTCCTCCCACGCGCACGGCGACGACGGCCAGGCCGCTCCGATGGCGGGCGGCGTCGGCGACCAGGGCAGCGGGTACGAGGAGCTTCCTGTTCCTGGTCACGTGACCAAGCGGCGCGGGCCCCGCTGCGCCATGTTCTCGCTGAACCATGGCGAGCTGGACTGTGCTGATGGTGGTGTTGGTGAGGCCGGGGCGGGGGGCATGCCCAGCCCACCAGTGCTGTACTCTGAGCGTAAGGCGGCTGCCGAACAGACAATGTACCCGAAGCCCCCGTCCAAGATGAAAAATCTCAAATTGAAGCTAAGCCGACGATCCTCCAGCGATGTCTCGTCCCCGGAGCCCAGCCTCATGCCGCCGCCACTATTGCCGCCACCGCCGCCGCGTGGCGCGCCGGAGCCCGCTTCCGGTGGTGGAGAAAGAGGAGGAGGAGCATTCTCAACGCCGACCAGCACTGTCGAAAGGAAGCGATGCAGGCGGCTTCTCGGGTCGAAGACGCTAAGCCAGAGCGTGGAGAATCTGTTCGGCCGTGGTAAAAGTGCAAAGTCCTACATGGTCGAGATCAGCGGCGAGCTTGAAGCGGAAGCGGGAGTGATTCCGATATATGACGAAGAGCACCGACCAGAGCGGCTCAAGTCCAAGTTCACTTCAGGTTTCAAATCTCTTCCCCAGTTGCAGCGCAGGTGCAGTCTGTATGACGACATTGGCAACATTGACCAAGCCGCGCCGCTACCGGAAAGCGCAGACCGGAAGTCGCCGCCCACTTCCAAGGTCACCGGGCGGCCTTGCGGGTCACCGCCGCCGGTGCCGCCGATGGGTCCAAGCACGCGCCGTCTGCGCAGTCGCAGCCTCGACCTGAGCTCGCGCACCCAGCAGACTGTCATTCTCACCGCCATCAGCATCGACGATGAACCGGAAGTGGATCAAGCGCCATTGCCAGTTAGTAAAGTGGCGATGAAGGTGTGTCATGTGGTCGATATTGGGAGCCGTCGGGTGGGCGGGGGTCATCACATGGCGACTGATACTAGTGATAGCGGTTATCATAGCACTCACAACTATAACGACGGCAATGGGGACGACCGGGATCGGATTAACAGCGATTACAGTGACTTTAGTGACAGTTATAGTGAGTACAGCAGCGCGGGCACCGCCTACAACAACACCGCCACCAGCAGCGCCACTACAGACCATCTCTATGGCAACGCCGCCGCCGCCGCCGCCATGTTCCCTGTGACGTCATCCAGTGACGCTGTGAAGGAGAATGTGTATGGAAACATTCCTCCCCTGAGGGGCGGGGTGGTGGAGGGGATGGGAGATTGCTCTTCTGACCAGGAGCAGTGCTCCACCACCGCCACCACCGCCACCACCACCACCGCCACCACCACCAGCACTGCACGCCACCTGCAGGCGGTCACAGGAACCACAGTGGAGGATGCAGCAACGACGCAGGGCGGGAACATGTTGCTGCAGGCGCCACAACAAGCAGCAACACACGACAGACGATCACAAAACGATGCCGTGCACCAACCACCTGATCACACCGCCACCACCGCCACGTACCCTGGTGGCGAGAGCCTGAACCATCACAACCAGCACCAGCAGCAGTGGAGGCCGGTGGCGGCTCCAGTGGCGAGCGACCAGCCGCCGAGCAGACCGGGACCCAGCCAGGTGAAGGACCACAGCGGCAGGGCTCCTGGAGAATCTCTGACGTCATACCTGACTGCTAAGACGCTGGCGAGGACACGTGACCTATTCCCAGCTGGGAGCACAGCGTCCCCTGTCGGCATCAGCGTCCCACTGGAGGCGGAGAGGGGCCTGACGACTCCCACTAATCCCGCTGTTTCTGCTTCTGCTTCTGCTCCCTTACTGTCATCATCATCATCACCAAAGCAGCAGCACTCAGCACACAAAGCACTCAGTCCCACTAAAACCAAAACATCACAGCAGCAGAAGCAGCAGCAGAAGCAGACAACGCCGAAAACACCCACCTCAACAAAGCCGCAACCCAACAAAGTGACGTCACCACAAGCACACAACAACCTGATGTCATCAGCAGCACTCAACAACAACGACGACGACACCACCGCCGCACCAACAGGCCGAAACGCGCAACGCGAAGGCACCGGAAACGGAAACGGAAGCCGCGATCGCCGGCGCGGCACGACGGCGGTGCGGCCGAGTGTGCCGCCGCCACTAGCGCCTGGAGGAGGGCGGGAGGCAGCGCTGGCCTACGGGAGGGAGACCAGCATCGACGAGGACGGAGAAGTGGTGCAGCGGCGGGAGGAAGTGGGAAGCAATGCCGACCTGGTTCACACCCTGAGTCGGTTCGACGTCATCATCAGTGACGAGTTGTGCAGTGACGGGGAGCTGGAGCTGGAGGAGGAGGAGGAGGTGGTGGTGGTTGCGGAGAGTCGGGCGAAGGACGGGATTACGTGGGAAGATAGGATCAAAGTGGCCAGGATGGAGGTGGCGGGGATAGAGGTGGGGGGAAAATGTTCTGAGTGTGAGGAGAAGGAGGGCGCATCCACAGCCACACCTATAACCACATCCACAACTAGAGCCACAGCCACAACTACCCCCACAGCCACATCCACACCAGTGACCGGAAGTAACAAGGCAACAGGCAGCCTGGTCACAGCAGTAACCGGAAGTAACAAGGGAACAGGGAGTCTGATCACAGCAGTAACCGGAAGTAGCAAGGGAATGGTTCTTGCTGGGGGTGAGGGAGATGAGGCGAGCAGGAGGCGGCCCCGTGAGAAGGTGGGGCGAGTGGGGGCGACGGAGCACGAGGAGGAGGAGGAGATGGGGCGGAGCAGGAGGAGGAAGGGCGGAGTAGAAATTGCAGCGCCACGTGTTCCTGCCAAGTCTAGAATGTGGCACCCAGCGAAAGAGACCGGCACGACGACAGCGGAGGCACCGGCGGCGGCATCCGGGCGGCGGATCCGGCGCGCGACGACCGGTGGCGCCGCCCTGCTTGATAAGATTGCTGGAGAGTTAACAACAGTAGTAGCAGCGGGCAGTGAAGGGGGAAGCGGCGGGGGCGGCAAGCCGTGCCTGGCCGGGGCCGGGACCGCCCCGTCACGAGGTGGTGCCACTGGTGGTGGTGGTGGTGGTGGTGGTGGTGTGGATGGTGCTGGTGGGGCTTCACCACCTGGGGATTCACTGCAGCAGGAGTTAAGGTGGACGATTCAGCGGCTGCGGCAGCGGACTGTGTGTGTGCCCGATACCGTTGACAGCAGCAGAGGAGTTGACAGTGTTGACAGCGGCGGCAATGTTGACAGGGTTGATAGCAGTGGCGGAGTTTACAGTGTTGACAGTGTTGATATAATATATAGTGGTGATAGAGTTGACAGCGGCAGCAGAGAAGTTGTCAGTGTTGATAGAATATATAATGGTGCCAGAATTGACAGTGTTGACACTGTTGATAGAATATACAGCGATGGCAGAGTTGACAGTGTTGACAGCAGCAAGGGAGTTGACAGCACAGACCCCGTGACCGAGAAGGCGGTTGCAGGAACCGCTGTCGCAGAGCAGACGATGCTTTACCGGCGGAAGAACAGGCCACTTCCGGTTGTACCACCGAAACCCACATCAGTGGGCGCCACCGTCGCGCCCAACACGACACGAGGTGGCGCCACTAGTCCAGCATTGAGCCGTGCTGGCCGTCTGACCGCAATGACTAACCGGCGAGGGAATGCCGACTGTGGCCCTCGGGACGCCGGGGGCGATGTGACGTCACTGACAGCACAGCGCCACGACGCGGCCGTCGCCGCCGCTGAGGCCGCCGCTGCGTTCTCCGTCGCCAGGGGGCGCCAGGCGCTGCTACCGCCGCCTGCTCTGGTGGTGCGCGGGCCGGGACGGGCGGGGGTGACCGGGCGCGGGCGCACTCAGACCGGCAGTGTGGGCCAGGAGAAGGCCGGAGAAGGAGGCCGGGGAGTAGGAGAGGGAGACCAGCCTAGGAGTTTTGATAGCAGAATCACCACTACAGCCACAGCCACAGCCACTTACCGGGCGGATACTACTCCAGGGTCTAAGGTCTCCTCACCACGCCGTGTGTGGAACGCAAACAACAGTAGTAGTGGTACTCGCATTGCGGATGGTACTTGTACTCAAAAGCCCTCCGTCCCGGTCAAGACAGCTCAGACGGTCTGTAAATTCCAGAAGAACCTCGGTTCGTCTGGCTCTGACTGCAGGGGGAGGAGCCCAAGCAGCTCCAGTGAACGCTCTCTCAGCCCCCACAGCCCCCACAGCCCCCAGAGACCCCTCAGCCCACTTAGCCACACTCCCCACAACTCACACAGTCCCACTTCCCAGAAACCCTACAGACCCCTAAGCCCATATAGCCCTCACGGACCGCTCAGCCCCCACAGCCCCTACAGCCCCACCAGCCCTATCAGTACCTCCCGGGACTCCTCCGCTAAGGTGGGGCTGGGGACAAGCAGTGCCGCATACACTGGTCCCCATGCCAACAAAAAGGAAGGAGCGGCAAATGCGCAGGCGCAGCGCGGGCTGTGTGCCTACATCCGGTCTGCGACCCCTCGTGGCTTCTCTCCGTCGCCCAAGTCGCCGACAAGGTTCAACTTCTCTACCACAGGTGGCGCCAGGAGCACGTCGCCGTCATGTGACGGCGACACGTCACGTGACCCGGACGTGACGCGCCAACGCCAGCCCGCCCCGCCAGAGGTCGCCGCGATGTACGCTAAGGTGAACAAGACGCGGAAGGTCACGGGGGGCAGTGTGGCCAAGGAAGGTCAGATGAGACCATCGTTGGTGAAGGTGGGTGAAAACGACGCGGAGACAGCATTGTCGATGGTGGAGCCAAACTGTGTGAAACCTTTGTTGACGAAGGTCAAGACTGTCTGTGGGCAACCTTCAGGAGAGGGCAATGTGAAACCTTCGTTGACGAAGGTCAAAGCTGTTTGCAGGAAGGCTTTAGTAGAAGACAGTGTGAGACCTTCGTTTATGAAGGTCAAGGCTGTCTATGGGCAATCTTCAGTAGGAGACCAATTGATACCTTCATTGACAAAGGTCAAGGCTATCTATGGGCAACCTTCGGTAGAAGACAATGTGAAACCTTCAATGGCGAAGGTCAACACTGTCTGTGGGCAAGCCTCGATGGAAGTTAATGTGAAACCTTCATTAACAAAAGTCGACACCACCTCTGAAAAACCTTCATTGACGAAGGTTGAGGACGTCAATATGGAACCTTCATCTGCGATGTCGAATGTTAAATTTAATGTGAAACCTTCACTGGTGAAAGCCAAGCGCCTGGAAAATAACCACAACAACAACAACAATAATAAATCAGGATGTAATCGAAGCGCCATGAACACGCGCGAGGCCGGTGGTGGGCCAGGAACTGCCCTGAAGCTTACCAAGGCACTGCTGGGACAGACGGTCAACATAGCCGGGTACAAGCCAGTCAAATCCAACTTAACGCCACTCAAGGATGACAATGCAGCACTGAAACCCACGCCACTGAAACCCAAGCCACAGGCTGGCGCTACTGGTGGCGCTGGTACTGCTGGTTCTGCTGGTACTACTGGTACCAGCACCGCACCTGGAGGTCACACACGGAGCAAGCCCCGTGTTGCTAACAAGCCCGCCGTCCCACCGAAACTAAAAATAGCCAGCGGCAAGGCGAGCGGAACGCGCGCCTTAAAGAGACAGCCTAGTGGTTCACGGGTCGTGGTCAGGCGGCAGCCTAGTGGTTCGCGTGGGGTGCTTAGGCGGCAGCCTAGTGGTTCGCGCGCTGTGAACAGGTCGCCTAGTGGTGGTGGTGGTGGTGGTGGTTCCCGCTCCATCAAGCGACAGTCGCAGACCATGTCCCAGAAGCACTTGAAGTGGTTGAACCGGCGTCAGAGTGGCGGGAGGTGTATTAGTGACACGGCGCGGCGCGCTGAGGATTATGAGGATGGTGAGGATGGTGTGGATGGTGTGGATGGTGAGGTGTGCAGTGACCATGGGAATCGTGAGGTGTCCTGTGGACGGATGCATCAATCAACAGCAACCACCACCAACCACCACCACCACCACACGACGACGCCATTAGGTGATAGTGCTGGTGGTGATGATGTAATGTTTTATGCCGGTTACTATGACGACGTTGACGTATTGGCGAGCAGCCTGCGGGCAGAGCCGGATCCCGTGGCGCCTCCTGGTGGTGGTTGGTGTGCTGGTGGTGCCGGGAGTGGTGCTGGTGGTGGAGCGCAGCCTTCTGACCCGGACCTGCCGGCAGGTGTCCGGGAGGGACCCGATACCCGTGCTGCACTGAGGGCCCACCCGTCGCCGGACAGAGATGCAGACCGACACGCAGATGCAGACACTGAGCCGACACCGCTGAGGCGGACACCGCCCAGAGAAGCCGCCTTCCTGCCGAACACGACTCCGTCCCCTGACACGCCGCCCTACCAGACGCACGTGATTCCCGCGCCGGCGCAGTTCCGCAGTTCTGATGATGTCACGGCGTTCCTGGATGACGACTACGTAGGACCGCGTCCCGGAGTCGTCGCCAGCGCCGTCTCGTCGAGACCCCGCCGACGCAGGAGAAGAGCGAAGTGCGATGACCACCTGGAGGAAGTGCAGGACTCGGACGACGAGCTGGAGGTGAGCGACAAAGAGGTCGACGAGGACCTGGACGCCGAAGAAGAGGAGGACGGTGAGGAAAAGACAAAGCGGCTTCACTTCCTGTTGAGCGCCACACTTCCAGCATCAAGCAGATCGCCCAGCGTCTACGAGGAGCTCTCTGACATGGAGTCCGGAAGTGAGCGCCACGCGCATGCGCCGGTTGCACGTGTCCCGCCCTTCCGCCGTCCACGTGACTATGACCAGGTTGCCATCGACAAGGACGACGGGGACGACAACCGAACGCCGGACATCATCGTGTTTGGCGACGTCGACAAGGACATCATCAAGGAAGCCGCGAAGCCGCTGTCCAGGTTTGCGCAGCTCCTAAAGCAGAACAAACTGAACCTGGCCAAACTTGGCATCACGCGAGCCAAAACGGGCATGTCGGCTGTGTCTGGGAAATTAAGGAACAGCCAGTCTTCGCCGTGTATAATAAGCAGCAGCAGCGGCGGCGGCGGCTCTTTAAACCCGCTAGGAGGGGTCATGCAGCACTCAACCAGCGGATCCTTCTGCGGTCCACCCGACTCAGACACTGACACTGCAGCTGGTCTTGCTGACCCCAATACGTTGCCGGCGGCGTTTTTCGGAGAGTTCAAGATGGACGACACGGCATCGCTGAACTCTTACACGGACAGCGTATCGTCCGTGACGTCCAGTAACGCAGACGGTGATGTAACGGATCCCAACCACCCCCACCTCCACCAGCACCACCACCACCGCCGCCGCCTTGTCAGGTCGCTCTACGGTGGAGACCCGGCCGACTCGGAGCGGCAGCTCGGGGCCGGCGGCGGCGGCGACTCGATGATGAGCCGGACCCACTCGTCGCCGGACTCGCTGAGCATTCATTCTGGTTCCGGTTCGGCGACGGACGGTGAGGCGATGACTCAGCAGAAACACCGGGAACACCTGGCCAAGGTGAACCAGAAGGTGAACAAGTCTCTGGGCCCCAAGCACCTCAGCAAACTGTACGTGGCGACCATCAGGGAGAAGACGGCCACACTCAAGGAGAAGACCTCCAACATCCGCAACCTGCCCAAGTATTTCAGCAAGTCGGCCAGCAGCCTCAATGCTCAGCTGCACACCTTCGCTGCCCGGAAGCCACTCGGCGACATTTCCGGTCACATGCACAGGTGAGTGTTTTTCGTATGTGTCCGGTGACGCGCACCACCGGATGCGGTGAGTGGCTGAATTAGTTAAGAGCGCAGGATTCCCATTTCCCAATAATTTCGGAAAGTCGGGAGTTTGAAATCCAGCTCGATTCAAACCAATGACTTACCAAATTTATACTTATCGCTACTTAGCCTGGTGCTCGGTATTACTAGGGTCGCTACCTAGCATTTTGCTCGTCATTAATAGGATAGGGCAAGGACTGGTTAGCTCAGTATCAGGATAATGTGACTGAGTTAGAAAATGGGTTATGGTGCTGGTAGCCTGGTCTCCCAAGTAGGGCAACACTATAAAGTCACCATGAGTGCACACTGTCACAAGTCGGTACCCGTCCTGATATTCTTTTGGTACATTAGTTGGTCTTCCTCATTCCACCTCTCACTACCCTATCCTAATAATGCCGAGTGCCTGGCTAGGAAGTGACAAGTATCAATTTTTAAGTCATCGGTTTGACTCGACAAGGGTTCAATCACACGATCTACTAACACGGGAGACGGACGCTCTACCTCATTCAGCCATCCCGTTCAGCCAAGCCCAAGGTTGCCAGGATGTAAAACCCCAACAAACAAACACATCCAGTCACATGCACCTGTCAGTGTGTGCATATACGGTCACGTGACCAGTGGTGAGGTCAGAGAGCTATATTTAGATCTGAGTGTTGCTGTTTGTGAAATGTTTTAATGTCGTGTGTATGACATGTATGCAGGTATGATGGGTATGCAGGTATTGAAATACCTCAGGGAGTTTGATGCCCCTGCCCTGCAGAGTTGTAAACCACTGCCTTGTGGTACAGGTTCTTGACAGAACCGAAGGCTAAGGGAGCAAACCCTGAACAGAAAACCATGTCACTGTGGCAGCATCAAGGGCGGTTGATGTATGGAACTCCCAACATCTCCCGACCAGCCACTGCAGGGACAAATAGTTTTGCACCTGTCTGGACATGTTCTTGCCGGTGTGAAACCTCTACTTGCTCCCCGAGAGAGTGCTGCTGGTAACTTGCAAAAGCCAGCAGCACTTCAACACTTTTGCAGGCAGCTGTCATGAAATGTACTTAGCTAAATGGAGAGCGGCAGTCAAGTAATGAAAGCAGTCTTTGTCGCATTGTGACCGACAGCATGATGATGTATGACATGCCTTATGCTCATCAGGGGTATTACACCACATAGACAAATCTCACCATCCTATCCTATCCAGGACAGTTATAACCTGCAAGGGCGTCTCCACTCGTTATTCCCCCAATCTCCCCCCCCACCCCCCCCGCATATCTATCTGCATTGCCTTCTTCTTTCTCGTCTCTTCTCGCCCCTCCTCTTCCCACAAACCCCGTCTTCCTCTATACGCATCTACATTTTTACTCTTCTCTCAATCCCTCCTCTTCCCCTATTTCTCCTCTTCCCTCTCATTTCTCTACTCACCCGTAATCCATTCCATCTCCGTCCATCCCCCTCTCTCTACCCTCTCCCTTCTCCTCTCTCCCCTCTCCCTTCTCTCTCCCCTGTCCTCTCTCCCCTCTCCCTCCTCTGTACCTCTCCTCCTAATGTCTCTACCTCTCCCTCTCCACTTTCCCATCTCCCCTCTCCCCTCTCGTCTCTCCCCCCTTCCCTCTCCCCCCCCCTCCCATCTTCCCTCTCCCCCTCCCATCCCCTCTCCCCTCTCCCCTCTCCCGTCTCCCCGCTCCCCTCTACCCTCTCCCCCTCCCCCCCCCTCCCCCCTCCCCCTCTCCCTCTCTCCCTCTCCCTTCTCCCCTCTCCCTTCTCTCCCCTCTCTCCTCGCTCCCATCTCCTCTCTCCTGTCTCCTCCCCCCCTTCCCTCCCCCTCCCCCATCCTCTCCCTGTCCCTCTCCCCTGTCCCCTCTCCCTTTCCCCTCTCCCCTCTCACCTCTCCTCTCTCCTCTCTCCCCTCCCCTCTCACCCCTCCCCTTTCCCCTTTCCCCTCTCAGCTGTTCAGAAGTACCGAATCTTTTGTGATTTCTTTTTAATACCAAAAGGTTTGGAACCGTTGTTTATTTGTTTTTGTTATACGTCCTAGCAACATCTAAGGTCATATCAGGACGGACCATTGTTTGTGTAGTGCACATTGGTGAACTACATCAAGTGCACTACAACGTGAAACTGATCTGACTGTGTTCAAGTTCACACGTGCAGAACACCCAGTACCTGGAGTACTTACCCACAGTGCACCTTTGTGTCGCCTGACGCGGTAGCCGAATCGATAGAGTGCGGGCTCTCAGTGCGGAAGGTCGGAAGTTTGAGTCCCAGCCGAGTCAAACCAATGACATCCAAAATGCATACTTGTCGCTAATTTGCATGGCGCTTGGCATTAATAGAATAGGGTTTGTTTGTTGTTGTTTAACATCCTAGCAACATCTAAGGTCATAGCAGGACGGGTACCGACTTGTGACAATGCGCACTCATGGTGACTTTATAGGGCTGTCCCACTGGGAAATCAGGTCACCAGCACCATGACCTGGTATCCCACTCAGTCACATTATCCTGACACTGAGCACACCAGTCCTTGCCCTGTCCTAATAATGCCGAGCGCCTGGCTAGGAAGCGACAAGTATAAATTTTTAAGTCATTGGTTTGACTCGACCAGGGTTCGAACCCACGATCTACCAGCACGGGAGACGGACGCTCTAACTCATTCTGCCATCCCATCTGGTCAAATAGGGCAAGGACTGGTTAGTTTGGTGTCAGGATAATGTGACTGAGTAGGAAATCGGGTCATGGTGATGAATGCGCTTGTTTGTTTGGTGCACTGACTTGTGGTAGGGTACATACGAGGCAGCCTTATAGTGCTGCTACATTGATGTTTGAGAGACTGGGCCACTGGCCGCCTGACTTGATATCCATCTCACTCAGTCACATTATCCCGATACTGAGCAAACCGCTCTATGCCAGATCTAATTAATGCTTTGACGTCCAATAGCCGATGATCAAAATCAATGTGGTCTATAGGCGTCGTTAAATAAAACTAACTTTTTGTCTTATTAATGCTAGGTAGCGACGAGTATAAATTTGTTAAAGCACCAGTCACACCTACCCGGATCAGAGGCCGGACGAGCCCCGGGCCGTCATCCCGGGTGGTCCGGGGTGGTCCGTGGCTCGTCCGTATTGATCCGGTGTGATCCGGCGTGATCCATGGCTGGTCCGGCGTCCACCCCGGATGTTTTAAAGGTGTTTAAAACATCCGGGGCGGTCCGGGACATTTTGCGATCCGGGGAAGTCCGGGTAGTCCGGGGGTGAACCCTGGGTGGACCAGGGCAGGTAAGGGCTGTCCTGGGGTGGTCCGGGGCTCGTCCGGGCTGTCCGGGGGTCGTCCGGGGCTGTTTCGCCCCGGATGAGCCCCTCTGGTCCGGGGGCTCGTCTGGGAAGGTGTGACTGCGAGGCAAAAAAAGCGATTTTATCCGGGGCGGTCCGGGGGAGTGTTCCGGGGGTGGTCCGGCTCAAAATCCGGGGCTCGTCCGGGTAGGTGTGACTGGGGCTGAAGGCAATTAGTCCGACTCAGTCGGTATATTTGAAGTCACAACCTCCCACGCAGGAAGTCGGGTAGGGCTCTTACAGACTCGGGTGTCCTGTTCGGTCCACGTTCGGAAATCACGATTGATTGATTGGTGGTTGCTTTACGCCGTGTCGGCAGCATAGGCCATATTCACGGCGAGAAATGTTTGTTTTTTGTTCAAACCATCACTTTTACATGTAAAAGCAGACAATCAAGTATGTGGCAATAGACACTCATTAAATTAGAAAGCTCACAATCATATATTTGTGGTCAAGGGAAGCAAATTCCCATAGAAAAAGAAAAGTTTTATTAATAATTGATAGAATCTATTTAGTAAACTATATGAGGTGGTACAGTCCAGCTGCCCTCAAAAAGGCTCAAATGTTTTCCTGTTTTACCTTAGTAAAAAGGTCACGCCGTCGATTTCACTTTTAAATCTTATTAAACTAGATATTATATTATATTTTTCAACTCAAAGGTAGCGGGCTATCAATAAGACATATGTAAAGAATAATTGTTGCTTCTTAGATTGTGAAATTAGGCTCTCAATTCTTTGACCCACATTTTCGACAGCTTTTACATAGGGTTGGTTTGCACCCCTACTGCAGCAGTACGGGGTGAATCTTGTATCTACGGTATTATATGCTTATTTATATATATTATGTATAGTGATAACCCCATTATCGCCCATAATAATCGGGAGTGGCCTGTCCAACCTTCCACCCCCATCTGTGAATGGGCTCACCTACTGGGATGTATCCGGCCAACCAACCATCTCTCACACTAAAATGGTATATAGTGATATAGGTGACAGCTAAGTGTGCATCCGCTCCGACAATCTAACCAGCCGAGGATGGTGGTGTAGGGTGGTGCCGGTTAGACAGTTCCGCTTCCCATTCACACACACACACACCGACACACACATACACACACTCACACACATACACCCACACACACACAAGTTTTCATGGTCGCATATAATTAGGACTGCCTCAGACAATGATTTAGTTTAACGATTATACAGCGGAGACAGTAAATGTCCTGGTGCCATGTTCCACCCGACTCCAGGCTGGGTGAGCAGTGGTGGTGTTGGTGTTGGTGTGTGTGTGGTGGTGTGTGTGGTGGTGTGTGTGTGGTGGTGTGGTGGGAGCTGTCTGTCACAGCTGAGAAGTGTCACCAATGAATTACACATTAAGTCTATTTACAGCGTCACTTTATAACCAGTTCGATTAGACAAGACACGGCATGATTGTTGTTGTGGCCGATTACAATAGACATGGGCTGATTCTTGTTGTGGCCGATTACAATAGACAGGGCCAGATTCTTGTTGTGGCCGATTACAATAGACATGGGCTGATCTTGTTGTGGCCGATTACAATAGACAGGGCCAGATTCTTGTTGTGGCCGATTACAATAGACAGGGCCAGATTCTTGTTGTGGTTGATTACAATAGACAGGGCCAGATTCTTGTTGTGGCCGATTACAATAGACATGGACTGATTCTTGTTGTGGCCGATTACAATAGACAGGGCCAGATTCTTGTTGTGGCCGATTACAATAGACATGGGCTGATCTTGTTGTGGCCGATTACAATAGACAGGGCCAGATTCTTGTTGTGGCCGATTACAAGAGACATGGGCTGATTCTTGTTGTGGGCGATTACAAGAGACATGGGCTGATTCTTGTTGTGGCCAATTACAATAGACAGTGCTTGAGTCTTGTTGTGACCTATTACACAAGACAGTGCTCGAGTCTTGTTGTGACCGATTACACAAGACAGTGCTTGAGTCTTGTTGTGACCGATTACACAAGACAGTGCTTGAGTCTTGTTGTGACCTATTACACAAGACAGTGCTCGAGTCTTGTTGTGACCTATTACACAAGACAGTGCTCTAGCCTTGTTGTGACCTATTACACAAGACAGTGCTGGAGTCTTGTTGTGACCTATTACACAAGACAGTGCTCGAGTCTTGTTGTGACCTATTACACAAGACAGTGCTCGAGTCTTTTTGTGACCGATTACACAAGACAGTGCTTGAGTCTTGTTGTGACCTATTACACAAGACAGTGCTCGAGTCTTCTTGTGACCTATTACACAAGACAGTGCTTGAGTCTTGTTGTGACCTATTACACAAGACAATGCTGGAGTCTTGTTGTGACCTATTACACAAGACAGTGCTGGAGTCTTGTTGTGACCTATTACACAAGACAGTGCTCGAGTCTTGTTGTGACCTATTACACAAGACAGTGCTCGAGTCTTGTTGTGACCTATTACACAAGACAGTGCTCGAGTCTTGTTGTGACCTATTATACAATACATGGTCTGATTCTTGTTGTAGCCGATTACACAAGACACAGCCCACTTCTTGTTTTGGCAGATTACACAAGACACAGCCCGATTCTTGTTGTAGCTGATTACCCTAAACAGGGCCCGATTTTTATTGTGGCCGACTACACAAGACAGGACCCAAATCTTGTTGTGGCTGACATCGATGAGAATTTTCCAGATTCATCCGGAATTCCGGATTTTTGATCTGCCCGATTTTTTCCGGATATGGTTAAAATATACGACCATTCCGGCTTCTCCTCTCACTTTAGAAGTCCCAAAAAGTAAAAAAATATTTTCCTGATTTTTGTTGTCAGGCCTTTCTTATATATGGGCCGAGTACAAAACCCGAATCTTGGTGTAGCCGATTACACATGACAGGGCACAATTCTTGTTGTGGCCGATTGCAAAAGATAGGGCCCGATTCTTGTTGTGGCAGGTTACACAAAATAGGGCCCGATTCTTGTTGTGGCCGATTACACAAGACAGGGCCCAATTCTTGTTATGACATATTACCCAACACGTGGCACAATTCTTGTTGTGGCCGATTACACAAGACAGGGCCCGATTCTTGTTGTGGCAGGTTACACAAAATAGGGCCGATTCTTGTTGTGGCCGATTACACAAGACAGGGCCCGATTCTTGTTATGACAGATTACCCAACATGCGGCACAATTCCTGTTGTGGACGATTACACAAGACAGGGCCCGATTCTTGTTGTGGCAGGTTACCCAAAATAGGGCCCAATTCTTGTTGTGGCCGATTACACAAGACAGGGCCCGATTCTTGTTATGACAGATTACCCAACACACGGCCCGATTCTTGTTGTGGCCAATTACACAAGACTGGACCCGATTCTTGTTTTGGCAGGTTACACAAAATAGGGCCCGATTCTTGTTGTGGCCGATTACAATAGACAGGATCCAATCCTTGGTGTGGCTGATTACACAATATGTGGCCCAATTCTTGTTATGGCAGATTAGACAAGATTGCGCCGATTGTTGTTGTGGCTGATTACACAAGACTTGGCCTGAATCTTGTTGTGGCCGATTACAAAAGACACTGGCCGATTCTTGTCGTGGCCAACTACACAAGACACGCCCGATTCTTGTTGTGGCCGATTATCTTATCTACACATGGCAACAGTGTCGCTCACACTGGATTGTTCAGCTCAGTGTCAGGAGTGACTTAACGAGCTGATGCCCACTTAGCTGTCACCAATATCGATATATAAACTGTTAGTGTGAGAGATGGTTAGTCGGCCACATGCAGGCAGCAGCAATGTGGGTGAGCCCATTTGCAGATGGGGGTGGAAGGGTTACACAAGTCGCTCCCAATTATTATGGTTGATAATGAGATAAGTACTATGAATACATTTTCGCAGACAGTGTGATAGATGACAATTGAGCATGTGTAAAGACAGGTGGTGCCACACGCGAGCCTGAGGTTGTCAGAGAAAAGTAGTCGATGACCAATAATATAAAGAACCCTGCAGTGGATTACTGAGGGTGGCGCATAGGAGGAGCTGAGGTGGGAAAGCTTTCGATTAATTATACTCGTATAATACTTATACAACACATAATGAGCAGTATATAAGTATATAATACCTAGACAATATATACAATATGTACAATGTATGCAATATATGGATAGTGATAAACTCGTTATTGCGCGTAATAAGATCTGGAGTGGGTTATGTGAGGTATAAAGTACTTATGCAAATATTATTATGTATGTAATTCTCCTGTCTTCTATTGTTCTTATTCCGACTGCTCCTGTAACCTTTCCTTTTGATATGCTCATTTCTACTATGGGTTACTGGAGGCTTGGGGTGCGGCCTGGAGACCGGGAGGCCTGCTTCCAAGCAGCTCCCCTAATTCCCCTCATTTCCTCCAGGCGGCGCCTCACCCACCTACTAACGGCCCATTCCACCTTCAGGCCCGTGCCGTGATCAAACGGAGTGGGGCGTTCAACTTTAACAGGATAGGGCAAGGACTGGTTAGCTCAGTGTCAGGATAATATGACTGAGTGGGATATCGGGTCATGGTGCCAGCGACGTGATCTCCCAGTGGGGCATCACTATAAAGTCGCTATGAGTGTGCACTGTCACAAGTCGGTACCCGTCCTGATTTGACCTTAGATGTTGCCAGGACGTAAAACTCCAACAACCAACCTGATCGAACTGGGGCGGTGCTCAAGTTGATTGGTTTGTGCGCAGACACCTGTCAGAGGCCCATGTGATTGATGACCTTTGACCCGGGGCATGCCCATGTGTGCCCGCTTGCATGCTGAGTGGGGGACAGGTGAGGTCAACAGGTTCTAAGTAGGTCAGCAGGCGCGCCCACAGGCAGGCGTGACCTGTAGGTCAGCCATTGCCGGTGTCGTGGTTTCAGTTCTCAACCAGTTTCAGTTCTCAACATCGATTTTGCGCATGCGTCTAAATCCAACAGTGCCGTCTGCGCATGCGTCAAAAAAGAAAAAGGTCTTAATATCAGACAAAACACACATCAACAGCAAAAGCAAAGTATATGATTGCTAATATACCATAAATGAGTTGTACTTAGCCTGTGAGAGCTGCTAAGACTGCGCTGTTGGATTTAGACGCATGCGCAGAAGTGACAGTTGAGAACCGAAACTGGTTGAGAACTGAAACTACGACACCGGGCTCCACTTCCCGTGGGTCAAGGTTTTTGTTTTGTTTATTTTGTTATGAGTTGATTTATTTTTTTTGTAATTGTCGCGCATAACAGGTTTCATTTAGTGAAACAACTTGTACTCTATGTGCTATGTAGTTGATTATGTGAATATAATGAATAACACAGGTGATCACTTATATTACCTAGTTCATTCACTACCCGTTACGGTGAACCAGACGACTGGCGACATCTGCAGTCGCTTTCCTGTACTATCCCCAACTAGCAAACATCAGTTTGGACCTATGCTTTTTTTTGTTTTGTTTACTTAATGCCATATAATCCGATGAAAGTGTAGTAGTCTGCTCTGACCTCTCAGGTAAAGAGCCACATAGGGAGATCTACTAACTGTCAGTAGCTGTCAATAGCTTTCAGCACCTGTCAGTAGCTGTCAGGAGCTGTCAATAGCTTTCAGTAGGTGCCAGTAGATGTCAATAGATGTCAGTAGCTGTCAATAGCTGTCAATAGCTTTCAGTAGGTGTCAGTAGCTGTCAATAGCTGTCAATACCTTTCAGCACCTGGCAGTAGCTGTCAGGAGCTGTCAATAAATGTTGGTAGCTGTCAGTAACTGTCAATAGTTGGCAGTAGCTGGCAGTAGCTGTCATGGATATCTTCAGTACCTTGTTATTTATTTTTGGTTTTATATCCTGACAACATCTAAGGTCATATCAAGACGGATACCTACCTAACTGTGACAGTGCACAATCATGGTGACTTTATAGTGCTGCCTCACTGGAGACCAGGCCACCAACACCATAACTCGATTTCCCATTCAGTCACATTACCCTGACACTGAGCTAACAAGTCCTTGCCAGTAATGCCGAGCGCCAGACTAGCTAGCGACAAGTATAAATTTGGAAAGTGTTTGCTTTGACTCGGCGCGGTTTTGAGTTCCCGACTTTCCCCATGAGAAGCCAGCGCTTTTACCAATTCATCCACCACACCCGCTCTCTCTTGTCTAATAGTAGGGCCTACAATACACAGGCCTTGAACCTGTGGTTGTCATTGCCACGCAAATACCTGACAAGTGGTGAGGTACAGGGGAGGTGAGAGGAGGTGGATTGAGGGAGTGGAGGAGTAGGGGAGTATAGGAGTGGCGCCCCCTGGTGTACCACAAGCAGGGTGCGACCAAGGCAAGCACCACTTCCGGTTAGTGAGGACTCACGGAACTAACCAGGCAGCATTGCTCTTATGGTACTAAGTAATAATATGAATAAGCAATGCTTAGGAACGACCCCCCGATATAACTACAGCAAAGTATTTTATGAATTGCGCATGTATTTTTTTACTCCACTCACGGTGTTCGATTTGAAATTGTAGCAACTCGGGTGACCCGAATACGGCCGTCATTTCCGCGGAATAAACTATTAATATTACATTTGTGCATCCATGTTTATGCCAAATTGTTCTTTATTTCTAAGTTTTGAACTGAGCGTATCGGCAAATTCTATGGCAGCGGGCATTTGTTTTGATATATTATTAACCAATAGCTGATCCCGAATACCATCAATTGGGCCTATGGACGTAATGCCTTGACAGCACCGCTGCAGAGTAGTGTGGAGGAGCATGTACACTGGTCCTGGTGACGTCATCGCACCATATATGGAAGATCTGTAGCGAGGGACCAGTGTAGTTGTTCCGTGACTTGGCTTGTGCTACTCTGCAGCGGAGCATCATTAAGGCATTAGGCCAATCTCTGTCATCCACCCTGTTTGCTGCGTAGTTGTGAGTTTACAAATGGCGGCACCCATATCGGGCTATTTCCGTTTCCATTTGCTGGATTTTGGTGATTTCACATTCCACCTCTATGAGTACAGGTATAGTTTATGCATATATGTACACGTGTTAGTCCTTAGCCTCCCCATGGGTGTGTCGGTATTAATGGTAATGAATAATGTTGGCATATTAAAGTATACAACACACACATAGAATGTCTATTCCATAATAATTAATCCCCTCAAGCCCTATCATGATCAGTTAGGCGCAAACACTGAGCTAATGTCGCATAGTCCGGCGGTTTCCGGTTTCTGACATATTTCTTTTAGATACATGTTAAGTTGAGTTGAGTTTTATTTAGAGTTGCATCATCTGATGAAAACATCAAATTTTCAAAACCAAAACAATTATCTAAAATTGATTTTACACATCACACTTGGATGCTGATGCACTTATCAAACATTAATTGTGTTGTCGCATAGAAGGAAATACTGAGGCATTAAATTTAATATGACCTGTTACTGCTTGAAGCCTATGGTGTCAAGAGTTCTGGCATGAACGCAAAACCTAATTTTGCATGCTTGCACTTAAAATATTTCAAAACTTAAGCTCCTGTCACACCTCGCCGGATTGAGGAAACGGAAAGAAACCAAACAAAGTCTGTTGATATCTGGCAAAGTCAGGTTTGTGCCCATTGCATATCCGTTGATATCTGTTGATACCCAGCCCGATCCGTTACAAATTTTGAATATGCACAAAACTTGGAACGGATGCCGCCGGATTGACGGCTACAGTTCTTGTACGGTTTGAGTCCGTTTAGTCCGCTTACCGTCCGTTGGCTATCCGTTCAAGTCCCTTTCATGTCCGTTCGTCCAGCGGCCTTTGACCCGATATCGGAACATTTTAACACATTTTAATACATTTTATTACTTATCACGCCTGAACACCACCAGACTAGACAATTCTGTCAGTTGCTCAATCCGGCGAGGTGTGACAGGGGCTTTAGCCATTTATGATCAAAATTGCTTCAAACTAAAGTAATATAGACTATAACAATCATTTTAATATATTTATCTCAGTAAAGTGACGGAAACTCAAAGCAATCTAACTCTGCAACTTTAACCTCAAACATGTAGTAAGGTACTAATATGCTAAATTAATTTGGCATGAACACCGAAATGCTGGATATAGACTTTTTGTTAGCCCTAGTTCTGAGCCATATCAGCATAGTACAGAAGCACCAAACTGAAATAAATGTTTGATGCTTTCACATGAATTGTATCTAATTTGGGTATCTAGGATAAATTCTAGACAAGTGGTCTTTTCTTCTTCTTCTTCTTCTTCTTCTTCTTCTTCTTCTTCTTCTTCTTCTACCAGACGGGATGGCCGAATGAGTTTAGCGTTCGTCTCCCGTTTTGGTAGATCGTAGGATTTGAACAAACGGGTTCGGCCCCTGGTCGAGTCAAACCAATGAGATACAAATTTATACTTGCCACTGTCTAGCCTGAAGCTCGGCATGAATAGGATAGGGCAAGTACTGGTTAGCTCAGTGTCAGGATAATGTGACTAAGTGGGATATCAGGTCATGGTTGCCACCAGCCTAACTTCCCAGTGGGGCAGCACTATAAAGTCACCATGAGTGTGCCCTGTCACAAGTCGGTATCCGTCAGGATGTGACCTTAGATGTTGCCAGGACGGAAAACTCCAACAACCATCCAACCAATCTTCTGTTGTTTTTTTAATGTGTTTTTTTATAGTTTTGTTTTATTGTGCAGCTCTAACGACAGACATTTCCGCTTTGAGATATTCCCACGGCTGGCTGCGCGTGCGTGTTATGCGCATGCGCACAGGTGGTTTCTGGGTTGACCTTGTTCCCGGACAGGTCGGTGCTGTGCCCGTCTCTGTTGCTCGTTTACTGTCCGCACGAGATGGGTCTGCCCGCCCCGGTGTGGTGGTTTCAGCGTGTTCCCGTGCTCAGACGTGTCCCGTTGCTTCTGCGCATGCGCGGATTTCGCATCAACTCGGGTCACCCCAGCCACTTATTGGCGCATGCGCACATCCTACAAACTCGGGTTGAATAATCGAATACGCTCGGGTGGACAGTTTGTTCTTTTTTTTTTAATAACCGATAAAAGTACAGCAAAATAGGATTTAAAGTATTGTATCATGGCCCAGTTTACCTATATTTCCATTTCATTAATCTAAGTTATTCTTTTTTTGCACACGGGACGTGTATTTGTCAACTCCACTCGCGTGTTCTATTTGAAATTCGGATGACCCGAGTCGCCCGGTTCGTGTTAATCGATTACGGCCATGTTTACTAGATTCTGACGCATGCGCAGAAGCGAGGGACACGTCTGAGCACGGGAACACGCTGAAACCACCACACCGGGCCGACCCTGACAACCAGGGGGCGTGTGGGTGTTTATTTGGGTGATGGGGTGTGTGGATGTGTGTGTTTATGTGTGTGGGTGTTGGTGTGGGTGAGTGTTGTGGCTCTCTGAATTGGAAACTTTGTCGCCTCAAGGCAAGGACTGACAATGTGTATGAGTGGGTGGGTGGTGGGGGTTGAGTGGGGAGAGGTGCTGAGTTGGGGGTGAGTGTAGGGTGAGTAGGGAAGGTGAGTCGGTGGTAGTGATTGGGTGGGAGAGATGAGAGGGAGGTGAGTGGGGGAAGGTGGGTGTGAGGAGGCTATTGGCTAGGGGTGAGTGGGGGTGAGTGGAGGGGTGAGTTGATTGGTTGTGGAAGTTTTACACCCTGGCAATATCTAAGGTCATATCAGGACGGGTACCAACTTGTGGCAGTGCACGCTCATGGTGACTTTTTAGTGCTGCCCCACTGGGAGACCAGGCCACCAGCACCCATAGCCTGATACTCCACTCAGCAACCTATCCTGACACTGAGCTAACCAGTCCTTGCCCTATCCTATTAATGCCAAGCGCCAGGCTAGGAAGCGACAAGTATCAATTTTGTAAGTGGTTGTTTTGATTCGACCAGGGTTTGAACACCCAACCTTCCGCACAGGAAGACAGTACTTTATTGATTCAGCTCACCAGATCTGGTGCAACACTGAATGTACACTGGAATAGACGGGGTGGCCGAATGAGTTGAGCATCCGTCTCCTGTTTTGGGAGATTGGGGGATCTGAACCCATGGGTTTGTGGCTTCAAACCCTGGTTGAATCAAAACCAATGACTTAAGAATTGATACTTGTCGCTTCCGAGCCAGGCACTCAGCATTAGTAGGATATGGCAAGGACTGGTTGGCTTAGTGTCAGGATAATGTGACTGAGTGGGATATCAGGTCATGGTGCTGGTGGCCTGGTCTCCCAGTGGGGCAGCACTATAAAGTTGTATTGAGTGTGCACTGTCACAAGTCAGTACCTGTCCTGATATGACCCTAGATGTTGCTAGGATGCAAAACAACAACAAACAAACAAAACCTAATGTACACTCCATTAGAATGAGTTCTCTATAGACATTCTGAACAGTTCTAACAGTGACACATATGTACTATTTCCGCTGCGCATGCGCACTCAACCGAAAGGGGTGTTGTGGGTCAACGTTATAAGCCCTGTCACACTACGACGCATCGCGCAAGCATGCACCGACGTAGGCGGCAATACATCGGTGTACATCGATATACATTACTTGAACGTTACTCATACGTCAAAATACGTCGATGTTCGTTTTATACGGCGTCGCTCATTAAGAGGTCGTGAAAGTTTTGTGCATGCACAAAACTTTACAAAACTTTTGACATTCGACAACGTGAGGCTTTTACATCAGGCGTACGTTATGTATATGTTAGACATATGTTGATGTACATTAGACATACATTAGACAAACGTTATTTACTATGTGGTACTACGTTGACCTACGTCAGTCAGATGGAGAGCCAGTGGAAACTTACAGTCCATGAATTGACACCGTATTGACAACATATATATGGATAATGTAGTCTAACCTACATCTAACATATGTTTTGCGTTTCTCCCTGTCTTGATGTACGTAAAGTGTAAGGCATACTTCTGGCGATCGAATTACGTATATAATGTTCACTTGTATTCTGCGAATGTACCGTGAGCGTATTGTGAGCATTTATCACTGGGAGGCACGTTAGCCGTACATTGACCGTACGTTGGCCATACACTCTGCTACATTGCGTACACCGCGCCGAAAAGTTTGACGCATCTCAACGTTTGAAAGTGATTTTAGCTGTTGGCCACGCGCTTGCATGATGCGTCGTAATGTGACAGGGCCATAAGGCATTTTGGTGTTTTTTTTTGGTAAAGTGTTTATTCATCTGAATATAATATTTGTGAATATGACATTAGCTTAATATTATTTAGTAAAGTTGCATAGTTCCATGCTTTGGTCTTTCTGCTATTTTCAAAGATATACACATTAAAGCTGCATAGTCTGAGGAAAGCATCACATTTATAAAAAAAAAAAACAAGTATCTAGGTTTGATTCTACATATCTAACTTAGATACTGGTGCAGTTATTATGCATAATTTGCCACATAGAAGGGAATACTGAGGCAGTTGAATAGAACCTATTATTGCAGAAGGCTGTGGAGTCATAGTTTTGGCCTGCGTGCCAACATTAATTTAACACGCTTGCACTTCAAATATCTCAAAGCTTAGCCATTTAAGATAAAAGTTACTTCAAATTAAAGTTAAGATGGATTATAACAACCAACATAGAATATCTATCTCAGAAAATTACAAAAACTGAAGCCCATCGGACTTTGCAAGTTTAATCGGTATAATCTGTGCTACTTAAGTTTGGAGTAACTTTTATTTTAAATCGCTAGCTTTGGGGATATTTGAAGTGAAAATATTAATTTAGCTGATACAAATTCGAATGCAGTAGGCTTCATCAGTAACAGGTTCTATTAAATTGACTTAGTCTGTTAAGGCTCAGTCATACCTCACCGGATTGAGGAACCGGACAGAAACCGGACACTGTCCGGTGAAATACAGCAATATACGGTTTATATACGGTTGGCATTCGGCGTGTCCATTATCTGTCCGACGGTGTCTGGTGTGTATGGTGGGAAGTTTTGAACATGCACAAAACTTGTACCGGACACCGCCGGACTGACATGTATGGTTGGTGTCCAGTTTAAGTCTGTTTAGTCCCTTTTGTTCGGTTCATGTCCATTACCCATCCGTTGCGTCTCCAGTTTGCTTCCTGAATAGTCCATTGACGGTGTTGGGGGAATTCGGTCCATCATTTTTTTCAGAACGTCCGTGAACAGTCCAGTACGTATCTGTTTGGTGTTCGGTCTGTCCATTTGACATTCGGTTGTTGTCCGGTTATCATCCGGTGGATATTTGTTAATGTACATTCCATGTCCGTTTAGCGCCCGTTTGGTCCGGCGGCCGTTGCAACATTTCGACACATTTCGGTACATTTTGATACCGAACACCACTGGACTAGACTATGTCCTTTGCTCAATATGGTAAGGTGTGACAGGCACTTTAGTATCTCCTTCTAAGTTCCAGGCAGCAACACCTGCTTAATAAGGGCAACAGTATCTAAGTTAGATACACAGGATCAACTCTAGATAAGTGTTTTCAACGGACCATTCAGATTTAAACTCTGCTCTGCATAAATAATTTTGTTAAATGAATTAATTAATAAGGGAACCACCAGTGTTTGATTCCACCCCGGCTTCTTGGTCAGAGTTCTAAGCAAAGGCAGTAACTGGTACGTTGTTATCCTCGTCACTGTACAGTGCACTCACGATGTACACCTGGCAATACTATACACACACACACACACATATATATATATATATATATATATATATATATATATATATATATATATATATATATATATATAGTAAAACCTCTCTAAATCGACCGACCGTCGGACCGACCTTAAATGGTCCATTTAGGGAGGTGGTCGGTTTAGGGATTTTTTTAATCGTTACTATAGTACTGTATGGGCGATCGTTTGGGACACAAATAAAGCGACTGATATAGGGGAGTGGTCGATGTGGGGATGTGGTCGGTTACATAGGTTTTACTTTATATATCTCATATAGGCTATATATATATGACATATACAGGCTATGTATAGGGGCTGCATCGTGACAGGGCCCAGTCCATACACACAACTGACACACAGCGCACACCCCATCCACACCACACCCACACACAGCCCACACACCACCCACACCACCCCCACACCCTACCCACATACACCCCACCCACAACCCACACCACACCCACGCCCCACCCACACACAGCCCACACACAACCCACACACCACCCATACACAACCCACATCCTACCCACATACAACCCACACCACACCCACACACAACCCACACACACCCCACACACAACCCACACACAACCCACACACAATCCATACACAGCCCACACACAATCCACACCCTACCCACATATAACACCCACCACACCCACACACAACCCACACACAACCCACATACAACCCACACACAATCCACACCCTACCCACATATAACACACCAGACCCACACACAACCCACACACAACCCACATACAACCCACACACAACCCACACACAATCCACACACAACCCACATACAACACCCACCACACCCACACACAACCCACACACAACCCACACACAACCCACACACAACCCACACACAACCCACACACAATCCACACCCTACCCACATATAACACACACCACGCCCACACACAACCCACACACAACCCACATACAACCCACACAAAACCCACACACCACCCACACCCACCTACACACAACCCACACACCACCCACACACAACCCACACACCACCCAAACACAATCCACATAATACCCACATACAACCCACACCACACCCACACACAACCCACACACAACCCACACACAACCCACACACAACCCATACACAGCCCACACACAATCCACACCCTATCCACATATAACACACACCACACCAACACACAACCCACATACAACCCACACACAACCCACACCCCCCACACCCCACCTACACACAACCCACACACCACCCACACACAACCCACACACAACCCACATACAACCCACACACCACCCACACACAACCCACACACAACCCACACACCACCCACACCACACCCACACACAACCCACATGCAACCCACACACAACCCACACACCACCCACACACAACCCACACACAACCCTCATACAACCCACATACAACCCACACACCACCCACACACAACCCACACACAACCCTCATACAACCCACATACAACCCACACACAACCCACACACAACCCACACACAACCCACATACAACCCACACACCACCCACACACAACCCACACACAGCCCACACACCACCCACACCACACCCACACACAACCCACATACAACCCACATACAACCCACACACCACCCACACACAACCCACACACAGCCCACACACAATCCACACCCTACCCACAGCCCACCACACCAACCCCACTCCCCCCCCCACACAAGCCCCCCCCCCACACACACACCCCACGTTCCGCCGCCACCACTTACCCCGCTAACGGCCAGCTCCAATTAATTACCAGCCACCATTGTTCACAACTGGGTTTGTGGGAGGAAATGAGTCAGTATGAATGAGGAGGAAATTGATAAATTAGTTGTGCAGGGCTACACGATCCCTACACCCCCACCCCCACTTCACACACACACCCCTTCTCACCTAGCCATCCCCCGACCAGATGGGATGGCCGAATGAGTTTACTTGAACGCCCATCTCCCGTTTTGGTAGGTCGTGGTGATCAAGCCAAAATCAATGACTTAAAAATTGATACTTGTCGCTTCCTAGCCAGGCACTCGGCATTATTAGGATAGGGCAAGGACTGGCTGGTCTCCTAGTGGGGCAGCACTATAAATTCGCCATGAGTGCGAACTGTCAAAAGTTGGTGCCTGTCCTGATATGACCTTAGATGTTGCAAGGACGTAAAACCCCAACAACCAACCAACCTCACCATCCCCCACCCCGAACCACCCACCACACAACACTCATCCTTAACCTCACCCCAAACTCCATCACCACTCATCCTTAACCTCACCCCAAACTCCATCACCACTCATCCTTAACCTCACCCCCAAACTCCATCACCACTCATCCTTAACCTCACCCCCAAACTCCATTACCACTCATCCTTAACCTCATCCCAAACTCCATCACCACTCATCCTTAACCTCACCCCCAAACTCCATCACCACTCATCCTCAACCTCACCCCCAAACTCCATCACCACTATTCGCAACACAACCGGCTAGTTTGGTGTGAATGGAATCACACACCGGGGTTGGCAAAATGCGACGGTCAATGTGTCATGCCTGGACAATGTTGATCGTCTGATCCGATTGCTCGCGACATCCTGTTTCTCCCACACAGAGCGGCTGTCCTTAATTCTGTCTGACAGCAGGGGCCGTATGCAGGAGTCGGTGGTATTCGGTGTTAGCGAGCCAAAACGGTGTTTGGCGGGAATTTCTCGGTTAGCGGCGAAAAATGGTATGCATGAGGCGGTGATAGGCCTAACACCAAAACCTTAACCGGTGTTACCTTACCCCTGATAGATAGGAGGTTTAGCGAGTTCATTATGCCCAAATCTATTCAATGCTCTCATATATAACAGAATTACATACGCAATAAGTGAAATTTGATCAATTTAACCCTAAATTCGAAGCGTTATTAAGGCTACCGCCGCATTGGCGGCGATATTAATAGTTATATTTTCGAATCGACGAACGTAAAGTAAACAAATCGCCGCCGTCGCCGCATCGATGTCGCTTTCCATACTGGCGGCGGCGGCGGCTTGTTTACTGTACGTTCGTCAATTCGAAAATATAACTATTAATATCGCCGCCAATGCGGCGGTAGCCTTAATAACGCTTCGACTTTAGGGTTAAATTGATAAAATTTCACTTATTGCGTATGTAATTCTGTTAAATATTCAATAGATTTGAGCCTAATATATGGCTACAAATGCAGAGGGATTTCCCAAATCTATAAATAAATTCACGTTTAGCTATAATGAAAGTGTTATGCGTTCCTGCATACGGCTTGACCGCATTCCCCGGCTCGGAGATAGCTAAACGGTAACAGGCTGTAACACCAAACCCCGCTAACACTGACTCCTGCATATGGCCCAGGGTCTGGTCATGTTAATAATCAGTCACGAAAACCAGCGTCGCTCAGGCTGGAAGTTGAACCTGGTTGTCTGCAAGTTGAACCTGGTTGTCTGCAAGTTGAACCTGGTTGGCTGCAAGTTGAACCTGGTTGTCTGCAAGTTGAACCTGGTTGGCTGCAAGTTGAACCTGGTTGTCTGCCTCGCTGTAGTTGTATGTAAATGACTGGACTACTTAAAGTGTGTTTGTTTATTGAGGTTTTGCGTCCTGGCAACAGCTACCGCCATATCATACTTAAGGTCTATTCATATGCATGATAACATCTGATTATATCCGGTGTTGGTGGATGGTGGACGTGTGTTAAGGTTCAAATGTATGTGTGTATATATATCCATATGGATAGTACTAAAGCTAAGATTCCTTCTACGCGGTATGCGATATGCGGTATGCGAATGGGAGGATTCCTTCTACGCGGTAAGCGGCAAGCGTTTCCCCACCACCACCACGACCAGATGTTTCCACTTAACACCCCTGTGTGTGACCGTTCCGTAATGGTCAGTCGCCTCTCCTAGTCTTAAACTAATGGACACATCAGACTCAGGTTTCTATTCGCACCCCACTTGTCGCATGCCGCATGCCGCACCGATCGCTACATGGACCGATCGGAAAAATGCATTCGCATTCGCATTCGCATTCGCATACCGCGTGTAAGGAATGTAGCCCATAGGCTTCAAGGTGTTTCGATTTTTTGTCGCATTCGCATTCGCATACCGCATACCGCGTGTAAGGAATCTCAGCTTAAGTCTGTTATCCCGTGTGATAATCTCTGTAGTGTCCTGCTCCTACCCACCCCCCACACACCCTCCTGTGTGTGTGTGTGTGGGGTGGGGGGGGGGGACCGGCTTGCTTCACTCTGCCAGGCTAGGAAGCGACAAGTCCCAACCTTCAGCACGCGAGGCCCGCACTCTATCGATTAGGCCACCGCGCCCGGTGGGGAGTGTGAAGCACACTGTGCTACTACACATAGATAAAAGATTCACCCGGTGTAGCAGGAAATCGCAAAGCCTGTAAATCGCAAACCCCCACTTGTGATTTCCTAGGAAATCGCACACCCCCATGCCATATATGGGCATGGGGGATTTGCGATTTCCTAGGAAATCACATATCCCCCCTGGAGATCGCAAACCCCCGATGTTAATGATACAGATAGTTGTTCTGGCTTTTCTTATTGATGTAGTCTAGTATCTTTGACAACAAATTGACCTGGTCCCCTAGCCTTCTTGTGCACAGTGAATAATGGCCCTTGCTCTGAGAGGCATGAAATTAAAAATAATCAATTAATCCATCTCATGAGGGATCCCCCTTATATGAAAATAAATGTGGCAGCCTATGTATGTGCAGCCTATGTATGTGCAAAGTGACTGATAGTTTTGTAGGGAATTGGATATTTGTTAGTTCAAAGTGTTTAAAGAAGTTGTGCTGGCTTTTCTTAATGTTGTAGTTTAGTATCTTTGACAACAATTGATCTGGTCCCTTATCCTTCTTGTGAGTGATCAATAGCAGTGACAAAGGCCGTTGCTGTGACAGCATGACATCAAAACTAATCAATTAATCCATATTGATCCTCCTTGAATCCATTTTATCCCCCAGATCTGGTGGAAGTTCAAAATCAAACATAGGCCTATAGCTGCCCTGCTTGTGGTGATAAATGCTACAAAGCATGGGGGGGTTTGTAATTTCCAGGGGGGGTTTGTGATTTCCTAGTAAATCGCAAACCCCGGGGTGTGCAATTTCCAGGGGTTTGCGATTTACTGCCACACCTGTACTTGTAGTACACGGCTGAACGACAACGTAGTGTAAACACGGGCGAAAATAGCTTTAGTATAGAACAGGAAGTAGAATGCCTGCCTCCAGTATCAAATGGATACTTATATAGGCACAGAGTTGGTGAAATGGGAGAGAATGCAAAAAGACAAGATGGCAGCCATAGAACGGCGTCAATTTCACTTTTAAATCTTATTAAACTAGATATTTTATTATATTTTTCAACTCAAAGGTAGCGGGGAAATATGAAGACATATACAAAGAATAAATGTTGCTTCTTAGATTGTGAAATTACGCTCTCATAAAGACTCATTTCATTAGCCCGATTTTTCTACCGTTTTTATATAAGGCTGGTCTTCACCCGTGTACGGCGAGTACAGGGTGAATCCTTTATCTATACTACACACTGCTCCAGGTACGCATCCACACACACATACAACCCATACACAACCCACACACAACCTACATACAACCCACACACAACAGTTTTTTTAAGTCATTGGTTTGGCTCAGCTAGAGTTCGCACCCTGGGATTCGAATCCCATGAACTGCCAAAACGGGAGGCGGGCACTCAATTCATTCAGCCACCTCATCTAGAGTTTAAATTATAAAGGGTCTATGGTGAAGGCAAGGGCTGTGGGGTGGGGAGGGGACCATCACCTCACTCCCGGGTGTGTAAACACGCCGGGAGGCAGCTCCAGTCCCGTTCTGGGAAACCAGGAGACAGTGACTCGACATACTTGTATTGTCTTGGGCCATCGGAGTGCTTGGGGGGGGGGGGGGGGGGGGGGGGGGGCAGGGGGACTGCACGCATGCGCATTCAGCGCGTTCCCAGAGCCTGCCTGCAGCTATTAAAACTGGTGAAGGCCGCCATCTTGGAAGACATGTTAATGATGAATCGGCTGGTCCTTAAAGCTCTGTCACACATCACCGGATTGGGGAACCGGAAAGAAACCGAACAAAGTCCGTTGATATCTGGCAAAGTCTGGTTTGTGTCCCTTGCATATCCATTGATATCCGGCCTGATCTGTTAGAAGTTTTGAACATGCACAAAACTTGGAATGGATGCTGCCGGATTGAAGTCTACGTTTCTTGTCCGTTTTGAGTCCGTTTAGTCCGCTTACCGTCCGTTTGCTATCCATTCATGTCTGTTTCATGTCCGTTTCATGTCCGTTCGTCCAGCGGCCTTTGACCTGATATCGCAACATTTTGACACATTTTAATACATTTTGATACTTATCACGCCCGAACGCCACCAGACTAGACAATTCTGTCCGTTGCTCAATCTGGCAACGTGTGACAGCCGCTATACAGAGGGACTGAAGTTGGACGTGGTCTGTTTACACGAGCGGGAGTGGGATTATTTTCACTTCCAGCCCGATCCTTCTCTAATCGGCCTTATAAGTTATATTTTATATTAATTTTGAACTCATAAACACACGGCTCCCGATGACCAAACTCGGTACATTAGTGTTTGGTGAGCATTGCAGTGGAATTGTGCTAGCAAATATCGTACATTAAATAAAATACTGCGTCATGTGTGCAGGTAGGTGTAATTATAAGTATGAGACTTACAATTCTGGTGGGATGAGTGTAGTGAGGTGCACTCACCTTCCCAGATACAATGCCACATACACAAGTAGGCGTGGGCAGCTTCATTGTTTCGGGGACCCTAGATAGTCTAATGGTTTGGATGCTAGCCCCGGAATGGCAGAAATGTGGGTTCGAGTCTCACTCTAGGCACGACGTTTCCCTTCATTTGCACTCTCCCTCTCCATGACATTGTGCCGTGACTAGGATTCGGTACATGCTGTGTGAGGCATAGTGTCATAGTGTTGAACCGTTCCTGTGTATGTCCTCTACAAGGGCAGGCACTACGTGGATATTTGTAATTGTAAGTATTGTCGTGGGGTGATGAAAATGGGAAGTATTGTGCCTAGAGCGGTATTCGAACCCACATCTATTTGAATTCGAGGCCAGTGTGTTAACTATTACACCACCTAGGCTCCCTGATAGCACCACACTACCCACGCCTACCTCTCTGTGTGGTCAGGGCAGACCACTACACTCGTCCCCCTGGAATTGTAAGTCTTTTAATGCTTACAATTACATACATACAGGCAATGCACCGCACTTACATACACAGGGTAGGTTCAACAACTATACAGCACGTAGCTTGTACAAGATTCTGGTCACGGCCTAAGTGTCGTGGGGGTGATGAAAATGGGAAATATTGTGCCTAGAGCAGGACTCGAACCCACATCTCTTTGCATTCCGGGCCAGTGTGCTAACCATTACACCACCTAGGCTCCCTGATAGCACCACACTACCGACGCCTACCTGTCTGTGTGGTTACTTGCCTGAGAGGTCAGTGCAGACCACTACACTAGTATGATACGTACAGTTCCAGGGAGTGGGAACATGAATGTAATGAGCTGCGTACATTTATTTACCTCCCCAGGTGAAATTCCACATACATAACTCAGTATCGATAGGTTGATTGTATCGGGGAGTGGAGATGGTTTAATGGTTAAGCCCTGGTCACATAGCCGTTAGTGGACGTAGTTGAACGTAGGTGAACGTAGCGGAGGCTAACGTGGGTCAAACATGGTGTAAGTTTGTTAAACTACGTTGAAATACGTTAAGGTACGGCAGGTTTTGGTTGATGAGCCACTGAATAATACACATAAATATGTGTAGGTATGGATGCCGGTATGTTCAACTACGTTCAACTACTTTCAACTACTTAGCCTCCACTACATTCAACTACGTTCAACTACATCCACTAATGGCTATGTGACCATGGCATGCGTGACATGGAATGGCCATGGTTTTGTGCTGGTCAAAGTACGCTAGAGTATGCTAGAGTATGCTAGAGTACACTAGAGTACATTAGGAGGTACATTCTACTATGTTCTACTATGTTCTACTATGTTCTACTATGTTCAAAATTCAGCCTCTAACGTACCGCTCTTTTGAACATGTCCAAAAATTAAATCGGAGATCACGGCTCACCTATGTTATTACCAAGTTAACATCAAGGACAAGTCCGGATGCCAGTACGTTCAACTACGTTATACTACGTTCAACTACTTTCAACTACGAGTTAGCCTCCAGTACGTTCACCTACGTCCACTAACGGCTATGTGACCAGGGCTTTAATGCTATCCCTGTCATGGCAGAAGTGTAGGTTTTGATCGCACTCTAGGTGCAATGTTTTCGTTAATTCTGCACGTGCCTCCCCATGCCGCTGTTTGATGACCCATCATTGAGTACGATGCTTTAACTGTATCCAGTGACAGGAGGGAGCACATGTTGGTACATTAGTTGTTTAAAGTTGCATAGTCCGATGGTGTTGAGTGTAATGTATGTAGGCGAACCGGGACACGCAGATAACCAGCATGGTATGGAATGTAACCAGGGACAACGGACGATGAATAAACGCCAGTCATGAACTAGATCTCTCCGTGTCGACTCGTATATTACATGGTGTCAGATGTGGCTTGCCTGACAAATGAGATGGCTCTCTCTGGATTAAAACCCCCATTGCCACTGGACTTGGAAGGCAACCTCACTCTAAACTGGACCCAGTGGATTGATTCATACAAAATTTACGCCGTAGCAGCAGGAGTAGCGGCGAAAACGGGGAAAGTACAGTGTTGCGTCTTTCTCCATGTCGCTGGACCAGAGGCGCAGAAAATCCACAGAACGCTCAACATTGAAGCCGCGGACCGAGACAAAATTGCAGTACTGATTGAGGCATTTAAAGTATATTGCGAAGGGAAGACGAACATAACAGTGGTACGTTACCAGTTTAACTCCCTATTTCAGACACACGAAAGTATGGACACTTACATTAGGGAGCTACGTAACCGCATATCACACTGTCAATACGAGTTACTGGAAGATTCGTTACTCTGTGACAGAATTGTGTGCGGAGTGAAAAACAACGTATTGAGAGATCGATTATTACAGACTCATAACTTGACATTGGAATTGTGCATATCGATGTGTCGGCTTAGTGAACACAAGGCAGGTTTGTTGACTGGAAATGCAGACAGTGATTCGAATGAAAACGTCGACGCATTATCAAGAATTAGTTCTAGCATGACGTCACAACGTCGTGTGCCACCTTGGAGACGAGCATCGCAACGTCAACAATACGGGTCAAACAATGCGAAAATCAAGTGTCCGAATTGCGGATACGTACATTTCAGTGGTAGGTGTCCTGCTAAGGACAAACAGTGTACAGGCTGTGGAAAAGTGGGACATTTCGTCAAAGTGTGTAGAAGTAATACAAATAGACAGTCGACAGTGAATGAAGTCAACATACAACACCATGACGAACAGCACGAATGGACGCGACCATACCAGGAGGACGACACCAGTCACGATTTGTTCGTTGGTGCATTACAGGATAACAACGACGAAAAGGAGGATCTATGGTACGCGGATATCGTAGTGAACAATACGATAATCAAGTTCAAACTTGATACCGGTTCGGAGGCGAACATCGTGCCACGGAGGATTGACGATCAAATGGACGACGTGACCATGACTCCAACGCGTTGTCACTTGATAACGTACGCTGGACACCGTATAAAACCTCATGGGGAGGTTTTCGCCACCGTACGCGGTCATGGATTAAAGTTCCAAGTAACAGATGAGGGTAGCCCTATCCTAGGAAAAAGTGTGTGTGTCGCCCTCAACCTCATAACAAGACTGGACTCCATAAACACTGTAGCATATTCAACCACATCAAGTGATAAATTGGTAAATATGTATAGTGATGTATTCAAAGGTTTAGGCAGAATTAAAGTAAATGCGCATATTCATGTTGACAACAATGTAGCCCCAGTCGTTGATGCTCCTAGGCGCATACCACACGCCATAATAAATGATGTCCGTCAAGAATTAAATAGGATGTTAGATCTCAAAGAAAGAGTAGAACAAAATGAACCGACTCCATGGGTGAACTCCATCACTATAGTAAGAAAACCAGGTAAAATACGAATATGTTTGGACCCTACTAAATTAAATAAAGCAATATTAAGAGGCCCATATCCAACACGTACGATAGAAGAAGTAGTAGTTAACACAAGTGGGGCAGAATATTTTTCGGTCATTGATGCCAACAGTGGCTATTGGCAGATTGAGTTGGATAATGAAAGTTCTAAATTATGCACCTTCAATACACCTTGGGGTCGGTATCGATATACCAGGTTGCCATTTGGCATAAAAACAGCCGGAGACATATTTATTCAAGAGATGAACAATATATTAGGTGATTTGGACGGTGTAAATGTGATAACTGACGATATACTAGTATACGGTAAAGACATACAAGAACACAACATAAGACTAAAGTCAGTACTGGACAGGGCCCGTAAATTCGATCTGAGATTGAACCCAAAAAAGTCTAAAATTTGTAAAAGACAGGTAAACTATGTGGGGCATTTAATAACGTCCAACGGATTATTGCCAAGCAAAGAAAGAGTACAAGCTATCATAGACATGCCAACACCCACGGACAAAAAAGCTGTCCAATGGTTTTTGGGAATGGTCGGATATGTCAACAAATTTATTCCCAACATGGCGGAATTAGCTAAGCCATTAAGAATAATACTAACTAAAGATGTCGCCTGGCATTGGCAAGAAGAACAAATTTATGCATTCGACAAACTTAAAGAATTGTTAACAAGAGCACCCGTTCTAAAATTTGTTGATGTGAAAAAAGATATTGTCCTTCAAGTAGATGCATCTAAATCTGGCCTTGGGGCGACCTTATTTCAAGAAAATAGACCGGTCGCAATGGCGTCCAAGGCATTAGATAACACACAAACAAATTATGCAGTAATTGAAAAAGAACTGCTAGCCATTTGCTTTGGGTGCAGGAAGTTTCATGAGTACATATACGGGAAAGAGGTGACTATTCAAACCGACCACAAACCCTTGGTAGCCATTATGAATAAGCCCATACACACACTATCAGCACGCATGCAACGCATGAGAATGCGGTTACAAAATCATAATCTACAAGTAATACATGTTAAGGGCACGCTGATGTATTTTGCAGACGTGCTGTCCAGGGCTCACACCACGTTGACAACACCGAACAACTTGTTCGACACAGACATAACCGTGGCCGCAATCGATATGGAAGTGAACAATATAGCTAAAGTAAGGCAAGAATTGGACAAGGATAAAACATTGCAGCAGGTTGTGTTGTTAGCAAAACATGGGTGGCCAAAAAGTAGCGCTGGCCTCAGTCAGAGTGTAAAATCATTTTTTACCTATAGAAATGACATAACAATACAAGACGATGTGTTATTAAAAGATAATCGTATTATAATACCAAAGACCATGCAGAGAGATATGCTAAATAAAATTCACGAGTCACATTTAGGCATAGTGATATGTAAGCAGTTGGCCAGAGACAACGTCTTTTGGCCTGGAATAAGTAATCAAATCGAGGACAAGGTTTCACAGTGTCAACTTTGCCAGGAGTACCGACACAAACAACATTCTGAACCTTTGATGAGTCAAGACATTACATGTATTCCATATTATAAACTAGGCGTGGATTTGTTTACTGTTAACAAGGTGAATTTCCTGTTAGTCATTGACTATTATACAAAGTTTCCGGAAATAGTAGAGTTAACATCAACCACAAGTCAGGCCATAATAAGAAATTTGAAGCAAATGTTTTGCAGATATGGCATTCCGAACACAGTAGTATCAGACAACGGTCCACAATTTAACAGCGCAGAGTACCTACAGTTTGCACATAACTACGGTTTCACACCTAAATTTACAAACCCAATGTTCCCGCAAAGTAACGGCCAGGTAGAAAGATACGTACAAACTGTAAAATTGATGATAAAAAAATCTCTACTGGACGTCAAAGATGCCAATATTGCACTTTTAAATTATCGAAACACCACAATCCAGGGCCTTGGTGCATCCCCGTCACAACTACTCATGTCCCGTAAACTACGGACACGGTTACCGATTTTAGAAACACATTTGAAACCAAGTTGCAAATATACAAACAACACTGAAATACGCAGAATACAGCAGAATCAAAAGAAATACTTTGATACCCGTGCAGGACATGAACACCACAAGTTGCATACCGGAGACGAGGTATGATATCTCCATCACAAAGGAGGATGGGCTTCAGGTAGAATTGTAGAAACAAACACACCTGGCCCTAGAGATTACACTATGGTAAATAAACAAAACAATATAATTAGGCGAAATCGAAAACACATTTTCGTCTCACATAAGGGTGACACCCACCCTATTAGACCTGAATTAAAAACAAACACACACCAAGATACTACACGATACGGCCGAGTTGTTCGTCCCATACAAAGACTAGGAATAAATGACCAGTCATAATACCATTAGTATTTATGTATGTACTAATATATAAGTTCAACGTTGTATGTAGGATAGCATATTGAAAATATAGGAACTGATATCATACCATGTGACTCAACCCTGACACCGTTAACTGTGTTATAAGTTAAATACAATAGCTATAACTTTCTGTGATATGAAGACATATACCTTGATGCAAAGTTGTATCGTGAAAAAATCACGATCCAAAAATTTGTCGGCAGTGCGAAACACATTCCCCTACCGGAGCATTAAAACGGCAATAGGCGTACTCAAGGCAGCATTTGACTACATACATGTTAAGATGGGACATCTACACTGTTAACCATCCCGTATTTACTGGACAGGAAATGATGTACGATCTATTGTATCATGGTTCACAGCTAGGCGTCACGAATGTTTATGTACTCCTAAATGTGAATCAAGTCGTTGTTCATACATCACACTATTCAAATCAACAGTCACCCAAAGTGCCAATTGTTGGAGTACAACATAAGTTTAATAAAGTATGTGAATTCTTAAGAACCTAGGCAGTTATCAGTTCCACTGAAATGGCAAAATAGGTACTGTATTTGTTACGCTGTTAAAAGTTGATGTGGTTATTGGGCTATTGAGAATGCATTACATATACAATTATCGACATGCGATAGTGGTCGAAACGCTAATATTTATAAGACTGATGTTACTATTTATAAGACTGATGTTACTATCTATAAGACTGATGTTACTATTTATGAGAATGATGTTACTATCTATACGAATGACATGCATAGTATTTAAGATACTCATTCACATATGGGATGAGTGTAGAGTCGTGTATGTCATGTCTCAGTGCAACGTTGCATTCTTCATAGGGTTTGGAGGTGTTTAAGAGTTCATGTAATTATTTAAAGCTAATGAAACAATAAATATAATGAAATCAATAAAACTAATGAAAGGAGGATGTAATGTATGTAGGCGAACCGGGACACGCAGATAACCAGCATGGTATGGAATGTAACCAGGGACAACGGACGATGAATAAACGCCAGTCATGAACTAGATCTCTCCGTGTCGACTCGTATATTACATTGAGTTTCTGTAATTTTTCTGAGATAAATAGATTAACCTTACCGTTATAATCGACCTTACTTTAGCTTCAAGTCCTGTTTATTTTAAACAGTTATTTTTTAGATATTTGAAGTGCAAACATGTCAAATTAGTTTTGACAAGCTTGCCAAAACTCTGCCACCATAGGCTTTAGCAGTAACAGGTTCTGTTACATTGCCTCAGTGTTCCCTGCTATGAGGCAACACATGCTTAAACATGCATCAGTATCTAAGTTAGGTATGTAGAATCAATTCCATATAATTGTTTTGGTTTTGAAAATTTGATGCTTCATCGGACTATGCAGCTTTAAGCAGGGGAAATTTCAATCGCAGACGATTGGTCTTCCTCATTCCACTGCTCCTTGCCCCATCCAATAATGCCGAGTGCCTGGCTAGGAAGCGACAAGTATCAATTTTTAAGTCATTGGTTTGACTCGACTCGAACCCACGATCTACCAACACGGGAGAGAGACGCTCTAACTCATTCGGCCATCCCGCCTTGGTTGTTGGAGTTTGGCGTCCTCGCAACATCTAAGGTCATATCAGGACGGGGTAGGGAGCAGAACATACCCTTCTATCAAAATAACACGCGTGCAATAAACCGTTGGAAGTACACATGAAGGATGTCACCATAGTTCCAGTTGGTTTATAATACATCACAATTACGTCTGATTCCCCAGTCGCGGTGGCCGAATTGGCAAAAGCGCAGGCTTCCCATGCGGAAGGTCGGGAGTTTTAAACCTGGCCGAGCAAAACCAATAACTTACGGTCAGTTCTTAACTGTGCTGTGTGTTTGCCAATAGAAGCACGCCATGAACTGCTAATAATATTGACCAGACGGGATGGCCGAATGAGTTAGAGCGTCCGCCTCCGGTGCTAGTAGATCGTGGGGTCGTGGGTTCGAACCCTGATCGAGTCAAACCAATGACTTAAAAATGTATACTTGTTGCTTCCTAGCCTCGCGCTTGTCATCATTAGGATAGGGCAAGGACTGGGTTAGCTCAGCGTCAGGATAATGTGACTGAGTGGGATATCAGGGGGACGCCCAATGGAAGGTAACCATGCCAAAAGTAGCCAGATAACACCCCACACAGCTACGTACAAGCCTATGATATGTAAATAGGAGTAGGCTAGTCTAGTAATAAGAGTAGAAAAAATAAATACACATATACCAAGAAAATCCAAAAAAACTAACATAGGCTATTAACCATACGAACCAATTATCTATCTGCTACTGAAATGCAGGCAAACAAATACCTTATCAGCAGCCACTGTGTGGTAAGATAACACCAACACTACAACTGGCCAGCATTGAAAACAAGCCTGGGTACCCGGGCTTATATGCTATCGACAGTATAAATACAGCCTCAATAACAGACAAAAAATAAATAAAATGGTGCTGGCAGCCTGGTCTTCTAGTGGGGAAGCACTATAAAGTCGCCATAAGTGCGCACTGTCACAAGTCGGTACCCGTCCTGATATGACCTTAGATGTTGCTAGGACGTAAAACAACAAACAAAGCTAATAATATTAATAATATAATATAAGCATAACAAGTTAGACATCGCAATAAACCTGCTATTTATGTATATTTACCCCTCGTCTATTTTTTCTCCTTTCTTTTGTGCGTGATGAATTTATTTGCCCTGCTCATAACGGATAAGGGTGTTAACACTTGATTTCACCCCCTTCGTTAAGAATCAGAACTGCAGTGTGAGTCCATGGTCATTCTGACCTGTGCTCTGACCCCAGATGGTCTAGGCGGTGTGTGACCAGCATGATGACACCATGTGAATAGGATGTGAACTTCCACATCTCTTTTTACAATGTATCCTCATCTCGCCAAATTTTGTAGGATTATATTTGTATGCATGAGCATGTATATGTAGGGAATGTGCAGATATGTGTGTGTGTGTATGTGTCACTGTGTGTGTATGTGTGTGTGTGTGTGTGTTCACCCATCACAGGCAGTCTGGTCAGTAGGAACGTTGTATTAAAGCTGCATAGTCCGATCAAATATCAAATTTTCAAAACCAAACTAATTATCTAGATTTGATTTTACATGTCTAACTTAGATACTGATCCACTTATTAAGCATTTGTTTCTGTGTAGAAGGCAATACTGAGTCAATTTAACAGAACGGTGTTCTCTGTGGTGGCGGAGTGGTTAGAGTGTCTGACATTTTTTCTAGCTCAGACTCCTAATCTGAAGGTCTGTGGTTCGATTCCCTGTGCCCCCACCTCTGCCAATTTGGAATTCCACCGCTGTGTATAACTTACAGCGTCATCAAATGCCGGTTGCTCTCATACCAAGTCTATGTGGTGTGGGAGGTTAAAAATCCCTTTGGTCGGTAAAAGTGTAGGCTCAGGCTTTCTATCGACAAACTGTCTAATGGTGAAAACAAGTCTATTTGGACTTATCCATGATAGGCAGTATAAATCTTCAAGAAAAAGAACCTGTTACTGCAGAAGTTTATGGTGTGAGAGTTTTGGCAAGCTTGCCTAAACTAATTTTCCATGTTTGCACTCAAAATATCTCAGAAGTTTACCATTTAAAATAAATGTAACTTTGAACTAGTGTAAAGTAGATACTAGTGATCGATCTAATATATTTATCTCAGAAAAAATACAGAAATTCAAAACTATTAGCGCACGATGGTTCTTTGTTGAAGATTTACATCCTAGCAACATCTAAGGTCCTCCTATCAGGACGGGCTCCGACTTGACTTATGATCATGGCAACTTTATAGTGCTGCTGCTCTGGGAGACCAGGCCACTGACACCATGACCTGATATCCCACTCAGTCACATTATCCTGATATTAAGTTTTAATATCAGTCCTCTAACGATAACCTGTCCTCATATGACCTTAGATGTTGCCAGGACGTAAAAGTCCAACAACCAACCAATCTAACCATAACGGTGGAAAGACGCTGTTAAATTGTATATATATCGAATCATCTGTTTGTTAGGGGGTCTACATCCTGGCAACATCTAAGGTAATATCAGGACAAGTGCTGTCTTCTGACACCATACACTCATGCCGACTTTATAGCCTACCGTTGTCCCTTTGAGAGACCTGGGCCGTGTTCAGGGTCCGTCTCGGAGGCGCCGCGGAGACGTCTCGGCGATGCTTTTTGGCTTATTTGCGTTCAGGGTCCATCTCGGCGACGTCTCGGCGACGCCTCCCTTTTCATAGTGGAGACAAAAAGCGTCTCGAAAATGGCCGCCGTACCCAGTCGTTTCAGCCAATCACAGCGCAGCTTTTCCATTGCAAATGGCCACTGCCTATGGGGGCGGCCATTTTAGAGACAACAAACTGCTTTTGCCGTTCAGACTAGCATGACGTCACTCGCATCTCCGAGGTGCCTCCGAGACGTACCCTGAACGCGTCCCAGGCAACCATCACCATGACTCGATATCCCACCCAGTCACATTATCCTGATACTGAGCCAAGCAGTCCTTGACCTATCCAAACAAGAGGCAAGGTAGCGACAAAAATCAATTTTAAAGTAATGAATTAGCTTAATTTGAGTCGGCCAGGATTTGAACCCCTGACCTTCCGCATGGGAAGTCACGCCTTTTGCCAACTCGGGTACATGTCTGGTGATATTTAACCTATTGATATGTAAATAGGAGTAGGCTAGTCTAGTAGTAAGGGTAGACAAAAAAAAAATACATATATGCCAAGAAAATTTAAAAAAACTAACATAGGCTACTAACCATACCAACCAACTATCTATCTGCTACTGAAATGCAGGCAATCAAATACCTTATCAGCAGCTACTGTGTGGTAAGATAACACCAACAGTACAACTGGCCAGCATTGAAAACAAGCCTGAATACCCAGGCTTATATGCTATGGACAGTATAAATACAGCCTCAATAAAAAATAAAAAATGTATTTAAAAAACCCACAATCATGACAATGACGATTATAAATATTGTTGTGAGGTTGATGCAAATGAAGGGTACAGGGTGCCTAGAGTGGGTTTCGAACCCATAATATCAGGGATACCGTCCTAACCTTTAGGCCATCTATGCTGATGCAATCACCTTTCTGGGTTTTTTACCGGCGCGGTGGCCTAATCGGTAGGCGCTAGCCTCCTATCCAGAAGGTCGGTTCTCGGTAGAATCAAACTTGTACTTGTCGCCTCCTCGCCTGGCGCTCAGCATTAATAGGATAGGGCAAGGACTGGTTAGCCCAGTGTCAGGATAATGTGATTGAGTGGGATATCCCGGACATGGTGCCGGTGGCCTGATTTCCCAGTGGAGCAGCATTATAAATTTGCCATCAGTGCGCACTGTCACAAGTCGCTACCCGTGCTGATATTACCTTAGATATTGCCATGACATAAAACTCCAACAACCAACCAACCTTTCTGTCTATATATCCGTACAGTGCGGTATATAGCATACCCATCTGTATTGTCAGATATATTTATGTAATTGTCACACATGTTAGTTGGTAAGAGGGGGTGGCATGTCTTAGAAGGTTAATTGACCTCTGCTCTGGACTACCAAGCATGTCATAAAGAGTTGTCTGCGCATGCGTGGAGTATATATTAACATCATCATAACTTTGAGTGACTTGATTATACACAGCACACCTGCATTCGTTAATTATTATCAAAATAAAAATGACCAAGATCATTCCCACCGGACATAGTAGCCGAATCGGTGAGAGCACTCCCTTCCTATGTGGAAGGACAGGGATTAAAATTCTGGCCAAGTTAAAGCGATGACTTACCAAATTTATACTCGTCGCTCCTAGCCTGGCGCTCAGCATTAATAGAAGTATGTAATGACTGGTTTAGGTCAGTGTCAGGATAACAGGTCTGAGTGACTGCTGAAGGTTCACCGTGAATAAGGCATTGGCTGCCAACATGGTGCAAGATCAATAATCAATCAATCTGATGAAGCCTATGATGTCTAGTAATTTGGTGTGCACACCAAAAGTAATTTGACATGTCTTCTCCAAGGTTAACCCTTTAAAATCAAAGTTACTTCAAACTAAAAGTAAAGTAGATGATAATAACGTAAGACATTTATCTGAAAATAATATGTATGGGGAATTCTTCACATTACTGTTACATATGAAGATGGTAGCATGTCTATATAGGTCAATGTATGGGGAAGTCTTCACATTACTGCTACATACTCGGATGGTAGCATGTCTATATAGGTCAATGTATGGGGAATCTTCACATTACTGCTACATACTAGGATGGTAGCATGTCTATATAGGTCAATGTATGGGGAAGTCTTCACATTACTGCTACATACGAAGATGGTAGCATGTCTATATAGGTCAATGTATGGGGAAGTCTTCACATTACTGCTACATACTAGGATGGTAGCATGTCTATATAGGTCAATGTATGGGGAAGTCTTCACATTACTGCTACATTAAGATGTTAGCATGTCTATATAGGTCAATGTGAAGTCTTCACATTACTGCTACATACTAGGATGGTAGCATGTCTATATAGGTCAATGTATGGGGAAGTCTTCACATTACTGCTACATACAATATGGAGCAGCTATATAGGTCAATGTATGGGGAAGTCTTCACATTACTGCTACATACTAGGATGGTAGCATGTCTATATAGGTCAATGTATGGGGAAGTCTTCACATTACTGCTACATACTAGGATGGTAGCATGTCTATATAGGTCAATGTATGGGGAAGTCTTCACATTACTGCTACATACTAGGATGGTAGCATGTCTATATAGGTCAATGTATGGGGAAGTCTTCACATTACTGCTACATACTAGGATGGTAGCATGTCTATATATGTCAATGTATGGGGAAGTCTTCACATTACTGCTACTTACTAGGATGGTAGCATGTCTATATAGGTCAATGTATGGGGAAGTCTTCACATTACTGCTACATACGAGGATGGTAGCATGTCTCTGTAGGTCAATGTATTGGGAAGTCTTCACATTACTGCTACATACTAGGATGGTAGCATGTCTATATATGTCAATGTATGGGGAAGTCTTCACATTACTGCTACATACTAGGATGGTAGCATGTCTATATAGGTCAATGTATTGGGAAGTCTTCACATTACTGCTACATACTAGGATGGTAGCATGTCTATATAGGTCAATGTATTGGGAAGTCTTCACATTACTGCTACATACGAAGATGGTAGTATGTCTATATAGGTCAACTTATGGGGAAGTATTCACTTTAGTACTACATAGAAATATGTTTGTTTGGCTATATAGGTCAATGTATGGGGAAGTCTTCACATTACTGATACATGCAAAGATGTTTGTATGGCTATATAGGTCAACTTATGGGGAAGTCTTCACATTACTGATACATACAAAGATGTTTGTATGGCTATATAGGTCAACTTATGGGGAAGTCTTCACATTACTGATACATACAAAGATGTTTGTATGGCTATATAGGTCAACTTATGGGGAAGTATTCACATTACTGATACATACAAAGATGTTTGTATGGCTATATACGTCAACTTATGGAGAAGTATTCCCATTACTGCTAGATACAGAGATGTTTGTATGGCTATATAGATCAACTTATGGGGAAGTCTTCCCATTACTGCTACATACGAAGATGTTTGTATGGCTATATAGGTCAACTTATGGGGAATTCTTCCCATTACTGTTACATGTGAAGATGTTTGTATGGCTATATAGGTCAACTTATGGGGAAGTTTTCACATTATTACTGCTATATATGAAGGTGTTTGTATGTCTATCTAGGTCAATGTATGGGGAACTCATGACATTATTGTTACATAAGATGATGTTTTAATGTACCGTATATGTCCCAATAGACGCGCACTGCACGAGTGCAGACATATGGATGCGCGTCTATTTATTTCCCGTGGGTGCAAAGTAATTATTTGCGATGGTTTGTTTCAAATTAACATGACGATGATTACATATGCAGATATTGTGAAACATTCATCACTGTTTGTTATTTCATGGATTGTTTTTGTCATGACTCTGAAATAAAGTGGGATTGTCTTATTTTATGTGCATTCAGTCGGAATATGATCGTAAATTTGTGCGTGCTTTCAATCTTGAAATGGGGGTGTGCTTCTATTGGGTAGCATGCTTCTATTGGGACATATACAGTATTTATCGGTCAATGTATGAGGAAGTCTTTGCACTATCGTAACACAGGGAATGTGCATAGGGAAGTCTTTCCCCCCGAAAGGGTGATCTTTCTGCCTGTGCACCCAAATGGATCTCTGCAAGTGAAGAATAGTTACCTAATGCAGATGTATCTAAACAATTCAGCAGTTTAGCAAATAACATCAAGATGAAACAGCAGTTAGAAAATTACATAGTGTGCATATATATATATATATATATATATATATATTTATATATATATATATATAGATATATATATAAGGAAATCAGGTCCACCAGCACCATGACCCCCAATATAGTCCATGCCCTATCCTATATATATATATATATATATATATATAGTGGGATGTAATCTTTTATGATGATTAGTTGGTTGTTGGAATTTTATGTCTACATCAGGACAGGGTACCGACTTGGGACAGTGTGCACTCATAGCGACTTTATAGTGCTGTCCCACTAGGAAATCAGACCACCAGCACCATGACCCCAATATCCCACTCAGTCATATTATCCTGACACAGAGCTAATCGGTCCTTGCCCTATCCTAATAATGCCGACAGCCAGGCTAGAAACCGACAATTATCAATTTTAAAAGCCATTGGTTTGACTCGACCGAGAATCGAATCCCGATCTTCCACACGGGTTGCCTGCGCTCCACCGATTCGGCCACTGCGACCAGTCTTTCTTTTATGATGATGTTAAAAGTGATGGATAGTGCAAGGCTACATACATCGTGTATAGCAACATAAAGATACATACAAATATACAGAAGTACATAACATACTATATACTGTTTGAGTCATAAAGGGTCAACAGACCTGGTTTTGGGACACGAGAGTGGAGTTGAGGGGAGGGGGTGTAATGGTTGAGATGGGATGGAATGTTGTTTATGATGAATGCTTCAAGACGGGATGGCCGAATCAGTTGAGCATCCACCTCCCATTTTGGTAGGTCTTGTGACTCGAACCCCCAATTTCCAAACCTGGTCAAGTCAAAAGGATGACGTACAAATTAATACTTGTCGCTACCTAACCTGTCATTCAGCATTACTGGGATATTGTACCGAGCAGTGGAATGAGGAAGACTAATTGTCCGCTGTTGAAATTTCCCCCGTTTAATTAATGTTGCATAGTCCGGTGGTTTTGAATTTCTGTATTTTTTCTGAGATAAATATATTAGATCGATCACTAGTATCTACTTTACATTAGTTCAAAGTTACTTTTATTTTAAATAGTGAACTTTTGAGATATTGTGAGTGCAAACATGGAAAATTAGTTTTGGCAAGCTAGCCAAAACTCTGACACCATAGACTTCTGCAGTAACAGGTTCTGTTAAGTTGAATCAGTATTGCCTTCTATGCAGAAAGAAATGCTTAATAAGTGCATCAGTATCTAAGTTAGATATGTCAAATCAAATCTAGATAATTGGCTTGGTTTTGAAAACTTTATATTTCATCGGACTATGCAGCTTGAAAAACAAAAACAAAAGCAAAAGCAGTAGTTAGTTGCCAGCTTGAATGTTTATATGTATATATATATAATATATATATATATAATATATATATGTGTGTGTGTATGTATACATGTCTGTGAGTATAATTATTTGTATTCATATATCAAGTCGGGCTATGAGAAAAGGAGAGAGACAAGCAGGTGATGGGTGGGACACTTTATTTGTGTCATGGCTAAGCATAATACAGGCTTACCAGTAAAAGTTTGAAATCAGGGTTTAGAGTGACTGCCCTGCCTGCCCACAAGCCGGAGTTGGCCGGTGGTGGCGCTCACTTAGGCAATACCGGGGCAAATAAGGGCAAGTCAATTGTTGGACATAATACATTGAGAAGTAATGAATAAATAATAATAATAATTATCAGGTTAGAGCTCCGCCCCTTTTATATACGCATAATAAATTATGTGTATGTATAAATGTTTATCTTTATGCAAATATTATATAAGTGGTGAAAGTGAATCTATTGTGTGCTGATTCTGGAAGGTTCTATGGTACAGCTAGAGCGGCTTGGAGCCCTGTTGCTTGTTGGGGCAGGTAAGCAAAGCAGCTGGTCAGTAAGTGCTTCCTGTCCTAACACCGGTTGGTCACTTCTACCTGAATTTTTCTTTTTATTAAAGATTGGGGTCTTAGACGCCAGCCAGAGTCTATTTACTCATTCCATTTACATATATGACTCTTTTCCTAATTGTGTTTTATTATTATTATTACTATCACTACTTAGCGCAGATAATACATCCTATATTTATAGTTATATAAACAGGTCACTGCAATAGGTCTCGACCAGACAGGGTGGCCGAATGAGTTGAACATCCGTCTCCTGTTTTGGGAGATCGGGGGATCCGAACACAAGGGATCGTGGTTTCAAACCCAGGTCGAGTTAAACCAATGACTTAAAAATTGATACTCGTCGCTTCCTAGCCAGGCGCTCGGCATTATTAGGATAAGATAAGCACTGGTTGGCTCAGTGTCAGGATAAAGTGACTGAGTCATATCCGTATATGTATATCTTATGTATGTATATATGTGACACTATAGCCTGTGCTACAACATAACTGAAAGTACAATATTTTCAATTAAATATTTAAGTGTGGAATTTGTCCAAAACTGAAACGTTTCCATTTAGGATAATCGACCATTTATATTTGTAATATAATGTATTATATGAATATAAATTGGCGGTTCCTGCTTTATTATTAGTATTATTATTATTATTATTATTATTATTATTATTATTTATTCCGCCACCGCTTGTGTATTTCTTATTTAATATTGGACGAACCGTGTATGTCTGTATTTTTGCTGCGGAGCTGGGTGCTGCAGCCACCTGTCCCATTTCCGGTGCTTTAATATTTCCGCCGTAGCGTCATATAGCAGAAACTCTGACTATGAAACTTACGCGCATAGACAAATTTATTAAGTACACTGGTCGTATGGCGTTTATTGCAAATGAGAGAGTGACCAGCCGGCGGCGGGAGGTAGTTTATATACGAGCGGGTGCCGCCGGCTGGTGGAATGGGTTATATATATGTTATATATATGTTATATATAAGATGATGAGGCTGACTCACCCTGCTCGAACCTCAACAAAAACAAAAGTCACACCATCACCGCAATGGCAATATTATATACAGAAAGACCTCTCTAACCGACCACCTCCACAGATTGTTATATATATATATTTTATATATATATATATATATATATTTATATATATATTTATTTATATATTTATATATATATATATCAATATAAATAACATGTATTGTAAGGTGTGCAGGTATAGCAATACCTCAGGGAGTTTGACGCCCCTGCCTTGCAGAGTTGTAAACCACTGCCTTGTGGTACAGGTCCTTGACAGAACCGAAGGCTAAGGAAGCAAACCCTAAACAGAAAACCATGTCACTGTGGCAGCATTAAGGGCGGTTGATGTATGGAACTCCCAACATCTCCCGACCAGCCACTGCAGGGACAAATAGTTTTGCGCCTGTCTTGACATGTTCTTGCCGGTGTGAAACCTCTATTTGCTCCCCGAGAGAGTGCCGCTGGTAACTTGCAAAAGCCAGCAGCACTTCTACACTTTTGCAGGCAGCTTTCATGAAATGTACAACGCACAAAACACCATTCCGGCTCGGTCGTCGCCCGGGTTACCAAGGACCGCGCTGCTCGAGCTCATCTTCCTTCGAGAGGAGGATGGCCAAGGCTAGCACATCTTTCGGCCGACTACGCCAGAGACTCTGGAACAACCACCATGTGTCCATTCGGGTCAAAGGTAAGATCTACCGCGCAATCGTGCTATCCACCCTACTATACGGAGCCGAGGCCTGGACAGTGTACAGACAGCAGGTGAAAAAGCTGCATGCCTTCATGATGCGACATCTGCGTTCAATCATGAGGCTAACCTGGAAGGACAAAGTGACGAATAAGGAAATACTCGAACGGATGGGGCTGCCCTCTATGGAAGATCTTCTGATCAAAAAGAATCTCCGGTGGACTGGACACCTCATGAGGATGTCATCAGACAGGCTACCAAAGCAGATCCTTTATTCTCAACTGTCTTCTGGCTACAGAAAGAGAGGGTGCCCCCGTCTCCGGTTCAGGGATACATCAAGAGAAACCTGAAGCTGAGAGACATTAAGACCGACTCATGGACGCAACTCTCACAGCAGAGAGCTAAATGGAGAGCGGCAGTCAAGTAATGAAAGCAGTCTTTGTCGCATCGCCCCAACCACACACCTAAACCCCCACCAGACACTTACACCCCCACCACACACCTACACCCTCACCACACACACACAACACCTACACCACACACACACACATACACCCTCACCACACACCTACACCTCGATCACACACACCTACACCCCACCAAACACCACCACCACACACCTGCACCACCAAAACACATACCACACACCTAAACCCTCACCACACACCTACACCCCCACCACACACCTACACCCCACCACACACCTACACCACCACACACCTACACCCCCACCACACACATACACCACCACACACCTACACCCCCACCACCTACCTACACCCCCACACACACCACACTCCTACACCTCCACCACATTCCTAAACCCTCACCACACACCTACACCCCTACCACACACCTACACCGCACACCTACACCCCTACCACACACCTACACCGCACACCTACACCCCCACCACACCCCTGAGCCGTCACCACACACCTACATCCCCACCACACACACCACACACCTACATCCCCACCACACCCCTAAACCCTGACCACACACCAACACCCCAACCACACACACACCTACACTCCCACCACATCCCTAAACCCCCACCACACACATACACCCCCACCACACCCTAAACCCTCACCACCCACCCACCACACACCTACACCCCAACCACACACACACCACATCCCTAAACCCTCACCACACAACTACACCCCCACCACACCTCTAAACCCTCACCACACACTCAACACACCTACACCCCCCCACACAATACCTACACCCCACCACATCCCTAAACCCCCACCACCACTACACCCACACCACACACTACACCCCCACAATCCTAAAGCCCACCACACACCTACACCCCACCACACCCCTAAACCCTCACCACACCCAACACACGACCTACACCCAACCACACACACACACACCACATCCCTAAACCCACACACTATAGCCCCCACACACACTACAGCCACCACCACACACCGACACCCCCACCACACCCCTAAGCCCTCACCACACACCCAAGACACACATACACCCCCACCAAACACCACCACCACACACCTACACCACCACACACCTACACCCCCACCACACACCTACACCAACACACACCACACACCTACACCCCCACCACACCCCTAAACCCTCACCACACACCTACACCCCCACCCACAACTACACCCCACCACACACCTAAACCACCACCACACACCTACACACACACCACACTCCTACACCTCCACCACATCCCTAAACCCTCACCACACACCTACACCCCCACCACAACTACACATTCACACACACCTACACCCCCACCACACCCCTAAGCCATCACCACACACCCACCCCCCCACACAACCACACCACACACCACCACCCTCCACACCTAAACCCTCACCACACACCTACACCCCAACCACACACACACACCACATCCCTAAGCCCCCACCACACACCCAACACACATCTACACCCCCACCAAACACCACCACCACACACCTACACCACCAAAACACATACCACACACCTAAACCCTCACCACACACCTGCACCCCCACCACACACCTATACCCCCCACACACCTACACCCTCACCACCCCTACACCCCCACCACACCCACTAAGCACCACCACACACCTGCGCCCCCACCACACAACCACACCACACACCTACACCCCACCACACCCCTAAGCCCTCACCACACACCCACCACACCTACACCCCCACCATACACATACCTACACCCCCACCACACCCTTAAACCCCCACCAACACACACACACCTACCTACACCCTTCTATCCAACTATGATGGCCGACTTGGACCGGGAACGGGTGCTGCCACCAAGTGTAAAGTGAGAGAACTGGCTCATGAAAGCTCCCCATTGTCTTTGATTAGGTGTAGTAGTATAGTAATTGCTTACTCAGACATAATCACTAATTTTATTTATGTATGGCACATATTTAACTGCTTAAAGTATGTTTGAACTTTACTATACTATAATATTGTTTTCATTATTAATATTAGGAGATAAGATACTATAATTGTCATACATTGTCTTTGATAGTACAGCAGTCGGGGTAGGCTAGGGAACCTGACCCCTTATTTCAATGGTACAGCAGTTAGGCTGGGCTAGGGGACCTGTCCAATTACCTTATTTGCTGTATTTCATGGGAAATCGCTGAGTGTCGTGGCGCGTCATATTGTACATTGTCTTTGGCGTTTCCAAGGTTGTGCCACCTGTGGTAAACTCAGGAACTACATACACACCCAGGTCTGGCTGTTCCTTAGGTCACATGGTTTTATTATATAGGTCACATGTACTAAGATGGCGCATTTCACTAAGCTTTAATCAGTACAGACCCCTGTGGGAGGTGGTGGGTTCGAATCCCGGACAAATCAAAGCAATGATTAACCAAATTTATACTTATCACTACCTAGCCTGGTGCATGGCATTAATAGGACCACCCCCCCCCCCCTCCCAATAGCCGATGTCTACTTTTTGTGCTTGGGGGTCGTTAAACAAACAAAGGCATTAATAGGACAGGATGAGGACTGGTTTACCCAGTGTCCGGATAATGTCACTGAGTGAGATATTGTGTCAGGGTGCCAGTGGCCTCGTTTTCCAGTTGGGTAGCATTTTAAGGTTTTAAAATGTAAAAATTGTGTGAGTGCTTTCAGTCTGTTGGGGTTCAAACCTATAATCTCCCGTGGGAAGCCTGCCAGAGCTCTTACCGATTCCCTCATCCAATTTGGTTCTGGTCTCAGGATGATGTGAATAGTATGACGTCATAGCACCACACTGGCGCTTTATGTATAAAACATCACGCAGTGAACTGTGTGTGTATGGAATGTATAAGTATAACCCCATTACAAAAATGTTGTTTTAATTTACGACGCCTCTAGAGCATATTGATTTTTTATCAATGACTATTGGACGTCAAACATATGGTCATTATGACATATTGATTTGTTTGGAAACCCGCTGCCGCCACATTGACTACTCTTTCCGATAAGCAGCAAGAGGTCTTTAATATGCACTTTCCCACAGTCAGGACAGCACATACCACAGCCTTTGATGACCCAGTTGTGGACCACTGGTTGGAACGGAAAAGAGCCCAAACTGCAAATGTGACCACTGAGCAGGATCGATAGGATGACCCACACCTTCACAGGTGGACACTCTACCGCCTGAGCTACGTCCCGCTCCATATAATCTCATTACATTCATATTATTATTTGTGTGTCCGTATGGAATGTATAACCAGACGAGGCCGCTGAGTGGGTTGGGCGTCCGTCTCCCGTTTTGGCAGGTCATATGATCGTACCCTGACTGAGTCAAACCAATGACTTTCTAACATTGATATGGGTCAATACCCAGCCTGGGGCCGTATGCATGAAGAATTATTTATCGGCTCTGGTGTTTAGGACCGCGTTCGGGTTAGCTAACGCTGGTGTTGGGAAATGGGCCCCGAGGTAGGTACGGGTCCAAAGCGCGGTGGTGTTAGCTAACCTAGCAGTTATTTATAGATTTGGGAAATCGCTCTGAGCCTGTTCCCGGCGAGCACTGTTATTTCACAATATCGCGAATCGGCGGCGACGTTAATATCGCTTCGATTATTGGTTTAATTTGACCAAAATTCGGCGGCGGTTTTAATATCGGTTAGATTTCTGGTTTAATTTGGCCAAATTTCACTTTTTTTGTATGTTATTCTGTTAAATAAAATTGGTCAAAGTAAGGCCAAAATCGAAGCGATATTCGCCGCCGCCGCATTGGCGGCTATTTGTTTTGTTTAGATTTGACAATATGAATATCGCTGCCAATGTAGCGGCGGCGTTAATATCGAACATGGCGAGTTGACTCGATTTTGGGGTTAATTTCACCAAATTTCACTTTTTTACTATGTTATTCTGTTAAATATGATAGCATTGAATATATTTGGGCCTAATCGGTACCTAACACAGCCCTTAAACCTGGTCCGGAGTGGTGTTAGCGTACCCGGTTTTAAACTTGCGGTGTTTGCGCAACACCGCTCCATACATACATACTTTTCGCCACTAACCTAGAAATCCCGTCCAAAACCAGTTTTGGTTCGCTAACACCGCCCCATGCATATGGCCCCTGGTGTTCGCCATTCCGAGGATAGGGCAAGAAGCAGTGGAATGAGGAAGACCAATCTCCGCGATTGAAATTTCCCCTGCTTCCTCACCTAATGTACCAAATAAAAGAGGCTAAAAGGATCATTTTATGCATATTATTAAAGTTGCATAGTCCGATGGTTTTGAGTTTCTGTAATTTTATGAGATAAATACATTAGATTTATCGCTATAACCTACCTTACTTTAGTTTGAAGTAACTTTTATTTTAAATTGCTAATTTTAGAGATATTTGAAGTACAACTATGCACATTTAATTTTGGCAAGCATGATAAAACTCTGACACCATAGGCTTACACAGAAACAGGTTCGCTTAAGTTGCACTTGTATTTTGTGGCATGTAACTAGTTACTCAAATTTTATTGTGGTGACAAATGTTGAATAAGTGCACCAGTATCTAAGTTAGATATGTAGCATCAAATATAAATAACCGCTTTGGTTTTGAAAATTTGATATTTGTATCGGTCTATGCAGCTTTAATTGTCCTGTCTTATTTGTCTGTCTCGTATTTACCTGTTTTCTCTGCTATGTTGTTGTTTCCTACATTATGTCTGTACCTCGCCTTGTGCTATTATATGTTCCTGGTATTTGGGTGCCTGGAGGTGGGCCGAGCGGCCTGTGGTGGAGGTAGGTCTGTAGCTAATGGGCCTGTCACACTACGACATATGGCGTTAGCATTTTCGACCAATACGTCATCATACGCCGTCATAGGTTACGCATAGGTTGGGCATAGGTTGGGCATATGCCATATACGCTCTTCATATGCCGAGCCGCCGAAAAAGTTGTGTGCATGTTCAAAATTGTCAACCTATACCAGCGTATGCCTCATTCGTTGCTCATATGCTAGACGCATGCTAGGCGTACGCCAGCATAGGTTATGCATAAGTTAGGGGTAGGTCGGCATAGGTTAGGCATATGCTGAACCGACACCCTCTGGGTGTCTCTGGCATACTCACAACGTTCTGTAAAAGGGCTGTCACACTATGGCGTATAGCCTTAGCGTATGCCAACGTATTTGATTTCCGACCAACACGTCGGCATATGCCGTCATAGGTTACGCATAGGCTATGCATAGGTTGGACATATGTCGTATACGCTTTTCATAGGTCGTCATAGGTCGGCGTAGGTCGAGCCGCCAAAAATAATTTTGTGCATGCTCAAAATTTTAAACCTATGCCGGCGTGTGGCTCATACGGTTCTCATATGCTGGGCGTACGCTGGACGTACGTCAGTATAGGTTACGCATAATGTGGCCATACGTCGGCATAGGTTACTCATACTCTAGATCTGTCACCTGTAACCGTCAACAAACGTCCCAGTACGCCGCGTATAGGTCGTCATATGCTTTGCATACGCCGTCATAGGTTAGGCATAGGTTAGGCATAGGCTACACATACGCTTCATACTTCGCTGGGAGCTCCCGCTGTGCAAAAACGTTTTTCAAATTATTACGCCACGTTACGCATACGCCACCGCGATAGGTCGTAGTGTTACAGGCCCATAAGCAGGCCACCAATACCAAACAATACCGGACCGGACGCGGTGGCCGAACCGGTAGAGCGCAGGCCTCCCATGCGGAAGATCGGGAGTTGAATTCCCGGTCGAGTCAAACCAATGACTTATAAAATTGATAGCTGTCGCTTCCTACCCAGGCACTCGGCATTAATAGGATATGGCAAGGGTTGCCCAGATAGCACACAGCCGTTGTGCCGATGTCGGCCCGACGGCGGCCGCTGCGTCGGACCAACGGAGGAAACGCTGTCGGACGACGTTGTTTTGTCCAACCTCCCCGCCGTTGACTCGACGGCGGTATCCGCCATCGGCCGTCGGCGGCATCCGCCGTAGGCCCGACGGCAGCTGCCGCCATAGGCCTGACCGCGGCATCACTTTTTCTCTATATGGGTTAGTGTTACTGTTAGTGTTAATGTTAGTGTTAGTGTTAGTGAAAAGTGAAATATCTCTAAAACCACACAACCTATTAACAAATCGCTTGGTACACATATAGAAAACATCTTTACCAAAAAGATTATATTAAATTTAAAAGGTTTTCTGTTAATTTTGAATAAATATATTGTGTCGGGCCTATGGCGGCAGCTGCTGCCGGGCCGACGTTGTTTTGTCGATTTTGCCGGAAAAAACCAAGATGGCGGTTCTTCGACAACATTCCATACCGAATAATTTAAATCGTATTAACACGAATAATTCCATTAATACGTTGTAATAAATTACAAAACTTTTACAAAATAATCTGAACATATTAATAAACAAACCTGTTAAATAATTCCTTAAAATTCCTAGGATTTCTGGAGTTATTTGTTGAAGAAGAACGCTGCTCAACGATCGCACGTGTTCCGGTGGCGACTTGAACTGGGTCGAGGTCGAACCGTCAACAAACCGTACCCGATAATTCAAATCATATTAACACGAATAATTCCATTAATACGTCGTAATAAATTACAAAACTTTTACAAAATAATCTACACATATTAATAAACAAACCTGTTAAATAATTCCTTTAAATTCCTGCGATTTCTGGAGTTATTTATTGAAAAAGAATGCTGCTCAGCGATCGCACGTGTTCCACTGGCGACTCGAGCCGGAAACCAAATTTAAAGAACCGCGCATGCGCACACCACCACTGTCGGCCCGACGGTGGCTTGACGGTGGCCCACATGTGGAAAATCAATGGAAACCAGCGGCGAACCACCACCGTCGGCCCGACGATGGCTCGACGGTGGCTCAGATGTGGAAAATCAATGGAAACCAGCGGCGAACCGCCACCATCGGCCCGATGGTGGCCCAAATGTGCAAAAGTTTGAAACCCAGTGGCGGAACATCACCATCGGCCCGACGTTGGCTCGACGGTGGCCCAAATGTGCAAAAGTTTGAATCCCAGCAGCGGCACACCACCGTCGGCTTGACGGTGGCTCGACGGAGCCCACATGTGCAAAAGATTGAAACCCAGTGGTGAACCTCCACCATCGGCCCGACGGTGGCCCGATGGTGGAAAGTCGGTGGCGACGGTGCGACCAATAGCCACAACGTCGGCACGACGGCTGTGTGCTATCTGGGTGGTTAGCTCAGTGTCAGTATAGTGTGACTGAGTGGGATATTGCGTCATGGTACCGTTTGCCTGATTTCCAAGTGGGGCAGCAGTATAAAGTCACCATGAGTGTTCACTGTCACAAGTTGAGACCCGTCCTGATATGGCCTTAGATGTTGCCAGGACGTAAAACTCCAACAAACAACAACAAACAATACCGGTGGCGCCACCTTCCGCCCACCTGACGTACCACTGCTCTACACCCTGTGGCAGTGACTTCTAGGTATTAGAACATGAGTAATACTGTTCACACATCATCATTGCTAGACCACAGTTACTTAGTAATATAAGTGATTCATGAGCCCGACTAGGTAAAGATTCACCTCTATCTAGAGTAGCAGTGAATGACCAACGTGCCTAAATACGGGCAACAACTGCTTCAGGAGGAATCAGCTTCAGTGTGCAGTGTTTATCTATATTGGCGTAAAGTTGAGAAATTGGGAGAGAATGCAACAAAAAAAACACCTAGGATGGCAGCCACAGAAAGCTCAAGATTCGACTTTTAGAGATTGATCGTTTGTTTGTTGGAGTTTTACATCCTGGCAACATTTAAGGTCATATCAGGACACGGTTTTTAAAGATTATTACCTAATCTAGGTGATTTCATAAATTATTCACTCCAAAGGTAGTGGGGCTATGATAGGGAAGTATTTCAACAATATATTTAGCATATTAGATTAGAAAGATAGCCTGTTTATTTCTATAACCCAGCCTTCTGAAATGTGTTCTTATGTGTTGTCAGACAGATAGTGGTGCAGGAGTAACTAGAGGCTGACTAGATAAAGGATTCACCCTGTATTCGCAGTACACTGGTGAATACCAACCCTATATAAAAGCTGTTGAAAAAGCGGGGACATGAAATGAGAGCCTAAAGTCACAATCTAAGAAGCAACAATTATTCTTTTTATATGTCTTCATATATCCCCGCTACCTTTGAGTTGAAAAATATAATAAAACATATAGTTTAATAGAATTTAAAGGTGAAATCAACGGCGTTCTATGGCCGCCATCTTGTCTTTTTGCATTCTCTCCCATTTCACCAACTCTGTGCTGATATAAGTACCCATTTGATATTGGAGACAGGCATTCTACTTCCTGTTCCATACTAACGCTATTTTCGCCTGTATTTATGCTATGTTGTCGTTCACCCATGTACTGTAAGTACGGGGTGAATCATTTATCTAGAGGCTGACATGAATGTGAGCTCTGTAAACACGTCAAGCGCTCTACACTCTACTGATACAGTTGGTTGGTTGTTGGAGCTTTACGTCCTAGCAACATCTAAGGTCATGTCAGGACGGGTACCGACTTGTGACAGTGCGCACTCATGGTGACTTCATAGTGCTGCCCCACTGGGAGACCAGGCCGCCAGCACCATGACCTGATATTCCACTCAGTCACATTATCCTGACACCGAACCAACCAGTCCTTGCCCTATCGTAATAATGCTGACCGCCTGGCTAGGAAGTGGCAAATATTAATTTGTACGTCATTGGTTTGAATCCTACGATCTACCAATGCGACAGACGAATGCTCAACTCAATCAGTCATCCCGTCTGGTCGGAGAGATTAAGCATTTGTGGTAAAATATAGTATGTATAATATATTATGCGGATATAAATTGTAAGCCCCTCCCAAAAGCAATGCATTATTAACACTATGTAGACCTTTAATAAAGTATTTGACTAAGTGATATTGATAACAGGCTGTCTGTGGTGATATCCATTGTAATACATGGCGAATCCCCTTCCTAATAGCAATTACATCCAAGCCTTGCTGTAACTGGTTATGTCATCATCATCATCATCATCATCATGCTGTCAGTCGCGATGTGACTAGGACTGCTTTCATTACTTGACATTTCATGAAAGCTGCCTGCAAAAGTGTTGAAGTGCTGCTGGCTTTTGCAAATTACCAGCGGCACTCACTCTCTTGGGGAGCAAATAGAGGTTTCACACCGGCAAGAACATGTCCAGACAGGTGCAAAACTATTTGTCCCTGCAGTGGCTGGTCGGGAGATGTTGGGAGTTCCAGACATCAACCGCCCTTAATGCTGCCACAGTAACATGGTTTTCTGTTCAGGGTTTGCTCCCTTAGCCTTTGGTTCTGTCAAGAACCTGTTCCACAAGGCAGTGGTTTACAACTCTGCAGGGCAGGGGTGTCAAACTCCCTGAGGTATTGCAATACCTGCACACCATTGCTTACCTGCTATGGACAGCATGAACACCCCATAAAAAAAAACTCCCAAAAAACAACAAAAAACTGTGGTAGTCCGTACATGAGCCTCACAACCACTAGGTGGCAGCACGGACCGCGCTGACCACCGTCGCCCGTCTATAGCGACAGGTGGCAGCACGGACCGCGCTGACCACCGTCGCCCGTCTATAGCGACAGGTGGCAGCAGTTAACGAGACGGGTGTCGTTGAGTGGACAATCCCCTATTGTTACTGGCTAGCGCCCCCCCCCCCCCCCACCCTGAGAGGTTCCCTGCGACCTGACTGGTCAGGGGGCGGCGAACTTGGTTCTGAGACGCCGTGCTGGGAGGAGCAAGGAATTCAAACTTGAAGTATACATTTTCTCTCCTGGGCTTCTCTTCGCATTGCGTCAATTTACACACATGGGGAAACCGGCCGTACGTGGTAAAACGCACCCAGATAGCACACAGCCGACGGGCCAACGTCGGCCCGGCGGCAGCCGCTCCGTCAGCCCAACGGTGGAAACCGCCATCGGGCCGACGTTGTTTTGTCCAACCTCCCGCCGTCGGCTCGATGGCGGCCGCTGCCGTCGAGCCGACGATGGCAGCCGCCGCCGAGCCGACGGCGGCAAAACAACGTCGGCCCGACGGTGCCTCGTCCTTCTCTGGTAGGCCAGTGCAAAATATTAGTTTTATTCAAAATTAATAGAAATCGAGAACCCTAACCTTATAAATTTAATATAATCTTTTTGGTAACGATATTGTCTATATATGTGTACCAAGCGATTTGTTTCTACGTGGTGTGGTTGTAGAGATATTTTCCTTTTTCTGTATGGGTTAGGGTTAGGGTTAGGGTTAGTGCTTAATTAAATACAGAAAAAGTGAAATATCTCTACAACCACACCACGTAGAAACAAATCGCTTGGTACACATATAGACAACATCGTTACCAAAAAGATTATATTAAATTTATAAGGTTAGGGTTCTTGATATCTATTAATTTTGAATAAAACTAATATTTTGCACCTGTACGTATTGACACTATAGTGACAGTGTCTTCTCGGAAAAACCAAGATGGCGGTCCTTCGTCAACATTCCGTACCGGGTAGTTCAAATCGTATTAACACGAATAATTCCATTAATACATCGTAATAAATTACAAAACTTTTACAAAATAATCTAAACATATTAATAAACAAACCTGTTAAATAATTCCTTAAAATTCCTCTGATTTCTGGAGTTATTTGTTGAAAAAGAACGCTGCTCAACGATCGCACGTGTTCCACTGGCGACTCGAGCCGGAAACCATATGTAATGAACTGCGCATGCGCGGATCAACGACGGTGGCCCGACGGTGGCTCGAATGTAGAAAATGAATGCAAACCAGCGGCGGCCCACCACCGTCGGCCTGACGGTGGCCCGACGGTGGCTCAAAAGTGGAAAGGGATTGATACCCAACGTCGGAACACCACCGTCGGCCCGACGGTGGCTCGAATGTGGAAAATCAATGCAAACCAATGGCGGCCCACCACCGTCGGCCCGACGGTGGCTCAAAAGTGGAAAGGGATTGAAACCCAACGTCGGAACACCACCGTCGGCCCGACAGTGGCCCGACGGTGGAAAGTCGGTGGCGACGGTGCGACCAATAGCCGATGTCGGGCCGATGGCTGTGTGCTATCTGGGCAGCCTGTGATAATACCCAGTAGTAGTGTATGTTATACCCCTGTCACACTACAACGTAATGAGCGAACGTGAGCCTAACGTGGTGATATTTCGTCATTACGTTGATGTACGTTGGATTACGTTATGATGACGTCATAATGACGTTAGACTGACGTCGATCTACGTCACATTACGTCGTGTTACGTCGAGTTAGATCGAGGTTTTGGACATGTTCAAAAGTTTCGACGTAGCTCGAACGTAAGGGTTTACGTTCGCCGTACGTTCTGTTCACGTTCAGCGAACGTCAATGACGTTAAACGGACGTTAGGCAAACGTTCCTCACTACGTTCCACTACGTTCCACTACGTTGACCCACATTAAACCAAGTGCAAAAGCCTACGAGGCTTAATGGGAACGTCAGGAGAACGTCACGAGAACGTCAGGAGAACGTCAGGAGAACGTGCATTCAACGTACGTTCAACGTGTCACGACATAGCTAACGTCATGTAACGTTCTTCTGGCGATGGAATAACGTTCATAACGTTCCGTGAACGTAGTGACGTTGTCCTCTCTCGGGGATTGACGGTATCACTACGCTTTACCAACGTTACGCTCTCGTCCACTACGCTGCATCCACGTTCAACTTCTGCCCAAATTTGCATACTACGCTGAGAAGTTCAACGTTCTTCACGTTCTCCCTACGTTGACGTCGTTACGTCGTAGTGTGACAGGGCCTTAAGTATGAACATCTAGGTACATTCTTTGCACTACTCTGGTCGCTATGAATTATAGTCATGATCATCAATGGGTGTAGGGCATAATGGCGGTCATTTCTTTTGTCCTTTCTTTCTTTTAAACAAACAAAAAAGCCCACTTTTTAAGCATGTTTGACTTTTCGACGAATTCTGTCAGTGTAAGTGATGACGGAATGTGAGCATTGTCCGTCGTTGACCTGATTGTTGGAATACTCGAAATATAAAAAATATAAATAAATAACAACAAGTAAAAACGCACATAGCTAGTATTCATGGCCATGTTGGACAGCTTGGTTTCTGTCTGATGAGCGAAGTTAAAGCCGCATAATCCAATAAAAGCGTCTAATTCTAACACAAAACACTTACTTAGAGTTGATCTGACATAGCCGACTAAAGCTCTTGTCACACTACGGCTTGTGACCACCGACGACCACTTTGTGACCACTTTGTGACCACTTTGTGACCACTTTGTGACCACTTTGTGACCACTTTGCGACCACTTTGTGATCACTTTGTGATCACTTTGTGACCACTTTGTGACCACTTTGTGACCACTTTGTGACCACTTTATGACCACTTTGTGACCATTTTGTGACCACTTTGTGACCATTTTGTGACCACTTTGTGACCACTTTGCGACCACTTTGTGACCACTTTGTGACCACTTTGTGACAACTTAATGACCAAAAGGTTGACAGGTCGGCGACTTGTCGGTGACTTGTCGCCGACCAGTCACAAGCACTGAAAATGGTGTATAAGCATGGTTAGTTCAAGTCTCCACATAGACTGTGCATCTGCAGTTGATATGGATTGTTACTGACAGTGACAGTGGACATAACTCATAATGACAGTGGTCGTTTCTGACAGTGACATTGACGGTAAGACATTGATCATGGCTGATATTGGCTATGACTGAGAGTAACACTGGCTGACAGTGCATGTTGCAGAGAGTGATATTGGCTGTGAGTGACAGTGACAGTTGCTATGCATGATAGTGACAGCAGCTGTGATTGACAATGACAGTGCCTATGACTGACAAGAACATTGGCTATAACTAAAAGTGGTAATGACTGACAGTGACTTACTGACAGTTTCAGTGGCTGTGAGTGACAGTGACTGTTGCTGATAGTGACTGTAACTGACAGTGAGTGTGACTGGTCAGTGACAGTGGCTATGACTGAGAGTGGTCATGACTGACAGTGACAACAACTATGCCATGGCAGTGATAGTGATTATGACTGACAGTGCATGTTACAGAACATGACAGTGACCATGACTGACAGTGGCAGTGACCATGACTGACAATGGCAATGGCTGACAGTGACTGTTACTGACAGGGGAGGGTTTTGAGGCCTTTAAACAAAGATGGCCGTCCTTCAAGCCTCCTCGCGTCTCTGTTGCCTGGATTACTGGAATGTGGCCTCCCGAGTTAATGTGCTGCCCGGTCTCGTTCCCAATGTGGCCCTTTCCATATTCTGATATTGCGCCACTAATTGCGTCTGGTAGCTCACGTGGTGCGTTGGTTTAAAATACTTTTTATCACAGGAAATACGGTACATGTGTCGTAAGGGTGATGAAAATGGGAAATATTGCGCCTAGAGCGGGACTCGAACACACATATCTTTACATTCCGGGACAGTGTGCTAACCATTACACCACCTAAGCTCCCTGATATCAACACACTACCCATGCCTACCTGCCTATGCGGCTCCTTGCCTGAGAGGTCAGTGCAGACTACTACACTCGTCCCCCTGGAATTGTAAGTCTTTTAATGCTTACAATTACATACATACAGGCAATGTAACGCACTTACATACACAGGGTAGGTACAACAACTCTACAGCACGTAGCTTGTACAGGATCATGGGCACAGCCTAAGTGTCATGGGGGTAATGAAAACGGGAAATATTGTGCCTCGAGCAGTACTCGAACCCACATCTCTTTGCATTCCGGGCCAGTGTGCTAACCATTACACCACATAGGCTCCCTGATATCAACACACTACCCACGCCTACCTGTCTATGCGGCTCCTTGCCTGAGAGGTCAGTGCAGACCACTACACATGTATAGCAACCAAATTCATTACCCTGGAATTCTTCACATTATGTGAGAATTACTGACATGAGAAATACTCACACACAATAAATCTACTGACATGAGAATTAACACTAGTCACATGAACATTACTAACATGAAATTTACTAACATGAGAATTACTCACACAAACATTATCTAGCCTGGCGCTCGGCGTTATTAGGATAGGGCAAAGGATTGGTTACCTCAGTGTCAGTATAATATGTATTGACCAGTAGTAACAAGTTTGATTATAGTCACTTAGTATGTGGGATATTGGGTCATGGCGCTGGTGCTGGCGGCCTGGTCTCTCAGTGGGGCAACACTATAAAAGTCACCATGAGTACGCATTGTTACAAGTCGGTACCCTATCCTGATATGACCTTACATGTTTTTTTTTTTTGTTTTTTTTTGGTCCATTAGTTGTTTAAGCAGGGGAAATTTCAGTCATAGACGACTGGTCTTCCTCATTCCACTGCTGGTTGATAGAAAGCCCGAGCCTACACTTTTACCGACCCAAGGGATTTTTAACCTCCCACACCACATAGACATGGTATGAGAGCAACCGGCCTTTGATGACGCTGTAAGTTATACACAGCGGTGGAAATCCAAATTGGCAGAGCTGGGGGCACGGGGAATCGAACCGCCGACCCTCAGATTAGGAGTCTGCCCTAGAAAAAAGTCAGACACTCTAACCACTCCGCCACAGAGAACATGTTGCGAGGAGGTAAAACCACAGCAAGCAAACATTTCCCCACAATGTATGGTTTCCGTTATCCGAGGTTCGGTGAATGTCTCAACTATTTATTTATTTGTTGTTTTGTTTAATGTGCATGTTGCAATGCTTGCCCCGACTAGCACCAGACGGGGTGGCCGAATGAGTTAGAGCGTCCGTCTCCCGTGCTGGTAGATCGTGGGGTCGTGGGTTCGAGTCCCGGTCGAGTCAAACCAATGACTTTAAAATTGATACTTGTCGCTTCCTAGCCAGGCGCTCGGCATTATTAGGATAGGGCAAGGACTGGTGTGCTCAGTGTCAGGATAATGTGACTGAGTGGGATACCAGGTCATGGTGCTGGCGGCCTGGTTTCCCAGTGGGACAGCACTATAAAGTCACCATGAGTGCGCACTGTCACAAGTCGGTACCCGTCCTGATATGACCTTAGATGTTGCTAGGATGTAAAACAACAACAAACAAACAAACTGCCCCGACTAGCATGCTAATAATGTGTTTTTTAATGACCAAACCGGGCGCGGCGGCCTAAGCGGTAGAGCGCGGGGCCTTGCGTGGCGAAGGTCGGGAGTTCGGTTCCCGGTCGAGTCAAACCAATGACTTTAAAATTGATACTTGTCGCTTCCTAGCTTGGTGCTCGGCATTGATAGGATAGGGCAAGGACTGGTTGGCTCAGTGTCAGGATAATGTGACTGAGTGGAACATCAGGTCATGGTGCTGGTGGCCTGGTCTCCCAGTGGGGCATCACTATAAAGACACCATGAGTGTGGACTGTCACAAGTCGGTAGCTATCCTGATATGACCTAAGATCTTGCCAGAACGTAAAACTCCAACAATCAACCAACACTGGTTTGAATTGCTTTTCAGCCTTGGCCGGGCGGGGGAGATAACCAGCGCCTTCACCTGAGCTCCACAGCCAATAACCTCTAAAACATACGCGTTTTATATATTATTATATTACATATTATATAGCTAACTTAGATGTGTGTTGGGGAGCAGGAGGGATATATCCTGATATTACCTTAGATGTTGCCAGGACATAAAACTCCAACAACCAACCAACTATATATATATATAAATCCTCCGGTGCGACTGACACTGGTCAACATCTGGTTGAGGAGAGGTGGGCCAAGATGGCGCTACCGGTATAGTGTTGCGTCTTACAGGGTATAACAATAATCATAATAATAAGTAGTGTATTATACTCGTACAATTCTTATACAGCATATACATATGTCCTCAATAATCTATTATGGGAATATACACAAGGACACTAATCTTCGGTTCCCTATATAATAGTATATTCAACTGACCCTGTGTAGTACAGTATTGGCCACACTGGCGCCACCTGTGAGGGGCTCTAAGCACTGTATGCCAGTTGCATCTGGCCATAATCGCCTATAGACCAGTTTGGACGGTCATCTGTTGAATGAAGTTGATTCTTCCTACTTGTATAATTGCACATGAACCTCGGAACCAAACCTCAGAACTGAAGAAATAAAGACGCAAACACCAACAGTGTCGGTACAGACTTTTATTCCCCCAAGAGGTCGGGCGCTGATCATGGACTGACCCTGTGGCTTGTGTCGAAGGCTATTTAATACCCTGCCCTGGCAGAGAGGGTTGGTCACGTGATGACTGGTTCTTTCACTGTGGTCTGATCTTAATCGATGACCAGTAAGCCCCAGTCAGACCTCACCGGATTGAGGAACCGGACAGAAACCGGACACTGTCCGGTGACGTACGGTAATGTACGGTTTATATACGGTACCCATCCGGCTGTCCGCTCTATCTCCAGTGGTGTCCGGCGGTGTCCGGTACAAGTTTTGAACATGTTCAAAACTTGTACCGGGCACCGCCGGACAGACGTGTACAGTTGGTGTCCGGTTCACGTCCGTTTTGTCCGTTAGGTGTCCGGTTTATATCCTGAAGAGTCCGTTGACGGTGCTGGGGGAATTCGGTCAGTCTTTTTTTTCTTCTTTTTCGGCGCGTCCGTGATCAGTCAGGTAGGTGTCCGGTTGGTGTCCGGTTGGTGTCCGGTTGGTATCAGGTTGGTGTCCGGTCCGTCAGTTTGACATTCGTTTTTCGCCCGTCGGTTGACCGTTCCTTGTCCGTTGAAAGCGCAATATTTCGACACATTTCGATCCATTTTGATACCGGACACCAACGGACTAGAAAATTCTTTGTCCGGTTTATGTCCGTTGCTCAATCCGGTAAGGTCTGACTGGGCCTTCACGCTAACACTCCCCTGCAGAAGCCGGGGCTGGGAGGCGGGGGGGGGGGGGGGGGGAGTGTGGTAGGAGAGCAATGCAAAGTTCAGGCGTATCCAGCCTTGAGATATGTGTGCCAACCAGTGGTCCACAACTGGTCCATCAAAGGCTTTGGTGTGTGCTGTCCTGTCTGTGGGGAAATGCATATAAAAGACCCATAGCTGTTTATCGGAAAGAGTAGCCTATGTGGCGGCAGTGGATTTCCTCCAAAGAAATATGTGAGAATGACCATATGTTTGACGTCCAAATAGCCAATGATAAAAATCAATCTAGGTGTCGTTAAATAAAACAAACTTTTGAGATATGTGTGCATGCCTTGTAAATGTAATGTATGCACACTACTCCGTGTTCTGTCTTGTACCTCGAGGATCTGAATGACACTTAGTCTCCGATAAACCCCCATGTCACCAAGGCTTTGGGGAATTTTTGCTGAGAGACAGCACTCAAAGTCCTCAAAGTATTAGAATCTCAATTCATATGAGACTAAACCGACTTGAGGCATTACCATGGGAGGTGTGTTTGTTGTTTGTTCAATCAATCAATCAATCAATAGGATACAGCTATAATAGGCCTTGGACCAGTTAGCCGCTCTTAATTAATAGAAATGGAGACAATTCTTCAGATGTGGTGGATCATAGCAACTGTCACTGGCTCCAAGATATATGTAATGCATGACCAGTATGCATCTAGTCGGGACTTGAAACAGTTCACCGATTCCGCTGCTACGACACTCTCCGGCAGGTCATTCCACAGGTCAACCACCCTAAAGCCGAAAAAGTTCTGTCGCAGGTCCAGTTTGGAGTACCGCTTCCTCAGTTTCAGGGAGTGTCCCCTGGTCCTGGTGTTGGAGTCTCTGATAAGGGGGCTGCCTGTCTTGTAGATACCATGGAGATATTTGAATACTTCAATCATATCCCCCCCCCCCCCCCCCGGGACCGTCTGTAGTACATGCTTGGGATCTTCAACTGATGCATATGTTGTTCAGAGGGTATTTCATCGAATCCATTACAAGCTTCGTTGCCCTTCTTTGAGGTCACATCAGGACAGGGGCTTGGGAGGTGTCTGGTATAAAACTAGTAATACCAGAACTGTACATACTCCTACAATGCTCTCCAGCACAGCTTTGCATGTGTGATGTATAATGGATTATGCGAGTATAAAGATACGAAAGGGAATATTACTTATTATTATTATGATTATTGTTATACTCTGTAAGACGCAACACTATACGGTAGCCCCATCTCGGTCCACCTCTCCTCAACCAGTTGTTGACCAGTGTCAGTCGTACCGGAGGATTTATATAATAGTTGGTGGGTTGTTGGAGTTTCATGTCCTGGCAACATCTAAGGTAATAGCAGGATATATATTATGTTGCATATGTGGCGTGAGGGTGGGGGTGGGAGGTCTTCTTCTGAATATCATTGTGTCCGTGCCTAGACACTTGCTTGTATTCTCGACTTATCGAATCACAGTTATTTGCATTTTTGTACACAATAAGGTGCATTGGAATGAGAAATTTACCAATTATTAAGTGAAATATACTAGAGTTACTGGCATGACAATTAACGGTCATTAAGTGAAATATACAGGAGTTAGGGGAATAACAATTGAAAATTTACTAAGGGAAACATACAATACTTACTGAAATAGCAATTGAACAATTATTAAGTGAAACTTACAAGATTTACTGAAATAACACTTGGATAATTATTAAGTGAAATATACAAGAGTGTATATATGCCCTATATGTGTCCGCAAAATGGGAAACAACTTTAATCGCAGTCAAATTTACATATCATAATATCGTCTAAGAATTGATAGAATTCTCTTTAAAGTTAAGCATTATTTAAATTTGCAGATTTGTTAGATTCCAGTAATAATGAATTCCTTGTTATTTCCGAATTCGGCAGAACTCCTATTATCGACCAAATGCTTATCTTTGTACTTGGTGTTGTTTGCATCATGTTATGGTTAGTTTTGTTTAATTTGTTGCTGTCTGTAATAGCGAATACAGCATAGTCTAATAGAAGCATTTTCTTTTTAGTACTATAGTGGTCTACACTGACCTCTCAGGCACGTAACCACAGAGACAGGTAGGCGTGGGTAGTGTGGTGATATAAGGGAGCCTAGATGGTGTAATGGTTAGCACACTGGCCGGAATGCAAAGAGATGTGGGTTCGAATCCCACTCTAGCCGCAATATTTCCCATTTTCATCACCCATACGGCACTGGTTGCCGTGACCACAATCCTGTACAAGCTACGCGCTGTATGGTTGTTGAACCTACCCTGTGTATGTATGTGTTAGTGCATTGCCTGTATGTATGTAATTGTAAGCATTAAAAGACTTACAATTCCAGGGGGACGAGTGTAGTGGTCTGCACTGATCTCTCAGGCAAGTAACCACATAGACAGATCGGCATGGGTAGTGTGGTGATATCAGGGAGCCTATGTGTTGTAATGGTTAGCACACTGGCCCAGAATGCAAAGAGATGCACAATATTTCCCATTTTCATGACCCCCACAACAAGTACCAAAGTATTTACCTAGATTAAATAGTACATACCAAACTTAGATAGTTATTAAAGTTGCGTAGTCCGATGGTTTTGAGTTTCTATCATTTTCTGAAGTAAATATATTAAGCTGATCGTTAGAATCTTTCTTACATGGGTTTGAAGTAACTTCGATTTAAAATTGCTAACATTGGAAATATTTGAAGTGTAAACATGCAATATTAATTTTGCTGTGCTTGCCAACACTCTGACCCCATAGGCTTCAACAGTAACATGTTCATTTAAATGTACTTAGTAAATACTTAATAAGTGCACCAGTATCTAAGTTAAATATGCAGGTTCAAACCTAGGTAAGTGTTTTTCTTTCGAGAATTTGATTTTCTTTTATCGGTCTATGCAACTTAAAAAAAATTAATTCCGCATCGAATGAATGTGAAGTGAACTTACTAGAACCTTCCATTGGTGAAGCCTTATGATATCCAGCATGTTCTATCTGACAAAATTAGCTTTGCAACTTTTTACTTCAAATATCTCCCAAGTTGACCCTTTAAAATAAAAGCTGAAGTAAAGTAGATTACAATGATCAATAAAATGTGGCAGAAACTCAAAACAATCGGATTATACAGCTTTAAATGTGACCTATTGAGAAGGTGACATTATCAGTTTATATATAAACCAATAAGTGAAGGATTCGGATAAACTTCTTTACAAACAACGTGTGTGAGTGTTGGCGGGGGGCAGTTTCCCTGTGGACTACTCTCACTCTCCATGCACATAGTGGGTTATATTGATATAGGATTGATGTAGAGCTGTGCTGGTGAGAATCTATTACATCATTCAGGTCCTACTCAATCAATCAATGGGTGCCGTCTTCTCGAAGAAGGTTGGCTGGAATGGACCTCCATCTCTTCCTGTCATTCGTTCCTCTCACGCATTCCGCATAGCTCATTGCTGTCCACTCAGTGATGTTGTCCATCCATGTTGTTCTCTTTCTCCCTCTTGGTCTTTTCCCTTCTATCTTCCCTTCCAGTATTCTTCTCTGTGATTCCTGGTGTCGTATCATGTGGCCAAAGTATTTAATTTTTCTGTTTTTGATTGTTTGGACTAGTAGGACTAGTAGGTCCTACTAGTCTCTACCATATCCCTTTAACACCATCAAAATGTAAGCCCCATTCAATGCGCATTGTCAGACCAAATCAGTTTATGCGTGATTTCCATTTGTGCAGCTGTGCGACTGGTTCAGTCTGGTGATGTTTGTTGTTTTGTTGCTGTTTTACGTCCTAACAACATCTAAGGTAATATCAGGACTGGTAGTGACTTGTGACAGTGCACACTCATGGTGACTTTATAGTGCCACCCCACTGAGAGACCAGGCCACCAGTACCATGAACTGATATCCCACTCAGTCACATTATCCTGACACTGAGCCAACCAGTCCTTGCCCTATCCTAATAATGCCAAGCGCCAGGCTAGGAAGTGACAAGTATAGATTTTGATGTCATTGGTTTGACTCGACCAGGGTTCGATGCCACAAACCCATGTGTTCGGATCCCTTGATCTCCCAAAACAGGAGACGGACGCTCAAATCATTCGGCCATCCTGTCTGGTCTGCAGTCTGGTGACAATGCAACTGAGTGTGGTGTTACTGTTATGCTTCATGAGGAATGGTATCCCAGTAGGGCCATCAATGTGGACTATCACAAGTAGCTACCTGTTCTGATTATCGTAAAGAGATGCAAACTGTAGTGGTATGGGCATACTTCCTGTTCATCAAGTCTGGCCAAAACCATATTGCAAGGCGCAGTGAAAGGGAGAAGAAAACAAAGCGGACAAAGGACGAGGTGGGAAGACATCAGAGAATGGACAGGCCTGGAGTTTGACAAGTACCAGAGGGTAGTAGAGAACAGGGTAAAATGGAGAAAACTGGTTGCAAAGTAATCTATGGCACCCCAATGACCCTCGCCGTTAAATGATGATGATGATGATGACCCGTTTTGATATGTTATATCCATACATGTTTTTAGGATGTAAAACCCCAATGTTTAAAGAATATTACATTGGAAATGTCGATGGTTATCGCAACCTACTGTTTCAATTTCAATGTTCAATAGGTTATTTTAGTTTTCTTGATGTCGAACCAAAGCTAAGCTCCAAATGAAAGCCTTGCTAAAACCAGTTTCATTTATCTCATTTGATTGGCTGAAGGTTACGTCCTGATATAACCTTATATATATACGATGGTAGATACCTGTCTGCTGGCTGGGACATCTGGCGAACCAGCCCCCCCCCCCCCCCCCACACACACAGACACATCCTATGTCTGACACACAAATAACACACACATCCTCCCACCAGGCCACTTTGGGTTTCCCCAGCCTTCGACGCCTATTTTGGTGCATCTTGGCTTATTGCAGGTCACGACGTAGGTCATGCTGCAGGTCACAACGTAGGTCATGATGCAGGTCCCGCTGCTTGAAGTCCACTGACCTTGGTTGGTTGGTTGTTGGAGTTTTACGTCCTGGTAACATCTAGGATCATATCAGGACGGTATCGACTTATGACAGTGTGCACTCATGGTGGCTTTATAATGTTACCCCACTTGGAAATCAGGCCCCTGACATCCCCCCCCCCCCAAATGACCCGATATCCCACTCAGTCACATTATCCTGACTCTGCGCTAACCAGTCCATACCCTATCCTATTAATGCTGAGTTCCACCCCTGTGTACCGTCACGCATCAGTGCTCGCTGTCTCTCTCTTTCTCTTTCTCCCTCCCTCCTCTCTCTCCATCCTCTCTCTATCGCTTTCTCCCTCTGTCCCTCCTCTCTCTTTCCCCCTCGCTCTCTGTCTCTCTCTCTTTCTCTCTCTCTCCCTCTTTCTCTCGCCCTTGCTCTCTCTTCCCCTCCTCTCTATGTCTCTTTCTCTCTCTCTTTCTCTATTGCTCTGTCGCTCTCTCTCTCCCACTTCTGTCTCTGTTTCTCTCTCTCTTTATTTTGGTTGGTTGTTGCAGTTTTACGTCCTGGCAACATCTAAGGTCATATCAGGTTTGTTTGGTTGTTGTTTTACATCGTAGCAACATCTAAGGTCATATCAGGATGGGTACCGACTTGTGACAGTGCACACTCCTGGTGACTTTATGGTGCTGTCTCACTGGGAGACCAGGCCACATGCACCATGACCTGATATCCCACTCAGTCACATTATCCTGACACTGAGCCAACCAGTCCTTGCCCTGTCCTAATAATGTCGAGTGCCTGGCTAGGAAGCGGCAAGTATCAATTGTTATGTCATTGATTTGACTCGACCAGGGGAGGGAACCACATTCAGGGGCGAGCGTCCTAACCGTTAACCTTTCTAGGCTCCCTGATGTAATCACTCTGTCAACGACTATCTGTGCATGTGTCACCTTGCATGGTGAGTGTATCCTGCTATGGACATAATGTAACAATAAAATATTGCATATAATATATGTAGTAGTCTGCACTGACCTCTCAGGCAAGGAGCCAAATAGCCAGGTAGGTGTGGGTAAGGTGGTGACATCAGGGAGCCTAGATGGTGTAATGGTTAGCATACGGCCCGGAATGCAAGAACTGTGTGCTCGAGTCCTGCTCTAGGCACAATATTTCCAATTTTCATCACCCCCGGCGATACATATATATATATATATATATATATATATATATATATATATAATTAATATATATTTAATTATATGTGATAAATCTATATATATATGTATATATATATTAATTATATTTAATTAAATATATATTAATTATGTATATATAAATTTCTATGCGTTTCACAGTCTATAATCCAGAAGTAAAAAAACCTCACCCCAAAAAGTCCACCATGGCAAATTAGCCCTGCCTGTATTCCTATTCCCCCATCTTGTAGCGTTTGCGAAGAGGGTGCGGTGGGGGGTTGATATGGGTGGAGGTGGGGGTAGGGGGACGGGAGGGGGTGGAGAGCAGCGGAGGGGAGATGTGCTGTCATCTACCCCTGTTTAACTTCCTTGTTTGGTGTAAGTGTGTGTATACCTGAAGCCTGGATACTATAGATGTGAGCCGCAGGACACCAAGAGATCAGGAGCTCCAGTAGACCTAGGAGGCCAGGAGACCAGGAGGCCAGGAGACCAGGAGACCAGGACACCTTCAATAACTCTCCACTGTGTTGTTCTAATGGTGGGTAGTAGTTATATCAATGTACACTGGATTCACACAATGCTGCTTTCAGGGTATCTACCTGTGTGAATGTGTGTCTGTCTGTGTGTCTGCCTGCTGGCAGGTGCCCCAGAAGCTGTCTAAAATGCGTAGTTAGCCCCTCTGGCTGTGGTGAGGCCGGTAGTACCACACGTAGGCGGCTGTGTGGTGGCACGACAGTTGGTCGTTCTGGTGGCTAGCTCCCCTCTCACTAGTACAGTTAGTCGTTCTGGTGGCTAGCTCCCCCTCTCTCAGTCTGTAAGGGTAAGAGTACAGTAAGTCGTTCTGGTGGCTAGCTCCCTCCCTCACTGTCTGTAACGGTAAGATCACAGTTAGTCGTTCTGGTGGTTAGCTTCCTCCCTCACTGTCTGTAAGGGTAAGAGCACAGTTAGTCGTTCTGGTGGCTAGCTCCCCTCTCACTGTCTGTAAGGGTAAGAGCACAGTTAGTCGTTCTGGTGGTTAGCTTCCTCCCTCAGTGTCTGTAAGGGTAAGAGCACAGTTAGTCGTTCTGGTGGCTAGCTCCCCTCTCACTGTCTGTAAGGGTAAGAGCACAGTTAGTCGTTCTGGTGGCTAGCCCCCCTATCACTGTCTATAAGGGTAAGAGCACAGTTAGTCGTTCTGGTGGCTAGCTTCCCCTCTCACTGTCTGTAAGGGTAAGAGCACAGTTAGTCGTTCTGGTGGCTAGCTCCCCTCTCACTGTCTGTAAGGGTAAGAGCACAGTTGGTCGTTCTGGTGGCTAGCCCCCCTCTCACTGTCTGTAAGGGTAAGAGCACAGTTAGTCGTTCTGGTGGCTAGCTTCCCCTCTCACTCTCTGTAAGGGTAAGAGCAGTTAGTCGTTCTGGTGGTTAGCTTCCTCCCTCACTGTCTGTAAGGCTAAGAGCACAGTTGGTCGTTCTTGTGGCTAGCTCCCTTCTCACTGTCTGTAAGGGTAAGAGTACAGTTAGTCGCTCTGGTGGCTAGCTCCCCTCTCACTGTCTGTAAGGGTAAGAGCACAGTTAGTCGTTCTGGTGGCTAGCTCCCCTCTCACTGTCTGTAAGGGTAAGAGTACGGTTAGTCGTTCTGGTGGCTAGCTCCCCCCTCACTGTCTGTAAGGGTAAGAGCACAGTTAGTCGTTATAGTGGCTAGCTCCCCTCTCACTGTCTGTAAGGGTAAGAGCACAGTTAGTCGTTATAGTGGCTAGCCCCCCTCTCACTGTCTGTAAGGGTAAGAGCACAGTTAGTCGATATAGTGGCTAGCTCCCCTCCCACTGTCTGTGAGGGTAAGAGCACAGTTAGTCGTTATAGTGGCTAGCTCCCTCCCTCAATGTCTGTCTGTAAGGGTAAGAGTACAGTTAGTCATTATAGTGGCTAGCTCCCCTCTCACTGTCTGTAAGGGTAAGAGCACAGTTAGTCTTTATAGTGGCTAGCTCCCCTCTCACTGTCTGTAAGGGTAAGAACACAGTTAGTCGTTCTGGTGGCTAGCTCCTCTCTCACTGTCTGTAAGGGTAAGAGCACCGTTAGTCGTTCTGGTGGCTAGCTCCCTCCCTCACTGTCTGTAAGGGTAAGAGCACAGTTAGTCGTTCTGGTGGCTAGTCCCCCTCTCACTGTCTGTAAGGGTAAGAGCACAGTTAGTCGTTATAGTGGCTAGCTCCCCTCTCACTGTCTGTAAGGGTAAGAGCACAGTTAGTCGTTATATTGGCTAGCCCCCCTCTCACTGTCTGTAAGGGTAAGAGCACAGTTAGTCGTTATAGTGGCTAGCCCCCCTCTCACTGTCTGTAAGGGTAAGAACACAGTTAGTCGTTCTGGTGGCTAGTTCCCCTCTCACTGTCTGTAAGGGTAAGATCACAGTTAGTCGTTATAGTGGCTAGCTCCCCTCTCACTGTCTGTAAGGGTAAGAGCACAGTTAGTCGTTCTGGTGGCTAGTTCCCCTCTCACTGTCTGTAAGGGTAAGAACACAGTTAGTCGTTCTGGTGGCTAGTTCCCGTCTCACTGTCTGTAAGGGTAAGAGCACAGTTAGTCGTTATAGTGGCTAGTTCCCGTCTCACTGTCTGTATGGGTAAGAGCACAGTTAGTCGTTATAGTGGCTAGCTCCCCTCTTACTGTCTGTAAGGGTAAGAACACAGTTAGTCGTTCTGGTGGCTAGCCCCCCTCTCACTGTCTGTAAGGGTAAGAACACAGTTAGTCGTTCTGGTGGCTAGCTCCCCTCTTCACTGTATGTAATGGTAAGAGCACAGTTAGTCGTTCTGGTGGCTAGCCCCCTCACTGTCTGTAAGGCTAGCTTCCCCTCTCTCACTGTCTGTAACGGTAAGAGCACAGTTAGTCGTTCTGGTGGCTAGCACCCCCTCTCACTGTATGTAAGGGTAAGAGCACATTTAGTCGTTCTGGTGGCTAGCCCCCCTCTCACTGTCTGTAAGGGTAAGAGCACAGTTAGTCGTTCTGGTGGCTAGCCCCCCTCTCACTGTCTGTAAGGGTAAGAGCTCAGTTAGTCGTTCTGGTGGCTAGCCCCCCCTCACTGTCTGTAGGGGTAAGAGCACAGTTAGTCGTTCTGGTGGCTAGCCCACCCCCCCTCACTGTCTGTAGGGGTAAGAGCACAGTTAGTCGTTCTGGTGGCTAGCTCCCCCCTCACTGTCTGTAAGGGTAAGAGCACAGTTAGTCGTTATAGTGGCTAGCTCCCCTCTCACTGTCTGTAAGGATAAGAGCACAGTTAGTCGTTATAGTGGCTAGCCCCCCTCTCACTGTCTGTAAGGGTAAGAACACAGTTAGTCGTTCTGGTGGCTAGTTCCCCTCTCACTGTCTGTACGGGTAAGAGCACAGTTAGTCGTTATAGTCGCTAGTTCCCCTCTCACTGTCTGTAAGGGTAAGAGCACAGTTAGTCTTTATAGTGGCTAGCTCCCCTCTCACTGTCTGTAAGGGTAAGAACACAGTTAGTCGTTCTGGTGGCTAGCTCCCCTCTTCACTGTCTGTAAGGGTAAGAGCACAGTTAGTCGTTCTGGTGGCTAGCCCCCTCATTGTATGTAAGGGTAAGAGCACAGTTAGTCGTTCTGGTGGCTAGCTTCCCCTCTCTCACTGTCTGTAACGGTAAGAGCACAGTTATTCGTTCGGGTGGCTAGCCCCCCTCTCACTGTCTGTAAGGGTAAGAGCACAGTTAGTCGTTCTGGTGGCTAGCCCCCCTCTCACTGTCTGTAAGGGTAAGAGCACAGTTAGTCGTTCTGGTGGCTAGCCCCCCTCTCACTGTCTGTAAGGGTAAGAGCACAGTTAGTCGTTCTGGTGGCTAGCCCCCCCTCACTGTCTGTAGGGTAAGAGCACAGTTAGTCGTTTCTGGTGGCTAGCCCCCCCCCCCCCCTCACTGTCTGTAGGGGTAAGAGCACAGTTAGTCGTTCTGGTGGCTAGCCCCCCCTCTCACTGTCTGTAAGGGTAAGAGCACAGTTAGTCGTACTGGTGGCTAGCCTCCCCCTCACTGTCTGTAGGGGTAAGAGCACAGTTAGTCGTTCTGGTGGCAATCCCCCCCCTCACTGTCTGTCGGGGTAAGAGCACAGTTAGTCGTTCTGGTGGCTAGCTCCTCTCTCACTGTCTGTAAGAGTAAGAGCACAGTTGGTCGTTCTGGTGGCTATCTCCTCTCTCACTGTTTCTAACGGTAAGAACGCAGGCTTCATGTGTGGAAGGTCGGGACTTTGATTCCCGGTTGAATCAAACGAATGACTTACAAAAATTATACTTGTCACTACCTAGCCTGGCACTTGGCATTACTAGGATAGGGCAAGAACTGGTTGGTTCAGTGTCAGAATAATGTAACTCAGTGGGAAATCAGGTCATGGTGCCAGCTAGCCTGGTCTTCCAGTGGGGCAGCACTATAAAGTCGCCGTGAGTGTGTACTGTCACAAGTCGTACTCGTCCTGATATAACCTTAGATGTTACCAGGATGTATAACTCGAACAAACAAACAAACACCGTTAGATTTTGTTTTGGCATACTCTTGCAGCTCCATACTCCCTCATATGGGAGCTCCACACTCCCTAATAAGTGTATATTGACACATAATTGATTGTATGCTTTTACATTATATGTAAAGGCGATGATTGAATAAAAAACAAACAATTCTCGCCATGAATATGGCTATTGCTGTCGACACAGCGTAAAGAAACAACCAACCATTCAATCAAGCAGCATGCAACATGTACAGAATCCTGGTCACAGCACCAGTGTTGTTGTTTTTAAACAGAGGGTAACATTGCATCTAGAGTGAGACTCGAACCCATAGTTCTGCCATTCCAGGACTAGCATCTTGCTATTAGACTATCTAGGCTCTGTAATGCAATCAACTGGCATTCTCTATGGCGGAGTGGTTAGAGTGTCTGACTTTTTTCTAGGTCAGACTCCTAATCTGAGGGTCGGCGGTTTGATTCCCCGTGCCCCCAGCTCTGCCAATTTGGATTTCCACCACTGTGTATAACTTACAGCGACATCAAAGGCCGGTTGCTCTCATACCATGTCTATGTGGTGTGGAAGGTTAAAAATCCCTTGGGTCGGTAAAAGTGTAGGCTCGGGCTTTCTATCGACCAGCAGTGGAATGAGGAAGACCTGTCGTCTATGACTGAAATTTCCCCTGCTTAAACAACTAATTGACCAAAAAAAAAACACCTTACCCAGGCCTAATTGTGTATGTGGCGGGGGGGGGGTGGTTAAATGCTTATCACCGCACTCATCCATCTGAAATCATGTCTCGTACCCTTTTTAAATGTTGTTCAACATACATTTGTTGATTAAGCGGGGGACATTTCCAACGTGTACATTTTGGTCTTCCTCATTCCGCTGCTCCTTACCATATCCCAGTGCTGCCGAGCACCAGGCTAGGTAGCGCCGAGTATCAATTTTAAAGTCATTTCATTGACCTAGTTGGATTTGAAGCCCCCAAATTGAAATCCCACGACCTGCCAAATAGGAAGCAGACGCTCAACTCATTTGGCCATCTTGTCTGATGAATTATTATTACTAATATCCCGCTACCACACTTCTATTACATACATAGGGAAGTTTTAACACCATATACTAAGTGGTACATGTGTGGTGGGAGAGGTTGGAGGGCGGCGGGAGTGGTGTGTGTGTGTGGGGGGGGGGGGGGGGGGGGGGTTAGTGTCAATAGCAACTGTGTGTAATATCGCTCATGATTCTTCATGGTCACCGATACGTGACGACTGTGTCGTTTTTTTTCACGTGACCAAAAGCACGGCTGAGTTGGGGGAACATCAGGTGTTTTATTTGATTGTTTGTTGTTGTTTTATGTCCTAGCAACATCCAAGGTCATATCAGGACAGCTACCGACTTGTGACAGTGCACACTCGTGGCAACATTATAGTGCTGCCTCACTGGGAGATCAGGCCGCCAGCACCATGACCTGGTATCCCACTCAGTCACACTATCCTGACACTGAGCCAACCAGTCCATGCCCTATATTAATAATGCAGAGCACCTGGCTAGGTAGCGACAAGTGTCAATTGTTAAGTCATTGGTTTGACTCGACCAGGGTTCGAACCCACAAACCCATAGGTTCGAATCCCCCGATCTCCCATGCCCATGGCCATGTCAGTGCCCATACTCACGCCCATGTCTATATCCATGCCCATGTCCATTTATATGTCCATGCCCATGTCCTTATCTGACTAAAGGGGACGGACGCCTGTCTCAGATCGCATTTCATGTCACGACTGTAATATTTGCTATGGTTTTCTCACACATTCTAACTTGTCATTATGCCAAGTTCTTTGGGAAGTGTCACGAATATAAGAGAATGTGTCACTAACATTACATAGACCTGTACTCAAACGCTGCTAAAAAATCCACTTTTAGTTACTTTTAATTTCATGTTATTATTGTCGTAGGGGTGCTTTTGAAAACAAATGGAAACTATGCAACTTTAACCCTTTCTACAACACGGTTATGCACGTGTCTTAAAGTTGCATAGTCCGCTGGTGTTGAGTTGATGTCACTTCTCTGAGATAAATATATTAAATTACTTTGTTATAATCTACTTTACTTTAGTTTGAAGTAACTTTTATTTTAAATGGCTAACTTTGGAGATATTTGAAGTGAAAACATTCCAAATTAATGTTGGCAAGCATGCCAACACTCTGACACCAGAGGCTTCTGCAGTAACGGGTTCTGACTCTGCATTCCCTTCTATGTGACAACACATGCTTAATATGCGCATCAGTATCTAAGTTAGATATGTAGGATCAAATCTAGGCGATTGTTTTGGTTTTGAAAATGTGATGCTTTTATGGGACTATGCAGCTTTAAACACTTTTCCGCAGATCGATATAAGTAATGTATTGGTGTTATTTTTAAATGGGGAAAGCACCTCATAAGTATTGTACTTCTGCTTTCTCCTTTTTCATGTGAAAAAATTACTGATATAAATATCAACTTGTGTGTACATTGATCATGTGGACATAAATATTTTATTATTATTATTATATTCATTTAATACACATTCTCATTACTGTGGCTTTCTTAATTAAATATAGGGACCTTTCTTTTACAAAGTGTCACATTCTACTTACTTTAATTTATCTATTATTTTATATTTTGTAGAATTCTACACGGGAATAGGAACCAGGCCCCAACACCTACGGTTAACGCTGACGACGGGCTCGAAGACAGTGGGTGGTCTACGGACGAATTCGTGAGTAATCCAAATCGGTAGAGCGCGGGCCTCGCGTGCGGAAGGTCGGGAGTTCGGTTCCCGGTCGAGTCAAACCAATGATTTATAAAATTGAAACTTGTCGCTTCCTAGCCTGGCGCTTGGCGTTTTAATAGGGTAGGGCAAGGACTGGTTGGGTCAGTGTCAGGATAATGTGACTGAGTGGGATATCGGGGCACGGTGCTGGCAGTCTGGTTTCCCAGTGGGGCAGCACTATAAAGTCACCATTAGTGCGCACTGTCACAAGTCGGCGCCCATTCTGAAATGACCATAGATGTTGGCAGGACATAAAACTCCAACAAACAAAATAGGAATAGAAGTAGAATACTGTAGGTTTTGTTTTATTAAACTTTTTTTTTCCTTTCTTGAAGGATATTCTTGGATAAGTCTGAATAGTCTTGTTTTCAGTATTAGACAGTTGGTCAATAGAAAGACCGAGCCTACACTTTTAGTTTTACCGACCCAAGGGATTTGTAACCTCCCACGCCACATAGACATGGTATGAGAGGTTATACACAGTGGTGGAAATCCAAATTAGCACAGGTGATGTCATTGTTATTTAAACCCCCTTTTCTAATCATTCAAGACAATAAACCACAAACTAATGATTTAAGCCTTTCAGCATTGAAAACATGAACTTATTTTGTTATGGATAGGGTAAATAAACAATCATTAACAAAGAAATTGTATCTTGCTGTACTACAAAACACAATGACCGGACGCGGTGGCCGAATCGGTAAAGCGCAGGCTTCCCGTGCGGAAGGTCGGGAGTTCGGTTCCAGATCGAGTCAAACCAATGGCTTATCAGATTGAAACTTGTCCGCTCCAGGTCGAGTCAAACCAATGACTTATCAGATTGAAACTTGTGACTTCCTAGCCAGGCGCTCGGCATTTTAATAGTATAGGGCAAGGACTGGTCGGGCCAATGTCAGGATAATGTGACTGAGTGGGGGATATCAGGTTATGGTGCCAGCAGCCTGGTTTCCCAGTGGGGCAGCATTATAAAGTCACCATTAGTGCGCATTGTCACGAGTCAGCGCCCATTCTGATATGACCATAGATGTTGCTAGGATGTAAAACAACAACCAACAACAAAAACAAAGCACAATAAGAACATAATTGGTTGAGAACAATGACTCTGGCTGGCCATACGATATGTTTTGTTTGTTTGTTATTGTTTTGCATCCTAGCAAAATCTAAGGTCATATCAGGACAGGTACCGATTTGTGACAGTGTGCACTGATGGCGATTTTATAGTGCTGCCCCACTGGGAGACCAGGCCACCAGCACCATGACCTGATATCCCACTCAGTCACATTATCCTGACACTGAGCCAACCAGTCCTTGCCCTATCCTAACAATGCCGAGCGCCAGGCTAGGAAGCGACAAGTATCAAGTTTTAAGTCATTGGTTTGATTCGACCAGGGTTCGAACCCACGAACCCATGGATTCGGATCTCCCGATCTCCAAAAACAGGAGACGGATGCTCAACTGATTCGCCCATTCCGTCTGGTCTGTTGTTACACAGGAATAGAAGTAGATTACTGTCGTGGTTTTTTTATTAAACATTTTTTTTTCTTTCTCATACTGCCTATCATGGATAAGTCTGAATAGACTTGTTTTCACCATTAGACAGTTCGTCGATAGAAAGCTCAAGCCTACACCTTTAATCTTATCGACCCAAGGGATTTTGAACCTACCACACCACATAGACATGGTATGAGAGCAATATGACAACAGTAGTGTCGTATGACTACATCAATATTGGTTGGATCGATGTGAGTGTTTTCATGGTGTTTAGATTGTAAGTAGAAATTATCTTCTGTATTCATTTGGTAAAGTTGCAATGAGCTGTAATGTAGGGTGTTGTCAGTTGGAGTGTGACAAGGAGTATATAAATATATATTCGAGAGGAATATTCTAGTGTTACCCTATCGTGGTTAGATTATGTGAGTATGTTATTTGCATTTGTTGTTTCCAAATAACCTGCTGTTGTCTCTGCATGTCGGTGATATTCTTGAAACTATCCCATTTAAGGAGGAGAACGCTGACGACTATTGGGATCCAAACCAGTTAACCAATCATTGTGGTGAGTAGTCTTTGTCACCGCCTAATTCAGATCCAACAAATATAGGGGCGATATAGGGAATGGTAGACAGGAAGTGTGAACACTTATTTGTCTCTCTTTTTTTTCTTTTTTTTGTTGGTACATTAGTTGTCCCAAGCAGCGGAAATCCCAGTCACAGATGACTGGTCTTCGCCACTCCACTGCTGGTCGATAGAAAGCCCGAGCCTACACTTTTACCGACCCAAGGGATTTTTAACCTCCCACACCACATAGACATGGTATGAGAGCAACCGGCCTTTGATGACGCTGTAAGTTATACACAGCGGTGGAAATCCAAATTGGCAGAGCTGGGGGCATGGGGAATCGAACCGCCGACCCTCAGATTAGGAGTCTGACCTATAAAAAAGTCAGACACTCTAATCACTTCGCCACAGAAAACGCCACATAAAAGATTCACCTCTGACTCTGTTCAGAAATGAATAACAACGCTATGTAAAAGTTGGAGAAAATGTGTCTCACTGTTGATGGTCTTAGTTTGGCATCCCTACCATATGTTAATTACAATCCAATAGTTACAATCGGATTGTATTTGTTTTCCTTCCACATAATATACTCTCCAGAGTGTTAAAATGACATAATATCAAGGCATAATTACACAAAATCAATTTGAATTGACATAGTCCATGGAGTAAATCCACTACATTTGAATGAACTGGTTCACCACGTGACTACCTCAGCCAATTAAAATAACTGCTTTCTGACCTAGGTTTCATTATTACCCAGAAACCTCTCAACTCCCTGCCAATGGCTGCCATGTGGATATTTGGGCTCTGTCAATTCAAACTTTAAAGTTCATTTATCTACTTAATTAATCTACTAATCAGTTCTAAACTTGACGGTAAATATAGTAAGGTATGTGAGGAATATATGTTGCTTCTTAGATTAAGAATTTGTATGCTCATTTTATTTTCACACAATTTCTCCACTTTTTCTAGTGGGTTGTTCTTCACCCCTACTCAAGCTACTGTAGTACTGGGTGAATCTTTTATCTAACAAATGTGTTGTCGCGTAACCTGTAACTTGCTGCCTCAGGCAGGGCACAACACTTATACCCCCGTCACACTACGACGTAACGAGCAAACGTAAGCCTGACGTGATCACATTTCGTCATTACGTTGACGTACGTTGGGTTACGTTATGATGATATCAGAATGACGTTAGACTGATGTCGAGCTACATCACGTTACGTCGTGTTACGTCGGCATGCGTCAAAGTTTTGAACCTGTTCAAAACTTTCGACTTAACTCGAACGTAAGGGTTTACGTTCGCCATATGTTCTGTACATGTTTGGCGAATGTCAATTACGTTAAACGGACGATAGTCAAATGCTGCTCACTACGTTACACTACGTTGACCCACATTAAAAACGGTGGAAACGTCCACGCAGCATAATGGGAACCTCAGGAGAACGTCAGGAGAACGTCAGGAGAACGTATGTTCAACATACGTTCAACATTTCGCCACTGTGTCATGACGTATGTAGCATCATGTAATGTAGTTCTGGCGATGGAATAACGTTCATAACGTTCCGTGAGCGTCATTACATTATCCTCTCTCATTGAATGACGGTATCACTATGCTTTACCGACGTTACGCTCTCGTCAACTATGCTGCATCCACGTTCAACTTGTGCCCAAATTTGCATACTACGCCGAGAAGTTCAACATTCTTCACGTTCTCCCTATGCTGACGTCGTTACGTCGTAGTGTGACAGGGCCTTTAATTATAACCCAACCCCAAACTAGGGTCAGACCGGCACATGATCCTGATATTCCCAGGACATTGGGCATTTTGGCATAGCATCCAGTGAGAAGGACAGTCCTTGTATTAATGATGCGTGCTGTGAAGAGGAGGAGGATGTCTGGTTTAATGCATTCTGTGGGGAGGACTGTGCTTGTGTTAATATATCCTGTGAGGATGACAGTGCTTGTGTTAATGTGTCCTGTGAAGATGACAGTGCTTGTGTTAATGTGTCATGTGAAGATGACAGTGCTTGTGTTAATATATCCTGTGAGGATGACAGTGCTTGTGTTAATGTATCCTGTGAGGATGACAGTGCTTGTGTTAATGCATCATGTGAGGATGACAGTGCTTGTGTTAATGTATCCTATGAAGATGACAGTGCTTGTGTTAATGTATCCTATGAATATGACAGTGCTTGTGTGAATGTATCCTGTGAGGATGACAGTTCTTGTGTTAATGCATCATGTGAGGACGACAGTGATTGTGTTAATGTATCCCCTGAGGTGAATAGTGATTGTATTAATGTATCCTGTGAAGATGACAATGATTGTGTTAATGCATCCTAGGAGGATCACAGTGTGTAAATATATCCTGTGAGGTAGACTGTTTCTTTGAATGTATCCTGTGAGGAGGACACTACTTGTGTTAATGCATCCTGTGGGGATGACAGTAGTCGTGTTGATGTATCATGTGAGAAGGAAACTCCTCATCGAGGAGTATAGTGCTAGTGTTAATTCATCCTGTGAGGATGGGAACATAAAAATACCATAAAAGTTACTTCAAGGTAAAGTAATATTATCAACCTAATATATTTATCTAAAGAATACAGCAGATATTCAAAACTATTGAGCTATGTAAGCTTAATTAACTATAGCCATCATTTACAATTGCGTAAATAAATCTAAATGAAATTCCTCAAATGTTCTGTAGCCTTTACCACTCTGATAATATATCTTCCTAAATGAAATGATTCAAATATGTTGAATACTTCAACACTCAAACAACAATATATCTGCCTAAATGAAATGCTTCTTGTAACATTCAGACAATACATCTAGTTGAATGAATATCTTCAACTCTTGTAACATTCTAACAATAAATTTGTCTAAATCAACAGCTTTAAATTTTGTACCATCCTGACAATACATTTGTCAAAAAGAATAGCTTCAATCTTGTAACACTCTGATGATGCATCTTCCGAAATGAAATGCTTCAAATCTTATAACACTCAGAATGAAACGCTTCAAATCTGGTAACACGCTGGCAATATATCTGGTGAAATGATATGCTTCAAATCTTGTATCACTCAGACAATACAATGCCTAAATAAATAGCTTGAAATTCTGACATTCTGACAATAAATTTGTCTAAATGAATATCTTTCACATTTTACAACACTCTGGCAGTATATAGATATAGCGATATAGCGATAGGTAGACAGGAAGTGTGAACACTTATTTGTCTCTCATTTTTTGTGGGGGTGGTTTTTGTGGGTTTTTTTTGGGTACATTAGTTGTCCCAAGCAGGGGAAATCCCAGTCACAGACGACTGGTCTTCCCCACTCCACTGCTGGTCGATAGAAAGCCCGAGCCTACACTTTTACCGACCCAAGGGATTTTTAACCTCCCACACCACATAGACATGGTATGAGAGCAACCGGCCTTTGATGACGCTGTAAGTTATACACAGCGGTGGAAATCCAAATTGGCAGAGATGGGGGCACGGGGAATCGAACCGCCGACCCTCAGATTAGGAGCCTGACCTAGAAAAAAGCCAGACACTCTAACCACTCCACCACAGAAAACGCCACTTGTAACACTTAGACAATATCTCTGCCCAAATGAATAGCTTAATATCTTATCACACTCTGACAGTAAATTAGTTTAAATAAACAACTTAAAGTTTTGCAACAATGGCAATACATGTGTGTAAAATTAAAAACTTCTAATCTTGTAACACACTTGACAATAAATTGATCTAAATGGATAACTTCAACTCTTGCAATGCTCTGGCAATAAATGTGCATAAAATGAAAAGCTTCAAATCTTGAAACACACTCTGACAATAAATTTGTCTAAATAAACAGCTTCAAGTCTTGCAACCCTCTGATAATACATCTGCCTAAATGAATAGCTTAAACTCTTGTAACGCTCTGACAATATATGTGTCTAACTAAAAGGCTTCAAATTTTGCAACACTGGCAATAAATGTGCATAAAAGGAATAGCTTCAAATCTTGTAACGCTCTAACAATATATCTGTGTAAATAAATAGCTTCAAATTTTGCAATACTGGCAATAAGGGTGCATAAAATGAAAAGCTTCAAATTTTGAAACACACTCTGACATTAAAATTGTCTAAATAAGCAGTTTCAAATCTTGCAACACTCTGATAATACATCTGCCTAAATGAATAGCTTCAAATCTTGTAACACTCTCACAATATATCTGTGTAAATAAACAGCTTCAAATTTTGGGACAATGACAATACATCTGCCTAAAATGAAAAGCTTTAAATGTTGTAGCATTCAGACAGTGCCTGTGCCTAACTGCCTCAGTGAGACACCTCATGTATGACCTCCTTCTGCGCTGTGGCCATGCAGCCACCTCTGTCCCGCAGCGTGGTCTAACACCTTTACAGGCAACCAGTGAATACCTGCAATACCAGGATATGTCACATGGTTACTTCATCCCCCTACCTGAGGGCAGCAGGCCCCGTGGCTCAGAACCAATTGCCAGCTGCCGTGGTCTGGATAAGTGGACCGGGGGGTGGCAGGTACAACTGCCATCCCATAATACACCTGGGGAGGACAAGCGAGGTTGGTCTTACGCAAGCTTCAGTGGCTATATCAAGGGCTGCTTGTCATTGGTTAAGTTAGTTTCAGGTTTTTTGTTGTTGTTGTTTTGTATTATATTCGTTGATTAAGCTGGGGAAATTTCAATCGTGGATAATTGGTCTTCCTCATTCCACTGCTTCTGGTGAATAAATGCCGAGCGCCAGATTATGTAGTGACAAGTATACATTTGTTTAAATTATTAGTTTGTGTTTGCCAAATTGCGGTTATTCGAGGCCTGCAAGTTGTCACATTGGAAAGTGCTCGTTCCCGCTCATTCGGCCATCTTGTTCTAGTTATTTAAAAGCTGGAGTCTCTGCAGCAGGTCAAAGTCATCCTTAGTTAATACATAACTTCTGCCCTTCCCCCCCCCCCCCCCGCCAACACACACATGCAGCCCAGTCTGGTAGGCTCCTGGACATTTGGCCGACAGAGATTTCACCGAATGACATTTCACCGCAATGTAAATGACTAAACAGACAACTGACACATTTGTTGTTCCATTAATACATATACAATATAGGCATGTTAGAAATAAGAAATTTGATTAAAATCACTTTTGATTTTACTAATATATCACACTCGTTAAAGTACTGTTATTAGTAAGAAAGAATCAGCCTTAATTTTAAAGCAGTGACAGAGAAGAAATAAAAATAACAAACAACATTAAGAAGAAGAAATAAAAATAACAGCAATAAGAAGACCATATGCCGATTTGGTGAAATGTCGATTTGGTCAGATATTCGGTGAAATGTCAATTTGGTCAGATATTCGGTGAAATGTCAATTTGGTCAGATATTCAGTGAAATGGCAATTTGGTCAGATATTCGGTGAAATGGCAATTTGGTCAGATATTCGGTGAAATGGCAATTTGGTCAGATATTCGGTGAAATGGCAATTTGGTCAGATATTCGGTGAAATGTCCATCAGTGAAATGTTTGTCAGTAAAGTGTTTGTCCACCGTCAGGCACCATATTTATGATCCTCTCCTGACTGGAACCAGACGGGATGGCCAAATGAGTTAGAGCGTCCGTCTCCCGTGATGGTAGACGGTGGGTTCGAACCTTGGTCGATTCAAACCTATGACTTAAAAATTGATACTTGTCGCTTCCCAGCCAGGCACTCGGCATTAATAGGATAGGGCAAGGACTGGTTGGCTCAGTGTCAGGATAATGTGACTGAGTGGGATATCAAGTCATGGTGCTGGTGGCCTGGTCTCCCAGTGAGGAAGCACTATAAAGTCACAATGAGTGCGCACTGTCACAAGTCGGTACCCGTACTGATATGACCTTAGATGTTGCTAGGATGTAAAACAACAACAAGCACAAACAAACAATCTCCTGACAGGATGTTCGGGTGGTGTAATGCTTTCAAAGCTGCGTAATCCGATGGTTTTCAGTTTCCAATATATTGTAGTGGTCTGCACTGACCTCTCAGGCAAGTAACCACATAGACAGGTAGGCGTGGGGAGTGTGTTGATATCAGGGAGCCTAGGTGGTGTAATGGTTATCACACTGGCCTGGAATGCAAAGAGATGTGGGTTCGAGTCCCGCTCTAGGCGCAATATTTCCCATTTTCATCACCCCCATGACACTGGTTGCCGTGATCAGGATCCTGTACAAGCTTTGCGCTGTATGGTTGTTGAACCTACCCTGTGTATGTATGTGTTAGTGCATTGCCTGTATGTATGTAATTGTAAGCATTACAAGACTTACAATTCCAGGGGGACGAGTGTAGTGGTCTGCACTGACCTCTCAGGCAAGTAACCACATAGACAGGTAGGCGTGGGGAGTGTGTTGATATCAGGGAGCCTAGGTGGTGTAATGGTTAGCACACTGGCCCGGAATGCAAAGAGATGTGGGTTCGAGTCCCGCTCTGGGCGCAATATTTCCCATTTTCATCACCCCCACGACAATATTATAGAAAAAAATTAATATATCAGGTTGATTGCTATTATCTCCTTTATTTCATTATAAATTACAAACCTTTTTTTTCTGCGTATATTAGTTGATTAAACAGGGGAAATTTCAATCGCAGACGATTGGTCTTCCTCATTCCACTGCTCCTTGTCCTAAGACATTTTAAAGACATTTGTTTATTCACAATTTCTATACATTATTCCACAGACATATACTATTCTGTTAACAATAGAAATTGCAGGAAGAGTGTAACCATTAATGGATGTCTTCCCACTGCCCCTTATAAACAAAATAATCCATGAAACAAAAATCATGAGCCCTGGAACTAATGTACAAATAACCTACAGGCTGCTCTTTAAGGAAATAAACACATGCCCTATCCTAATAACGTGGAGCGCCTGGCTAGGAAGTGACAAGTATGAATTCTTATCTTGGTGATATCTGAAGTGAAAACATGCAAAATAAGACCAAAATACTAGACATTATAAGGTTGTATGATTTACAACAGTGACATTGTTCTATTTAAATTGACTATGTATTGCCTATGCTTTCATTTCAAATATCTTCAAAGATACAGCTTTTTTCTTTTATCAAAGTCACTTCAATCTAATGTAAAATATATTATAACGGTCCATCTAATATACTTATCTGAAATATGGTACAAACTGAAAGCCATCGGATTATTTTATTCTTAACTGTTTATTTGTAAGGCTCCGGTCACACTAGGTTTGCAACCACTTTGCAATCTCTTGCGACCAAAAGGAAAACTGCAGTCAATGGCAACTTTGTTGCAACCAATGCAAAGAAGAATGTGGGGGGAGAAAAGGGTTGATGACTGCATGGAAGATAGGTTGGCGATTGGTTGGTGATTGGTTGGAAAGTAATACCCAACATATCGCCAACTGATCACTGAGTGGTCGCCAAGTGGTCACATGTGATTGACAACCGTGCCACGGTCATCACTCATACAGTGACCAATCGTCCATCAGTCGGTGATCAGTCGCCGATTGTCCCCGATTGATCGCCAGCCTATGAAAATAGTTAATGATCTCTTGGCGACCATTTCGGTCTCAAGGTATTTGGTGCAATACATGCAACCTCCTTGTGACCAAAATAGTCGCAAGTAGGTCAGTGACCACTGAGGACCAAACGGAGGCTGTTTTTTTACCACTTACAGTGACTTTATACCGACTTGCGACCAGCCAGTTATTTTTATCACAAGTGGTCGCAAAGTGGTCGCAAGTCTAGTGTGACTGGGGTATAATTAGGATGCTTTATTTAGGGCTGATCTAGCATTGCTGATAAGACATGAGTCAAGGGCCCTGATGACGTCACAATGTACTGCATGCCCAAATAAGGAATAGTTCTATCAGGGATGGAGAGATAAAACTATTACCCAGATTTGGACATTATATGTTTCTGTACTTTATAGTTAATAGATTTTATATGGAACTGTGATTTGTAATACAGAAATATTTGAGAAATTGACACCACCTTTGTTGTAGCGGCCTTTTCTTAATTTAAATTATTTTAAAAGATTGCTGGAGCTACTATGATTGATTCTTTTGGGTGGTTTAACCTTCGAGCAACATGGGCGGTCATATCAGGACGGGTACCACCCTGTCACAGCGAGCATTCACTCATGGCTGGCTTTCTTGTGCGGCCCCATTACATGATATCCGACTCAGTCATGTTATACTAACAGTAGGTCAACTAGTACTTGCTCTTTCCTAGTAATGCCGGGTATCAGCCGGGGTAGCGACAATTACTAATTATTTTTGGTCCGATATTGTTTTGATACAACCAGGAATTGAACCCGTGACCTTCTGTATGTGAAGCATAAGTCACTGAAACCACTAGGCCAAGAGGCCCGGCTCAGGCAAATACATTGTGGCTTGTGTAATTCCTGCCCTAGTCATTTGTGCAGCCCTGTTTCGAGGACACGACTGCGAAACAACCTGATAGAAAAAGTGTCGCAAGGCTGGGTTTTGCACCTAACCACATGAATTTGCAATCTAATATGGCAAATATATCATTCAAATAATTATCCATCATAGCCTGCTACTTTTGGAGTGAACAATTTATGAAATCAGGTAGATTAATAAACTTTTTAAATCGACTCGCAAGCATCAGGTGGTTGCCATCTTGGTTTTATTACATTCTCTCCCAGTTCATCAACTCTATGCTGGAGTTCTCTCCCAGTTCATCAACACTGTATGCTGGAACCAGTGCCTCCACAGCTTGTCAATAGTTGATTCATACCAAAGCAGTTTTTTTTGCTCGGATTTAGACATGGTCATCATTTACTCTTACTGTGGTAGGGGATGAATATTTGGCCGCAAAGTAAAGCTTGTTTTATTTAACGACGCCTCTAGAGCACATCAATTTTTATCATCGGCTATTGAACTTCAAACATATGGTCATTCTGACTCATTTCTTCGGAGGAAGCCCGCTGCCACCATATAGGCTACTCTTTCCGATAAGCAGCAAGGGGTATTTTTTATGCACTTTCCCACAGACAAGAAAGCACATTCCACAGCCTTTGATGAACCAGTTGTGGACCACTGATTAGAACAGAAAATAGCCCAAACTGAAAATGTGTCCACTAAGCAGGATTGATAGGATGGCCAACACCTTCACAGGTGGACACTCTACCGCCTGAGCTACGTCCCGCTCTTAGTTTGGCCCCATGTGGACAAGTAATGCGGGTATTCCGAGTACCGGATCCAGCATGTTTACATTCCAAAACTCACTTTTCACCCAGAACAATATGCCTCCTGATCACCAAACCTAGTTGGCTTCTTGCCAATCGTTTGTTTCTCATGTAGATAACAGTGAAATTATCCTAGCAAGTATTTTAGATGAGATAAAATACCACTTCATGTATGTGTGTTCAAGAATTCTCCAACCCTCTTGACACCCTAACTGTCAACCCCCAACTCTAGTCATCGACATATATGTCAAAGCAATAAAATATCACAAATATTATCCAGTAAGATGATTGGTTTGCTTTCTAATCTAGCCTTTAATTGTCTTAATGGTTGCTACCCACTTGAGCCTTGTTGTCCATCGCTTAATAGCCCTTAATTGGTTATCGATTTATTGCCTGATATGAGGGTTGAGGCCCGAGCATGTCTGGAATGATTTGCGAGGTTGATATTTATGTATGTATGTATGTGTATATATATATATATAATATAAACTCCATTATATATATATATTTTACCTCGGTATACAGCCTCAGGCTAGCCTCAGGCTAGGGAGAAGGAAGCACGTGAGGTACCAGCAATTAGCATATACAACTCACGACTGGATTACGTGTCGTTGGGTTGCTACGGCAAATTTAGTCTACATACAAGCTAATACGCAGTAAGTATCATAAAAACTGTGGTTAGCTTAATCATGATGCATTAGAGCATCATTATGGAAAGTTTAGACTTTCTTTGGTCCATTTTGGACGAGTTATTTGGTTATAAAAAAACCAAGGATAGAATTCCTTCTCGAAGGATTGAAACCGATCATTAGCGGTTCTGTCAACACCCGAGTCACCGTGTGATTATGGGTAGAGATGTGGGCTCTGCCTCGTCTCCTGTGGAAATTCTCTCGTACTCTAATAGAGAGTAATGTTGGAGATGCTCCTGGGTTTCTTTTATAGACTCCCACAAACTTTTTCAGGCGTTTCTCCGAGTTTCGTAGCATTTTCTCCAACTTGTTGACATAGTAGTCACAGGTGGGAGAAGTGTGCGGAACAGAGGGATGGGCGGGACGATACACTGGTCCCGACCCCGCGTAAGGTTTGGGCTTGACCCACAATCCACGCACAAATTTAGCTTATTACGCCTGTGTTATAACGGTATAAACACATTCTCTAACACCACTAGATGTCCAAATGAGTTTGAAACAACCATATTGTGACATATATATATACCGGGACTGACCAAAAATCTTTGTTTCAGTTCCCGATGGCCACGAAGCGGAGTAAGCACGGTGCAGCAGCAGCCGAGGGGCGTGTTCCGAGTGGACTGGACGAGGAGTACGACTCCTCACCCGTGTTGTCGGCAGTGCCTTCGACACAGCCCGGGGCGCATATTCTCTCCGAGGCGGACGAGGACATAGTGCCTGACGGCGCCGCAGCTCAAAATTGGGAGACTCGGTTTGCGGCGATGGAGAGTCATATTATGGCTCTCAAACCACCGGTGTCTCGTAAACGGCGAATGCCGAGTGTCCAACAGGAATCGTCTTTCGAGGATTTCTCGGAGACAGACTCAGCGATGGAGCTTAAGGCTCCTCCACCTACTTCTCCTAAACGGAGGAAAAAGAAGAAACATATCATTTCTTCTGGTGATGATTTCACCAAAGAACGGGGGAAGACTGGACTTCACAAAAAGCGGAAGACCAAGTCCAAGAAGAAGAAGAGGAAAGTTTCTTCTTCTTCCGATTCTTCCGCAGATTCCACTTCTACGGAATCAGACTCAGACACACAATATGAGGGTGTCTATGCTGCCATTGGGGGCAAAGTGGCTAAGAAAGTGGAGAAGCCAAAGGCTAAGCGTGTGAAAACCACTACGCTTATGCGCGAGACCATTAAAGGCCATTTCCGCACCTTTAAACCCGCGGAAGTTATCTCCAAGTTAGGAGATGAGTTAACAGGCATCAAAGGTGTTCCCAACTCCATCATTAAGGAGATGGATCGAGATGTCAATATGACGGATGACCGTAAGAGATTTGAGGGTGTGCTGCACACAGTGCATAAGGCGGTGCTTGGTACCCTAACAGCTATTGCTCCTGTGGCAAATAGAATGCAAAGAGAAAATAAGTTCTCGTCTTTGGCTAAAATGATGGACAAAGGAATTGCATTGTTAGCGGCGGCAGGTAATTATCTGTCGTACCGAAGATATGAGAATGTCTTCAAGTCGGTTTGCACAGATGCTGGCAAGGAAGTGGCTCGCTCAAAGAAGGTTACGGATAATGATGGGAAAGAGTTTACGCTCTTTCTCGCTCCAGAGCCGATTAAAGGGAAACCTTTAGATAACACGAAAATGTTTGGCGGTCAACTACAATACCTCTATAAAGAGGTAGAAACTGCAGCCAAGAGTGGCAAAAACATGGATGGCAAGAAGAAACAGGAAACCCCTCGTTTCAAAAGGTCATGAGGGGATTTTCGTCCACGACGGTTCACCAGGGGAACCAGACCGGGCTCAAACTTCGGTCAAGCTTTTCGGGGCCGGGGCGCTCGCTCAGGCTGGACCGACAACACCGCACGGCCACTAGGCCGAGGCGTCAACTCGCCGAGACCCTTCCCCAGAGGCGGATCCAAGTAGAGGTCAAAACACAGACGTTACAAGTCCTTGCAGCCTCTAAAACCACACAAACTGTAAGCAACTTTGTGGCTGGCAATATTAATAATCATATTTCTGAGTGGCACAAAATTACTAGTGACCAAGAAATTTTACAAATAGTTAGGGGTGTTCACATTCCCTTTACACATATTCCGGTACAAGGCAGTATACCTTTTCCTTATAAGATTGAACCGATTGAACGAGAGGCACTAACTAAACAGGTACAAAAATTCTTTGAGAAAGGAATTATACAAAAAGTGACACACTGTTCAGGAGAGTTTATTTCAAACATCTTCTCGAGACCAAAGCCTAATGGCGACGTTCGAATGATCCTGGATTTAACAATCCTTAATAAAATGGTTGAATATCGACATTTTAAAATGTTTTCGCTAGATACGGCACGGGATCTGATTACGCCAGATGCGTGGATGGCTAGTGTTGATTTACAAGATGCATATTATACGCTTCCCATAGGGGAAAAGACCGGAGATTTCTTCGGTTTCTTTGGGATAACCAACTATATGAGTTTACCTGCATGCCGAATGGTTTAGCTTGTGCCCCTCGTTTATTCACTAAACTGCTTAAACCTGTTTTCTCAGTAATGGCGCGGAAGGGTCACATAATGTTCCCATACATAGATGATTCCTTTATTATAGCGTCAACACAAATTGATTGTGTGAATGCAGTTTTCAATTTATGTGCATTACTCACTAAACTGGGATTTCATGTACATCCACAAAAGTCAGTGCTTAAACCAACAAAACAACTCAAATGTTTAGGGTTTATTCTGGATACACAGTCTCTTACAGTGTCGATAACAGAACAAAAACTAATTAAGTTATGAATACAGCGACCCAGCTTATTAATTTACACAAACCTTAAATTTTAGACAGGTCGCAGTCCTTATTGGGATAATGATTATCGTATGCTCCCGCAATTCTATACGGGTAGGTCCCCCCCCTTATATTAAATCTCTAGAAATAGATAAAAAATTTAGGTTGGCACGAACTATAGGGAATTTTGAACGAAAGATGTTTATTTCTGAAGAAGGGTTACAGGATATTGGATGGTGGATGCAACATATAGCAAATTCACCCAACCCAATCCAATCCGCATGGCGGAACCAAATATAGTAATTACCACTGACGCTTCGCTAGAAGGTTGGGGAGCCCATCAAGATGGGGTGGCAAGAGGAGGTAGATGGCTAGATGATGAAAAGTCAGACCACATTAATGCGCTAGAATTGCGTGCTATTTATCTGGGCTTATGTAGTTTAGTAAAGATACATAAATCACAAGTTAGAATACTAACTGATAATACTACTGCCATGCCATATATTCGTAACATGGGTGGAACCAAATCAAAGCCTTGCAATCAGTTGTCTAAACTGATTTGGAACTGGGCACAGGCTCAACAAGTCTGGCTGACTGTAGCGCATATTTCAGGGTCACAAAATACACTTGCAGACTATAAAAGTAGAAATTTCCATGACTATTTAGATGGTCTCTTCTTTCCACTTGTTTAACTTCATTTGTCAAAAATGGGGTACACCTAAAGTTGACTTGTTTGCATCACGAAATAATAACAAATTACCTTGTTATGTTTCTTGGCATCCTGAACCGGATGCTTGGAAAGTAGATGCATTTGCTATTACCTGGGAAAATAATTGTTTTTATATTTTCCCACCGTTTAGCATTATCAGCCGAGTAGTGAGGAAAATTGGCTTGGAAGGGACACATGCTATACTGGTGGTGCCCGATTGGGACACGCAACCTTGGCTGCCAGCAGTTTCACAACTGGCAAAAGAACATATACGATAACCAAGAAAACTCGGGAACCTGACGCACCACGGACCGCTAGTGGTTCACGGCGACGTGTCAACGACGCCCCTATTGGCATTCCTTTTCTAAGGAAACAGCTGCAGCAATTTGGATTGGACAAAATTACTGAGAATAGGATAGTATCTGATGCCTGGAGGCCAGGTACAGTCAAAATGTACACAACCTATTTAAAGAAATGGGGTGTACATTGTTTGTTAATGAAAGTCAAGCCAACAAACCCAACAATTTCACAAGTAGCTCATTTCCTTCGTTCTCTAGAGGATGAAGGACTATCCTTTGGGTCGATGAATGCGGCAAGATGTGCGTTATCAATCATATTACCTAGAATTGATGGTGAAACAGTTGGAAAACATTATGTCCTTTGTTATCTACTTCGGTCAATTTATCAAAGGAATCCTCCAAAACCAAAGTATAGTCGGTTTTGGGATGTGTCTATAGTATTTAAGTTGTTTCAGGCTTGGCCTCACAACTCGTGGTTAGATATAAAACAATTAGGTTTTAAGGTCGCGGTCCTGTTATTATTAGTAACCGGACACAGAGGACAGACGATTGTTGCTTTATCTTTAACAGGATTAGAAATAGACAAGAAACAAGCTACGTTTGATTTAGCACAATTGCTCAAATCAAACACGTTAGGTGACCCTTTATCTACGGTTCACTTAGACTGCTTTCCGAATGATCGGAAATTATGTGTTGTGTCAGCCATACAGGCTTATATATCTAAGACAAAGGATTTACGTGCATCACAACAACTATTAGTGAGCTTTATAAAGCCACATAAGGCAATTTCATGAGACACCCTTGCCCGATGGACAATTACGGTGTTGAAATTGGCTGGAGTGGATACGGGCAAATACTCTTCCCACTCAACTAGAGGTGCCATGGTCTCCAAGGCACGGTTGCTAGGTATTTCTGTGAAAAGAATACCAGCGCATGCAGGCTGGAAGACGGCTAAGTCGTTTGCAAAACATTACAACAAACGACTAGAAAAGCCTACCGGCATTGCAAAGCGCCTGCTCGCCAACTAACAAGAATGGGTGAGAACAAAAACGTTGAATATTATAATAAGAATGGATGATATTAAGGATAAAAAATGAATTATGTAAAGGTCTCCCTAGCCTGAGGCTAGCCTGAGGCTGTATACCGAGGTAAAATAGTATAGTTATACGAATCTTACCTAGGTATAGATGATGGATAACTGTTGTTTTCCCGAGGTATAAGCCTCGGGTAGACGTGGGCTAGGGCCCACCCACCACGCCCTGCCACGTCTATCCCGTTGGTGTACCATTACGGGAAAATCATAGTATCCATTGTATTGAAAGATCATTTTTATCCTGAATAAGTAGGTTAAAATTGCTGGTACCTCACGTGCTTCCTTCTCCCTAGCCCACGTCTACCCGAGGCTTATACCTCGGGAAAACAACAGTTATCCATCATCTATACCCAGGTAAGATTCGTATAACTATACTAAACCCCATTATGTGTATTATAATGTATTATAATAATATAAAGGAATGGAGCAATTCCAATATTGATATCATATTCATTGTACGATTATTTGTGTGTATTCGGGATTCGCGCACCCACCCCTTTATATGCGCACGATTGGGGCGCCAAATGTGTGGTGCGGAAATTATTCAAACCACTGTCACTTCGCTCGCATTTTTCTTTTTGGTGGGGCATATTAGTCCCAGCCAGAAAACTAATAAAGAACTCAGCCCAAACTCTGCTTTGTCTAACCTTATTGCCTAGTGGTTTATAAGGCAATCATTGTTATCCATTTAACATGACCGTGAAAACAGCGAGGTCACATTAAATTGGGGTTCAGTTTTACTGAATTCACTTTGAATTAAAGAACTCTGGGTCCATTCAATCATCGCCTTATATCCGAATTTGTGTTAAATGAGGGTACAGTATAACGAGGTTTCACTGTATTAAGTCCAGTATGCTGTTATCGTGTCCTATGCTGCTAAGATGTATTGCCCACTTTATAATCATGTACTATTTGTAGGTCTCTTTATTTTCTAATTGTCTCCATTTAATATATTAATGTGATGAATAATATGTATATGTGATGTATAAGCATTATATAGACTATATGTATATGTGATGTATAAGCATTATACAAGCATAATTAATCGGAAGCTTTCACACCTTATTATATTCTAAGTCATCTACTATGCTGATCTGTTATTAAATTGTTCATCTATTATGCAACCGGGCCAATTGTGTCGCCCCCTACTTTCAAACGCTGTATCTTGTCGGGCGGCACTCGCTCACTCTGCCGGCGATTTGTTTTCCCTATTCATCTTGCATACTCACATTGATGTGTTCTTCGTGTTTATAAGATATAATCTGGAATAAAGAAGGGAATTTTGACTATAATATTCAATATATACATATGATACACCTATTTATAATATACATAATATACATAATATATTTGACATCATATATCATACATATGAATATTATGATATACCTCTTTATAATACACATATACATATGATATACCTATTTATAATACACATATAATACATAGAATATACCTATTTATAATACACCTATGATATATGTGATACACTTATTGATTTTACACATAATATATATATGATACATCTAGTTATATTACACATATAATGCACCTATTTATACTACACCTATAATATATGTGATGCACCTATAGATTATACACATTATATATATGATACATCTAGTTATATTACAGATGTAATACATATAAGACACCTGCATATAATATATGTGATGCACCTATTGATTATGCACATATTATATATAGCTATATTACACATATAATACACCTATATATAACATATATGATACACTCTTTGATAGCTCGTCGTTGTTGTTACAGACTCTGGAAACCCGCCTTCTCCACCTGAACTATCACCCAGAATGCTGAATCAAACCACTTTAATAAACAGGCCGCTGCCAGCCAAACCGCTGCCACCCACACCGCTAGAACTTCAGGTAACTAGGTCACGAAGTCTCATTCTGTCAAAGCTGCATAGTCCGATAAAAGCATCAAATTGTCAAATTCAAAACACTTATCTAGATTTTAACCCATATATCCAACTTAGATACTGGTACACTTATTAACTATTTCTTGCGACATAGAAGAGTGTACAGCATCAATTTAATAGAACTAGTTACTGCTAAGACCTACGAGGCACGCTAAAATTCTTTCATGTTTACACTTCAAATAACTCCTAAGTTACTTCAATTTAAAAGTAAGGTAGATTATAATTCAGGACTCGACACGGGACTACTTAGTATGGGATTTTATTTAATCTAATTTCACAAGATCATAGGTCAAAGTAAATGAAGGTAGTAAGTTTGAGTCTCTGCAGGATCTGTGCACTCAACCACATTAATTCAATTGTCTTATAGTAGGGTCGGGTGGGGCGGTGAGAAAAGGCGGGTGGCGGTGTCGGTTCGGCGTCTGATGGTGAAGTGCCGTCGTTGGGGGCGCCAGTCCGGAAGTGACATTAGAGGGCGGAAAGCCAGGTACAAGCGGCGGCTACCAGCGTGCGCATGCGGAGGCGGTGCTTGGAGTCAGGTCTCCGGCCGCCTATATTTAAAAGGGGGGAACTAAGTGGTAATAGGTCGGGTTGGAGAATCAGGTGGGATCCCTATGCGTCCTGTCTCGGTCCCGAATTACCCATGTTGCCTATGCAACATGACCAATTCAGGACACGACACGGGACTACTTAGTATGGGATTTTATTTAATCTAATTTCACAAGATCATAGGTTAAAGTCAATGAAGGTAGTAAGTTTGAGTCTCTGCGGGATCCGGGCACTCAACCAAATGGATTTGAGAGTGCCCGGGTCACGCCTGTGAAGGTGGCCACTTTCACATAGGTATGGACGGTGCCGGAGTACCAATTGCCCACATCCTTGACGTCCTGGAGTGGTGCGCCGGTGCCGGCACAGGGCTGAGCCACACCTCGGCGCAGGCTGTGGAGCGTGTAATCGTCGGGGCGGGCGTGTCCATGCTGGGCGAGTGGTGCTCACAGTCACAGGGCACGTGTGAGGGTCCGGGCCGTTCGGGGTTCACCGCTCGGTGTCAGGAAAGCGAGTTGGTCGGGGTTGATGTGTGTGCTTCATCTCGGTCGCCGGCTGCGGGGGCCGACTGAGAAGTCGTGTCCGTTAGGTTTTCCCGCCGTTGTGTGGCGAGGCCGGCGTCGTTGGTCAGCGGGTGGTTGTCAATTAGCGCCATGTGGGTGCGGTCGGTTGTGTCGCGGAGGGGGGGTAGGGGGGGGGGGGAGCTGCTCACCAGGCTGGTCGTGTGTGGGTCAGTGTGTTTGGGTCGGTCTGGTCGCATCGCGTCCCCACGTGGTGGGGTTTTGGTGGGAATGTCTGGCATGGGTAGGCACCGTGGCAGTGCCGCATGGGTAGGCTCCATGTCGCGGCTGTTATGTGTCTCAGGGGTGTTTATACTCCATGTGCACGGTGGTTTCGGGGTCATTATGGCGGTGTTTGTTGCCAGTGTCATCTCTGTGAGCACCAGCTTTATGGTCATTAGTGTAGGCGGTAGGTCGTACCGTGTCGGGTGGGCAGTCCCCTGAGGTGTCGTGTTCCAGGAGATCTGAGGTGGCCTCGTGTTCGTCCCGAGGGTAGGGGGTCGTTGGTTGCGGTGGGTGTCTGGGGGTGGGGGGAGCTGATCACCAGGCCGGTCGTGTGTGGGTCGGTGTGTGTGGGTCAGTGTGGTCGTGTCGCGTCCCCACGTGTCTGGCATGGGTAGGCACCGTGGCGGTGCCACATGGGTAGGCTCCATGTCACGGCCGTTATGTGTCTCGGGGGTGTTTATACTCCATGAGTGCAGTGGTTTCTGCAGTTCCACCTGTGGCAGGGGTGCCATCGGTGTCAGTGTTGAACTTGGGGCGTTTGTATGGGGTGTTTGACGACGGGGCCGCCTGTTCGTCGGTATGGCTGGTGTAGGCACTGTACGGGTAATCAGATTTAGCGGATCTTTTTACTTCTTCTTTCCATATCCCTGAGAGGCGCTCTCCCCATTGTAGGTCTTTTATAGCTTGTCCATCGTGCCATCCCCGGAGGAGTCGTCCATCATCGATCATGGTGAACCCCTTTTCCAACCATGCCAGACACGTGTCCCACTGCCATTCTGACGCCATCTCAAAGATCTCATCCTGATGGTCCAGCATCGGTTTCACCCACGATTGGGGTACTTTGGACTCCTTGCGCATTCGTGACAGGGCCGCAAAGTACTCCTGCCAGTTACTTTCTCCCAGGCCTACCTTGCCTTTCCTTTTGGCACGTATCAGCCCAGATAGCACAGAGCCGTCGGGCCGACGTCGGCTATTGGTCGCACCGTCGCGATCGACTTTCCACCGTCGGGCCGCCGTCGGGCCACCGGCGGATTTCCGACGTTGGGTATCAATCCCTTTCCACTTTTGAGCCACCGTCGGGCCAGCGTCGGGCCACCGGTGGATTTCCGACGTTGGGAATCAATCCCTTTCCACTTTTGAGTCACCGTCGGGCCTTCGTCGGCCCGACGGCGGTGTTCCGACGTTAGGGTTCAATCCAAATTTCCACTTTTGAGCCGTCGGGCCGCCGGTTGATTTCCGACGTTAGGGTTCAATCCCTTTCCACTTTTGATTCACCATCGGGCCATCGTCGGCCCGACGGTGGTGGGCCGCCGCAGGTTTGCATTCATTTTCCACACTTGGTATACCGTCGGGCCATCGTCGGCCCGACGGTGGTGTTCCGACCTTAGGTTTCAATCCTTTTCCACTTGTGAGCCACCGTCGGGCTACCGTCGGGCCGCCGGTTGATTTCCGACGTTAGGTTTCAATCCCTTTCCACTTTTGATTCACCGTCGGGCCATCGTCGGCCCGACGGTGGTGGGCCGCCGCAGGTTTGCATTCATTTTCCACACTTGGTATACCATCGGGCCATCGTCGCCCCGACGGTGGTGGGCAGCGCATGCGCAGTTCTTTAAATTTGGATTTCGGCTCGAGTCGCCAGCGGAACACGTGCGATTGTTGATCAGTGTTCTTTTTCTACCAATAACTCCAGAATTACCAGGAATTTTAAGGAATTATTTAACAGGTATGTTTATTAATATGCTTAGATTATTTTGTAAAAGTTTTGTAATTTATTACGCAGTATTAATGGAATTATTCGTGTTAATACGATTTGAATTATCCGATACGGTTTGTTTACTTCGAATCTCCACCGGACCACGTGCGATCGTTGAGCAGTGTTCTTTTTCTACAAATAACTCCAGAATTACCAGGAATTTTAAGGAATTATTTAACAGGTATGTTTATTAATATGCTTAGATTATTTTGTAAAAGTTTTGTAATTTATTACGAAGTATTAATGGAATTATTCGTGTTAATACGACTTGAATAATCCGACACCGTTTGTTTACTTCGAATTGCCACTGGACCACGTGCGATCGTTGAGCAGTGTTCTTTTTCTACAAATAACTCCATAAATCGGAGGAATTTTAAGGAATTATTTAACAGGTTTGTTTATTAATATGCTTAGATTATTTTGTAAAAGTTTTGTAATTTATTACGATGTATTAATGGAATTATTCGTGTTAATACGATTTGAATTACCATGTACGGAAGGTTGACCAAGAACCGCCATCTTGGTTTTTTCCGAGATTCGAAGACACTGTCACTATAGTGTCAATACGTACAGGCTATATTAAATTTATAAGGTTAGGGTTTTCGATTTCTATTAATTTTGAATAAAACTAATATTTTTGCCGCCGTTTGTCGCCGTCGGGTCGACGGCGGCAGCCGCCGTCGGGGCGACGGCGGCAGGTTGGACAAAACAACGTCGGCCCGACGGCGTTTGTCGCCGTCGGGGAGGACAGGCCGCCGCCGTCGGGGCGACGGCGGCAGCCGCCGTCGCCCCGACGGCGGGAGGTTGGACAAAACAACGTCGGCCCGACGGCGTTTTCCACCGTCGGGCCGACGGAGCGGCCGCCGTCGGGCCGCCGTCGGGCCAACGGCTGTGTGCTATCTGGGAGGTAGGTGTGTGGATTAAGGGGCTTCCTACCTCTTTTCTTCGATCTGCCATCAGAGTTGGAGTCGATGATTGCTTCAACGACATCCCGGTGGCGTGCGTCGTCGTTGCTAGAGGACAATACCAGTGTGCGGCATGTTTCTCTGCTTCTCCTGTGTCTGCTCTATTCATCGGAGGTTGACCTGTCGTGGCGTGCTCGCGCGGTCCGGGCCTTGCTCCAGCGCAAGTCGGCTGATCTCGGACGCGGTGAGCGACCACATGGTGGTGCGTCTCCACCGTTTCGTGACAGCCCTGTCGTTCATTGAGTTGCCCTTGGATCGTTGCCACCGCTTTGTGGTTTCCAGTGCCTCCACACGATCGCTCATAGATGTTGCAAACTGCACCTGTTGTTCTATGGAGTCAGTAACAGACTGTCGCAGGAGGGAAAGTTGTGCCACAGCGGACACATCGTCACTACTTGTATCGTTGTACAGTGCGGGAGTGGTGAATTTCTTCGCCACTACAGAGCGTGAGCGGCCGCGTTGTCGTAAGTGGTAATAAGTCGGGTTGGAGAATCAGGTGGGATCCCTATCCATCCCATCTCAGTCCCGAATTACCCATGTTGCCTATGCAACATGACCAATGACTAACGAAATATATTTATCTCAGAAAATGACAGAAACTCAAAACCATGGTTGATTATACTTTATAGCCCGTTATCATTCCTATTCACCCCATCGTAGGAAGTTATGGCCAAACATGATTAGAAAAGGTCACATAAAAACAATTGCTTGTTTAGCGACCACCCATTAAAATATTTCCAGGTCGGGCGGGAGGTTTTTATTTTGATTTTGTATGTAGAATGGCAGTATACAGACAAGAAAACTAACAACCATGGTATTCGTGGTCAAAAGACATTATCGGAATGTAGAGCAGTATAGAGTGTTAACATCAAGTAAGATATTAATACAAACAAGGAAGCGTATTCTTCAGTGTTATGTGTGGTCTACTCTAATGTATGGGGCAGAGACATGGACAATCTCTAAGAAAATGTACAAACGTTTAGCAGCATTTGAGATGTGGACTTATCGAAGGATGATGAAAATATCATGGACAAAGAAGATCACCAACAAAGAAGTTCTCAGAAAAATTAAAAATAAGAAAAGCTTGTTTGCCACTATACAGACAAAGAAACTTATTTATTTTGGCCACATCATTCGTCAGAGTTCAATATACCGTACATTGTTGGAAGGGAAGGTGAATGGCAGCAGAGGGAGAGGGAGACCAAGAACATCATGGTTTACAAATATTTCACAGTGGACAGGCTTGAATTATTCACAGTCTATCAGAACAGCACAACATCGGGACAAGTGGAGAACCATTGCATCCAACCCTCGACTAGAGGATGGAACTATTGATTGATTGAGAGCAGTCCATAGACACTCTCCAGCTAGAAATTGAACAAGAAAACATTAAAATTATTATTAAATCTTTATTCAACTAAAAGCTCAACTACATGTAGTTAACATAACAATGTATTAAACGTTCTTTTGAATTTTAATATTTTATTTCAAGGGTTTTTTGAATATATATGCACATATATATATTTGCAGATTGGGGTCATTTCTCAGGTCGGGCGCGGACACTAAACAAGTTGTTTTTTGTATCTGGCCTAACTCAGAAATGACTAACCCTTGGCCTGTGTGAATGACGTCAGTAAGGCCAATATTAATCCGGATCCATCAACAATGCCTTGATGTAACAAGCATCAATATTATAATCATACTTACAGAATCATCCGATACACAACTAAAACTATCAACATGGTCACATGGTGGCGCCAGTGTATTGTTTACATAGTGCAATCAGTGGTCCACAACTGGTTCATCAAAGGCTGTGGTATGTGCTGTCCTGTCTGGATAGTGCATATAGTGCATATAAAAGATCCCTTGCTGCTTATCGGAAAGAGTAGCCTATGTGGCGGCAGCGGGTTTCCTCCAAAGAAATATGTCAGAATGACCATATGTTTGACGTTGAATAGCCGATGATATAAATTAATGTGCTCTAGAGGCGTCGTTAAATAAAACAAACTTTCTTTCTTTACATAGTGTGACATACACCCAGTACATGCTACCATGGATAGGTCCGTCCTGATAATGATATGACCTTAGATGTTGCCAGGACTTAAACCTCCAACATCTATACATCCACCATGGATAGGATAGGATGGCTAAATTGATAAGAGCGCTGACTGGCTTCCTGTGCGGGTGGTCGGGTAGTCATGTGTTTGAACCTTGACTGAGTCAAACCAATGACTTACAAAATTAACGCTTGTCCCTACCTAGCATGGCACTAGGAATTAATAGTAATTGTGAATAAGCAAAGTTGTGTTGGTCATATTTATGCCCATCTTAATGTGCTAGAAATTGCCCCATGTTGAAGTCAACATGGATAATTCGGAGCGCGAAAGCATATGACCAACACGCTGCTTACGACGTTCTCCTCTGGCGCCGCCTTACGGGTAAAGCTGGAATCCCGCACTCCCACACCACCTAGCGTTAACTACAGCCCCCACCACATGGCGCTGGCCAGAGCTGCTCACTTCATCCACGGCATCCAAACCCGCGTGGTGTGTGGAGCTGTCTCGCTTATTCTCAGCCACCCCACCCACACATCTGAAAGACCTAAGGGCTAGGGTTGTGAGCGTCCTGGTAGCCGACACGTTATGATTAGATAGATGCTTAAACAAGGCAATATACCTACGATATACTACGATTCATTCAAATAATTTAAAAAACCTTAATTACCACTTTGTATGCATGTACTTTCGCATAACTGAATTAGTAATAAATCTACATTTCACTGTGCTCTTTATCAGGCTGGTGTTTGTGAAGATGACTACCTGGAGCCGAGTGACATATTGGGGGCAGTTTCTGCACCACCCATGCCTCCGAGCAACCGGCCAAATCCGTCACGCATCAATGGCATCATGCCACAGTGGCACTCCAGTAAGTACACGCGTCAGCTTAACAGTCCACTCCTTAACCTACAGATTAACTTACAGATCCCCTTCTAGCTGATCTAGGCCCTATTAGGCCTCTAATGCCAGTTTGTTACGGTAAAAAAAAACAATTATTTCTTTGCACAAATATGGAGGTCAACGGAGCCCTGAAGTCATATAATTATCAGCGTCCACTCCAAGTCCAATGTCTATCCAGCCTTTGCTCAAATGCTTCTACTGTTACTGTTAGTGCTTCAACCACTTGGTCTGGGAGATTGTTCTATGGATCTGTCACTTGAATGAAAAATTTGTGTTTCCTGACCTCAAGTCTGGGCCTCCCTTTGAAGATCTTATACCGCTGGCCTCTGGTGTTACTGTTCATTCTGAGGTTGAGCAAACCTGTTATGACATCACTGTAATAGACTCTAGTAATAATCTTATAAGTCTCTATCATATCTCTCCTGAGGCGACGAAATGACAATGTTGGTAGCTTAAGTCTCATCAGGCGATTTTCATATGCCATCGCTCCCAATCCTGGAATCATCCTTGGCATTGTGTCTGTTACCTAGACCAATATGAGAGAGCCAAATCTGAATGAGACCGCCGTAGACTCAAGCAGTGGTCGGGATGCTTTAATTTTAAATGGATTGGGGATTTTAAATTTAATTTGATTGTAATTTTTATTTCATTGTGAATTGACTTAAAGCTCCAAAAGATGGTTTATTATTGACAGAAAGATATGGGATAATCGCATTTTGTAAATAATCTCCAAGACTGCAACCTACCTTCACACCTCACCACCCCCCCCCCCCAAATGTGTACATTTCACAACACTATACAGATCTACAGTATTCTGTTGCAATAAGCCCCTTTAACGGTTCCGATATATAACTGACACGTGTATCACTTTAAATTTCAGAGCCTGCTTTAGACAAAATATCTGGAATGTTTAAATTCTTAGGTAGATATAGTATGTCCAAAATCTGGTAGATAGTGGCACTATTCGGTACCCATCTCTCCTGTCTTTCCAATAAGAGGTGGCTTTGCTTCCTGACCTTGTAGGAAGGACAGTGTGACCTTATACTAATGCTACAGACAACACAAATGCAGCCTCACCCGCATTGACAAATAACACGCAATGTTAATAAAATTGCATGGTCCGATGAAGGATATTTTTTTCAAAACCAAAACACTTTCCTACATTTGATTATATATATCCAACATAGATACTGGTGCATTCGCTAAGGGTTTCGGACAGCATGGACAGAATAATCAGTGAATTTATGACCCCATCCCTTTGGACACCTACTTTGAGACAGCCATTAAGCAGATACACCATTAACCAATTAGGTCAATCTAGTGGCCTCATTAGCATTGCCCTCATTCGAACCAGGCTATATTTGAATTAGGTGATTTCACATCATGTGGTCTTCGTGAGATGTCAATAGCGAGAGGAGTTTTGGAAAACTTGCCAACATTCCTTTGGGTTCTTTCCGCTCAAATTTCTCCGAAATTAGCAAGTTTTCATCAAAATTACTCTGGACTAATGATTAGGAGGTTATAATGATCAATTTGATGTATTTATCTAAAATATGAGGCAAAGATTCAAAAGCCATCGGACAGTCCAACTTTAACACCGCCCTGTGTGTCCTGTGTGTTCCTTTATTGAGTCAAACCAATGACTTAAAAATTTATACTTGTCGCTTCCTAGCCAGAAACTGAAAACCATCGGACTATGCAACTTTATGGAAATTTAATTAAATTTATTTAAATTTCCTGACTCTCCTATAGGGCGTTATTAAGCAGGATAACTTCAAGTTATGGACAATTTCCTGGCATTCTGCATTACTAGGATAGGGCAATGGGAAGTGAATTGAATGAGGAAACCCACTTCAGACTATTCACGCGTGACCTAATTAGGCATCAGAATGAGGCTGAGTACTCACCGGGTATTATGAAACAGTGAATATGGCCGTAAGACACTGCTGTATGCTGAGATGTCTGAACTACAACAGAAATTAAAGGAGTAAAATTTGAAGATATTCACTTTTGAAACTATCATATTCATTTTCGCATCCCATTTTCCTATCTATTGGTCAATTTTCATGAAGATTGAGTGATGATCAGAGGCATTTTTAGGATGAACAGTAGGTGATGTCAACAAAGTCGCTCAACCTGGTCGCCGATCTTTTCTTAAATTCAAAATTGCATAACTTTCTTAATATATATATTATTTAATATATATATATAACCCTTTTAAAGCTCTTATTAATTTGTAATTACTAATCTCTTATTAATTTTTAATTACTAAGACTAGTCACTAATTACAGGCTGTTATGCTGCGTTCATATGAACTGGTGAATATGGTGTTTCCGACTTCACAACCTGTGAATTGCGTTCAAGTGAGTTCACAACTCGTGAACACCACCTGTGAACTGGAGATTTTGGAACCTGCTCCTTACTCACCACTCGTGAAGAAATGGCGGTCTCGCAGTTTCCACCGTACGCGTGGTGCAAAACATTAGTTTTATTCAAAATTAATAGAAATCAAGAACCCTAACCATATAAATTTGATATAATCTTTTTGGTAAAGATGTTTTCTATATGTGTACCAAGCGATTTGTTTCTAGGTCGTGTGGTTTTAGAGATATTTCACTTCTTCTGTAGAAAGATTTGACAATGCCTCTATTATCGCACAGTATGAAACCTGTTTACTGCGAATTGCCAAATGAACGCTGTCAGTTTACAAGGTCGTGTTCACCGGCAGTAAGTAGGAAGTTCACCATATTCACGAGACCCATATGAACGCAGCATTAATAATGTGCTATACTCAGTATATAGACCACAATTCCTAACCCACACTATGATCACACCCACTCAATCGTCTATATCTTGCATGATCCGATAGTTTTTAATATATTATGTTGATAAATCTACTTAATTTAGTTTGGAGTAATTTTAATTATTATAGATTACTAACATTTTAATATATTTGAAGTGAAAACATACCAAATAAATTTGGCATGCACATCGAAATGCTGGACATATAGGCTAACGTCACTGATATTATATGACAGGTTCCCTTAAATTGAATTAGCTTTCCTTCTATGCAGCAATAAATGCTTAATAAGTGCACCAGTATCTAAGTTGGGTATGCAGGTATTGCAATACCTCAGGGAGTTTGACGCCCGTGCACTGCAGAGTTGTAAACCACTGCCTTGTGGTACAGGTTATTGACAGAACCGAAGGCTAAGGGAGCAAACCCTAAACAGAAAACCATGTCACTGTGGCAGCATTAATGTCTCTGTTCATAACAAATTCAGTGTACTGATGAATGAAGAAACTCCTCAGAGAGAATATAACAACATTGAAATGGAATGGGAAGCTCTCAGAGAAAGCATGGTCAAGTCAGCAGTAATGTATAGGTACTGCTGGTCACTGGCGAGAGTGACCAGCCGCGCCAGAACCAGCGCAGGGTGGTCCAGAAATAAACACTTGATACTAAGACGTCTTCGTGTCCAGTCGAGTCTTTACATGGTGTCAGATCCGAACCCAAGCCGTATTGACATGCCGTTGTCTGGCCTGAAACCTCCAGGGCAACTGCAACTGGAAGGTGACCTAGGCACTAACTGGGAGACATGGTACCATGCCTACACCATATTCGCCGGAGCTACAGGTGTATCTTCAAAGGCAGAGAAAGCACAATGTTGTGTTTTTTTACACGTGGCTGGGCCCGAGGCCCAGAAAGTGCACAGGGCCATGCATTTCGACCAGAGCACCGAGGACAAAATTAATCCTCTGATAGACGCATTCCGAGCATACTGCGAGGAAAAAACCAATGTGACCGTCATACGCTTTAGATTTAATCACCACAACCAGACAACCACTACCATGGACACATACATACGGGAATTACGAAGTATGATAGCGCGCTGTGAGTATGGCGCAATAGAGGATTCACTGTTGCGTGACCGCCTGATAGGGGGTGTCAAGTGTGACAGACTCAGGAACCGCTTCAAACAAAGAAACTAACTCTACAAAGATGTGAAGAAATATGCAGAATGAGTGAGTTCACGGCAAAGCACTTGACCAGTACACTGGACTCAAGCGACAGCCCAGTGGACGCGATACGCACACAGCAGAAGTCAGGCGCCGGTGCACCGGCTCCCAGACAGCAGCCGCCATTCCAACGGGGTGGCCAGCAGAGCGTGGCCACAGCAACAACAACAAAGGCCACATGTGCTTGGTGTGGGTATGTGCACAGACGGGGCGTGTGCCCGGCGAAAGGGAAAGCATGTGCAGGATGCAGCAAAATAGGACACTTCGTCAAGGTGTGTCGCAGTACACAACAATCAGCCACACTAGTGGACGACATTGCTGTGGACACACATAACATCCTGGAGGAATGTAAGCAGGAAGGATTGGCCTCCAGCGATGACGAGCTGTTTGTTGGAGCGATGGACAAGGAACTCGCCAGGCTAAAACCGGTGCTGTGGTACGTGGATTTAGCTGTGGAAAAAACACTGGTGCGTTTCAAGCTTGACACAGGATCGCAAGCGAACATTTTGCCTGTGCGCGTATTCAACAAACTGAAGAAGACAACCCTGGCGGCACCGACATGCAGGCTGATCACCTATTCAGGCCACAGGATACAACCGATCGGGGAGGCGACAATCACCGTACGAGATCAAGAGTTGCGGTTCCAAGTGATCGCAGAGGGAGGGCCGATCCTAGGCAAGGAGGCGTGCGTCAGCCTCAACCTGCTCAACCGCGTAGATGACATCGATGCTGATTCGGTGCAGCAGGTTCCACCAAGCATAACGTCCTCGGCGGCTGAAAAACTGGTAATGTCCTATTCAGATGTGTTTAAGGGGTTGGGCACCATAAAAACCGGTGCAAAAATACATGTAGACACAGACATTCAGCCAATGATTGACCCTCCACGACGCGTGCCTCACGCGATTGAAGAGAAAGTGCGAGATGAGCTTGATAGAATGTTGAAGTTAGGGGTGATTGTCGAGATAACTGAACCTACTCCCTGGGTGAATTCCATAACTATTGTGAAAAAGCCGAATAAGATTTGTATCTGTTTAGATCCTACCAAGCTGAATCGAGCAATAAAAAGAGGGCCGTACCCAACCCGTACGGTCGAGGAAGTAGTGTCCAAATTGGAAGAAGCAAAAGTGTTCTCAGTGTTAGATGCCAATAGCGGCTACTGGCAAATCGAGCTGGACAATGACAGTTCCAAATTATGCACCTTTAATACTCCTTGGGGTAGGTACAGGTACACAAGGCTGCCGTTCGGCATAAAAACTGCCGGCGACATATTCATTTATGAGATGAATCGCATATTAGGTGACCTAAAGGGTGTCAACGTAGTGACAGATGATATCCTAGTGTACGGGCGAACTGTAGAGGAGCTCAACGCTAACCTTAAAGCAGTCCTAGAGCGAGCACGGCAGGTAAACCTCAAGCTCAATCCGAGCAAATCCAAGATTTGCCAGTCAGAAGTGTCTTACGTGGGGCTGTAATAAGTAAAGATGGTCTAAAACCCAGCAGAGAACGAGTTCAAGCAATAAATGACATGCCAACACCCACAAACGTAGCAGCAGTTCAGCGGTTCCTGGGTATGGTAGGTTATGTAAACAAATTCATACCGAACATGGCCAGCATCACTAAGCCACTCAGAATACTGTTGAACAAAGAAGTCGCATGGCATTGGGACAGTGAACAGCAGACAGCGTTTGACAAACTAAAAGCACTATTAACTAGAGCACCCGTACTAAGGTTCTATAATGTGTCCAAAGTAGTGGTACTGCAAGTAGATGCATCCAAATCAGGGTTGGGTGCAGCCTTAATACAGGAGGGGAGACCCATAGCATTAGCATCCAAAGCACTAGATGATACCCAAAGCAACTACGCCGTAATCGAGAAGGAATTGCTCGCGATTTGCTTTGGGTGCACTAAGTTTCACAACTACATATTTGGTCAAAAAAGTGGTGATCCAAACTGACCATAAGCCGCTGGTGGCGATCTTGAATAAACCGTTGCACATGTTGTCTGCGCGCATGCAACGTATGCGCATGCGTCTCTTAAACTATGATCTCACCATAACACACATAAAAGGTTCATCAATGTATGTTGCAGATGCCCTGTCAAGAGACCACAGTTCATCCATAGAGCCGAACAACTTGTTCGACACGAAGTTGACCATAGCAGCAGTTGACATCCTAGGTGGCATCACACAACAGATTCGAGCCAAAACAACACACGATCAGACACTGCAAGACATCAAACAGCTTGCAGAGACAGGTTGGCCAACACATACAAATCAGCTAACGCCCAGCACAAAACCGTACCATACGTACCGACATGATATAACAGCAGAAGACGGTCTGTTATTTAAGGGGGACAGAATTATAATTCCGCAAAAATCACAGTCAACGGTGTTAGCATTGATACACGAAACGCATCAGGGCATTGCAAAGAGCAAACAGTTGGCGAGAGATTATATTTTTTGGCCTGGGTTACAGAGGCAAATAGAAGACATGATATCGCGCTGCCCGATATGTCAGAAATTCCAAAACAATCAACAAAAAGAACCGCTGCGTTCGCACAACATCCCAAACGCTCCCTATCAGAAAGTGGGAGTGGACTTGTTCTATGTGGAACAACGAACATTTCTCGTGGTAGTCGACTACTACAGTAAATACCCGGAAATAACAGAATTACCCATAGCCACAAGTTTGGCAACGATAGACGCATTAAAGCAACAATTTTGCAGGCATGGCATTCCCGAGATAGTTGTATCCGACAACGGCCTCAGTTCTCAAGCCAAGAATACAACAAATTTGCAGCCGACTACGGCTTCCAAGCAGTCTTTTCAAACCCTCAGTTTCCCCAAAGCAACGGACAGGCAGAGCGTTACGTGCAAACAATAAAAAAAATGATTAAAAAAGCCATCATGGAAGATAAAGATTATCACATATCACTATTAAACTATCGTAACACACCTATAGTAGGGATCGACGCATCACCAGTGCAGCTGCTGATGAGCAGGAGGCTGCGATCCAAGCTCCCTGTCACACGAGAGCAATTAAAACCTAGGACACAAAGTGCAAAACACAAAGAAATCACCAAGATTCAACAAGCTCAGAAACATTACTACGACAGTCGAGTCGGCAATCAACACCCGAGGTTAGAATTGAATGATGACATTCACTATCTCACGCATCAGGGTACCTGGGCCCCCGGGACTGTTATCGGAGTAAGCAATACAAACGACAGAGACTATGACATACGTAATCTGCAGGGGAAAACTTTGAAGCGAAACCGAATGCACATACGCAAAACCAAGAAACAACCCTCAGTGCAAGTCGAACGACAAGACCGCACGATGGACCCCCAAACAAATCACAAACAGCAGGCAACACAGATCGGCGAAAAAAAATCAACAAGATACGGTCGAGTAATTAACCCGGTCAATCGTTTTGGGTACAATTAGCACGCAGCTGTGGCCGTCCATGAGCTAATAAGGTACGAGCGTGGCTAAAGTAATAACGTCTTGTTTATAGTGGTAACTGTATAGGTTAAATTGTGCAACTACTGTTAAGAATGGAGATAGACCGTATGACACGGCATACACTGAGATTAGTGAGATCCAATGGACAAAGTGAACAAACGTAATGTTAGAATTAAGGCATTTAATTCTTGATTTCATGACTGCTACCATGGACCAAACTGACACAAATACATGTTAAGCATAAGGGTCGTTCGGACCATATTCATGAACTTGTTGGAAAGGGGAGGATGTAATGTATAGGTACTGCTGGTCACTGGCGAGAGTGACCAGCCGCGCCAGAACCAGCGCAGGGTGGTCCAGAAATAAACACTTGATACTAAGACGTCTTCGTGTCCAGTCGAGTCTTTACATTACCAAATAAAAAACGAGAGACAAAGCAATCATGGATGACGCAACCCATACTAGAAAAGATGGCAGAAAGGAAGAAAGTGAAAACCACTGATCCACTTAAATACAAACACCTGAAGAATGAAATAGAAGATGAATGCAAAAAAGCTAAAGATGAATGGTGGAATACGAAGTGTGACGTAGTGGAACAACTTGAGTCTCAACATCATTCAAGAGAGATGCACAAGAAAGTGAAAGAGATAACAGGTCAAGGATACAGACAGAGAAGCAGTAAATGTATCAAAAAAAAGATGGCAAAATGCTCTTTGAAGAAGATGAAATAAAATCCAGATGGGAAGAATATGTAAACGAACTATACAATGATGACACAGGGAACCCACCCACAATTGAGAAAGAAGATGGGAATATTATATTAGTATCAGAGGTTGAGAAGGCTATCAATGATCTAAAGTCAGGTAAGGCTCCTGGAAGTGACCAGATAACATCAGAAATGATAAAAGGACTAGATGAAGTGGGGATTCAAATCATTCATAAGCTAGTAACTGACATCTATGAGACTGGATTTATACCATTGAATATGAATGAATCCATATTTGTACGACTCCCAACGAAGCTAAAACCAACATTGTGTACTGAGTACAGAACATTAAGCCTGATGAGTCATATGTTGAAGATGATCCTGAAAATAATTTTACTGAGAAACAGACAGAAAATTGAAGAACAAATCAGTAACGTACAAAGTGGGTTTATATCTGGAAGAGGTACACATGAAGGGATTTTCAATATGAGAATGATTTGTGAACGTTATTGTGAAGTGAACCAGGATGTTTATGCCTGCTTTATTGACTATGAGAAGGCCTTCGACCGAGTCAATCATGAACTGATAATCAAATGTTTACAAGATATTGGTGTCAATGGCAAAGACATTAAACTAATTGTGAACTTATACTGGACACAACGTGCATTTATAAAAATGGAGCAGGGCCTATCGGATGAAGTTATGATTAAACGAGGAGTTCGACAGGGGTGTGCTATTGTCACCCCAGTCTAATTAACTGTACGCAACAGAGATATTTTCAGACACATTGAAGATTGCAAGGGAGTGACCAAAAGGTTGGCATGAACGTCAACAATCTTAGATATGCCGATGACAGTGTAATACTAGCAGACAGTGAAAAAAACCTACAAGATATAGTGAATAGAATCAATAAAGCTGGAATACTATTCAGCATGAAGATGAATGCCAGGAAGACCAAAACAATGGTTATAAGTAAAAAGACAGATAAACCTATGCAATACTGCTGTACTTATTAAACATTTATTGCTGAATGGAAGAAATACTAAGTTAAGTTAATAGAACATGTTACTGCTGCTGAAGTTTATGGTGACAAGCATTTCCATGTGGATGCTAAAATTAATGTTGGATGATTTCACTTTAAATATCTCCAGTATTAACACATTAAACTAAATGTTAGTTGAAACTATAATAAAGTAGATTAAAAATATCAACCTAGTATATTTATTTAGGCGGAATATGACAGAAACTCTAAACCGTTGGACTATGCAACAATTAACAAGAAAAAAACATGTTTTCCAGTCTTGGTTCTTAATTATGAATGCTAGTTCTATCATGATATATTTCTTTATTGTAAATGCTATTTCTATCATGATATGGTTATTTTGTGCGTCTGGGAAGTCTGTCATAATATAGTTCTTTATTTTAAATGTTAGTTTTATCATGATATGGTTCTTTATTGTATACTTAATGCTACTTCTATCATAATGAAGCTGAGAGACATTAAGACCGACTCATGGACATCACTCTCACAGCAGAGAGCTAAAAGGAGAACTGCAGTCAAGTAATGAAAGCAGTCTTTGTCGCATCGCGACCGACAGCATGATAATGATGATCATCATAATGTAGTACTGTTCTTCCCAGATAGCACACAGCCGTCGGCCCGACGGCGGCCCGATGGCGGCCTCTCCGTCGGGCCAACAGTGGAAACCGCCGTCGGGCCGACGTTGTTTTGTCCAACCTCCCACCGTCGCCTCGACGGCGGATGCCGCCATAGGCCCGATGGCGGCTGCCGCTGTAGGCCCGACGCTGGCTGCTGCTGTAGGCCCGACGGCGGCTGCCGCCATAGGCCCGACACAATATATTTATTCCAAATTAATAGAAAACCTTATAAATTTAATATAATCTTTTTGGTAAAGATGTTTTCTATGTGTACCAAGCGATTTGTGTACCAAATCGCTTGGTACACATTTAGACAGCATCGTTACCAAAAAGATTATATTAAATTTATAAGGTTAGGGTTCTTGATATCTATTAATTTTGAATAAAAGTAATATTTTGCACCTGTATGTATTGACACTATAGTGACAGTGTCTTCTCCGAAAAAACCAAGATGGCGGTCCTTCGTCAACATTCCGTACCGGGTAGTTCAAATCGTATTAACACGAATAATTCCATTAATACATCATAATAAATTACAAAATTTTACAAAATAATCTAAACATATTAATAAACAAACCTGTTAAATAATTCCTTAAAATTCCTCCGATTTCTGGAGTTATTTGTTGAAAAAGAACGCTGCTCAACGATCGCACGTGTTCCGGTGGCGACTTGAACTGAGTCGAACCGTCAACAAACCGTACCCGATAATTCAAATCGTATTAACACGAATAATTCCTTTAATACGTCATAATAAATTACAAAACTTTTACAAAATAATCGCACGTGGTCCACTGGCGACTCGAACCGGAAATTTAAAGAACTGCGCATGCGCGGATCAACACCGTCGGCCCGACGGTGGGCCGACGGTGGCTCAAAAGTGGAAAGGGATTGGTCAGACGGTGGCTCAAAAGTGGAAAGGGATTGAAACCTTACGTCAGAACACCACTGTCGGCCCGACGGTGGCCCGATGGTGACTCAAAAGTGGAAAGGGATTGAACCCTAACGTCGGAACACCACCGTCGGCCCGACGGTGGAAAGTCGGTGGCGACGGTGCGACCAATAGCCGACGTCGGGCTGACAGCTGTGTGCTATCTGGGTTCATTGCTAGTTCTATCATGATATAACCTGAAATCTTGCTAGGATGTAAAACCCCAACCAGTCAATCAAACAAGACAGGTATTCCTAGTTCCGCTGGTCCCTCATGAAGGACTGAAGCCATGACCCAGCACGCCCGCCGGATCACAGCTTTAGCTTCCATAGCGGAAGCTGGGATTTAACGCCACTCCCAACCTAGATTGGTCGTAATGCGAAGCATTGCGCTTGATGTGTGGAGAGGAAGAGACCCTCCCCCCGCCTCCCCGGTCGTCGCGCAGCATTCTCACCTCGCGTGACGCCCGCCTCTCAGCTTTCTTCCTCCCCCTCCCCCCGGCCTTGCTTTCGCACCTCACCTGTCACCGCCCTCCTGCCCTCCCTTATAAGGCCGCCTGCCGGCCTCTTTCAGTCATTCGCCTTCCAGCCCTCCTCCACGCTCTGCCCTTTTTCCTGTTTGGACTTCACCTCGCCGACTCCACCTCGGACCGCTGCAACCCCTCAGGCCGCTCCAAGCATGCCAGGACAAGGCAAGGGCAGGGGCCGCAAGGGCTCCCGGGCGACCGCCCTGGCCATGCCGGGACCCTCCTCAAGATCGCCGCGGGCGCCTCATCCTCCTCGGCCCTGGCGTCCCCCTCAGCGCCCTCGGACCGCACCTCGGGCGCTGACACGACGGCAATCATCGAGGCCATCCAGCGCCTCCAGACCCAGCAGCGCGAGACGACCGCCCGCATCGATGCCCGCATGGACGCCCTGGAGTCGGGGGGGCCCCCAGCCTCGCCGGAGATGCCCCCACCTGCACCAAGGCCCCATTTCACCTACACCACAGCGCGCGCCCCGGCACCTCGGGCGCGCGCCCCGGCCGAAGCCCGGCACCCGCCCCCACCTCAAGCGACTCTGCCAGGGGCGGTACACCCCCAGTACCAGCGGTACCACCACCTCGCCGGACAAGCCGCCCCTGCTCCGACGCCTACCTACTACGAGGAGCCGCCCCAGCATAGCCCAGCATCCGCAGCCGATGCCGTGCGGGAGATACTGGCTTCCGCCGAGGTGCGGCACTCCGTGAGGCGGCAAGGGATCCCCTCAGACTACATCTTCCCCTCAGACCTCGTGGAGAGGGGGCCCGAGAGGAAGCCGGTGAAGAGGGGCAAGGCGACTAAAGACGAGTACAGCCTCGCCCTTCTCACCCTCATCGACCACCCCGACTTCCCTGCCCACTCCGTCCAGGGCCTATGCCACCATCACCTCACCGTACTGAGGGACAACCTCCTCTACCCCTGGCCGACCGTCCGCCGCTACTCCGAGATGGTGTTTTCCTGGATAGCGGACGCGAGGCTCCCCCAGGGGTGGCACGACCCGGTCGCCCTCGACCTCCTGAGGGTGTAGACCCTCACCCTCCCCGCCCCTCAGGCCGCTCCGGCAGAACCGGCCCCCCAAGGCGATGACCTTGCGCACACCTGCCCCGGCCCCAAGTCGACACCCGCGTCGCCTACGACAGGCACTCGCACGGGGCCCCCTGCCCCTCCTGGAACCGCGACCCCGCCTCGTGCGATCGGGCCCCCGTCGGGGAGGCCCACGGCGAGGGAGGGGAGAGGCACCGGCACGTGTGCGCCTACTGCGCAAACATCCGGCGCCTCCTGACGATGCACAGCGAGGCCGGCTGTCTCACCAAGCAAGCCCGTGAGCGCCAGACCCCGGCCGCCTCGGCGGATTTTTGATCCGCCGGCCCCCCCCGGCCGGCCCGGGGGGCCCTCCCCGGCGCCTCACCCACACCACTGCCGACAGCCCCGCGACCTCCACCGACAACCCCCCAGCGACCACCGATCGAAACGCCGCCCAGGCAGAGCCGGGGATCATCACCTCGCACCTCACGCCTCAGACACAGCCCAGCCTCACGAGGAACCCTCCCCAGATAGCACAGCCGCCGACCGTCACGACACCGCCTTCGTCAACCCGCCCGACCCGACCCCAACCCCCACCCCACCCAGCCCTGAGGAGTTCGCTGCCCCCCTGCTTGACCCTCGCCGGACCTCCTCACCGGATCTCTCCAAGGAGCGGGCCTCCTCTCTCTTTGGCCGCCCGCTCCCTGTCGACGTAGGCCCCAGACACTCGCCGCCCACACAGGGAACCTGACCTCTGAGGCGGTGCGCGCACATGTGCCCCGCCTCGCCCCCCTTCGGGCGTGCCTCGAGCCCTCTCCTCCGCTTTGGTGGAGGGCTCCTCGGCGCCCCCTCCCCTCACATGAACTTTTACATCTGCTCCGTATGAGCCCTGTTATAGACTCTCTTGTTCTTTTTCTCTGCTCCTCATGAGCCTTACCTTCCCTGTACCATGTACCTGCTCCTCCTGAGCTTTTTCACTGTTGCCATGTTTACCCCCTCTGTTGCCAGAGGCGCCTCAATAAAGGCCTCTTTTTTCCACCCCCGCCTTGCTTTCTTCCTTTTCGCACATCTGTCATAATGCGAAGCATTGCGCTTGATGTGTGGAGAGGAAGAGACCCTCCCCCCGCCTCCCCGGTCGTCGCGCAGCATTCTCACCTCGCGCGACGCCCGCCTCTCAGCTTTCCTCCTCCCCCTCCCCCCGCCTTGCTTTCGCACCTCACCTGTCACCGCCCTCCTGCCCTCCCTTATAAGGCCGCCCGCCGGCCTCTCTCAGTCATTCGCCTCCCAGCCCTCCTCCACGCTCTGCCCTTTTTCCTCCACCCACCCACCCAACTTTCTCCTCCTCTCTTCTCTTCTCTTTCAGCTGGTGGAGGGCTCCTCGGCGCCCCCTCCCCTCACATGAACTTTTACCTCTGCTCCGTATGAGCCCTGTTATAGACTCTCTTGTTCTTTTCTCTGCTCCTCATGAGCCTTACCTTCCCTGTACCATGTACCTGCTCCTCCTGAGCTGTTCACTGTTGCCATGTTTACCCCCTCTGTTGCCAGAGGCGCCTCAATAAACGCCTCTTTTTCCACCCCCGCCTTGCTTTCTTCCTTTTCGCACATCAAAGATTCACCCCGTTCTTGCAGTTGTGGTGAATGACAATGTAGTCTAAATACAGTCAAAAATAGCTTTTGTATGGAACAGGAAGTGGAATACCCGGTTCCAGTATCAAACGGCTACCAATATTGGTCCAGAGTTGGTGAAATGGGAGAGAATGCAAAAAGACAACATGGCGACCATAGAATGCCCTCGATTTCACTTTTAAAGACCATTAAACTACATGTTTTATTATATTTTTTCAAATCAAAAGTAGTGGGTAAATATTAAGATATATGTGAAGAACATATTTTGCTTCTTAAATTAGCAATTTAATTTACCTATTTCATTTCGCCAGCATGTAGATAACTTTCGCCCCTTTTTCTCATAGGTTGGTTTTCACCCCTACTGCAAATATGGGGATAATTCTTTTATCTGACCCAGCCCTATCTATTCTCCACTAAAGAGCCTAAGCTTTAAACTCCTCCTTTACCTATAACCTCCTGGTGTGAACCAGACGGGATGGCCGAATGAGTTAGAGCGTCCGTCTCCTGTGTTGGTAGACTATGGGATCATGGGTTCGAACCCTGGTCGAGTCAAACCAATGACTTAACAAATTATACTTGTTGTTTCCTAGCCAGGCACTCAGCATTATTAGGATAGGGCAAGGACTGGTTGGCTCAGTGTCAGGATAATGTGATTGAGTGGGATATCAGGTCATGGTGCTAGCGGCCTGGTCTCCCAGTGGGGCAGCACTATAAAGTCACCAAGAGTGTGCACTGTCACAAGTCGGTACCCGTCCTGATGTGACCTTAGATGTTGCTAGGATGTAAAACAACAAACAAACAAACAAACAAAAGCCTCCTGGTGGTTAAACCTGGCAGCAGGCTGACAGATTGGACGGGCGTTGAAATTTGAATTCAAGGATCTTGTCACTGGAATTCACCATGTCTTGTTTTCACGAATATTCGATGTATCTTAAAGGTGCATAGTCCGATGAAAACATCTAATTTTCAAAAGCAAATCATTTACCCGGATTTGATCCTACATATCTAACTTAGATACGGGTGCACTAAGCATTTGTTGCAGAATAGAACTTAGAAGGGGATATATTATACAGGTCAATTTAATAGAGTCTCTCATTGCTGAAGCCTATCGTGTCAGAGTTTTTACGTACTTGCCAAAATTATATTGCCATGTTTTCACTTCAAGTATCTCTACAGTTAGCCATTTAATATAAAAGTTACTTCAAACTAGATTACACCGATCAACCTAATGTATTTGTCTCAGCAAATGGCAGATACTCAAAATCATCGGACTATGCAACTTTAAAATATTCATATTCCAGAAAGATCATCTGTATTGCACTTGGAATTGGCTATTTGAACTCCAACTCAGTAGGCCTATATAGGAACTGATATGTGCAGAACCAGAAGACTCACATACGAGAGATCAGGAGTTTGGTTCATGGTCGAGTCAAACCAATGACTTTTCAAATTGATAGTTGACGCTTCCTAGCCTGGCGCTCTGCATTAATAGGATAGGGAAAGAACTGGCAAGAAGTGTCAGGATAAAGTGACTGAGTGGGATATCAGGTCATGGTGCCAATGGCCTGATTTCCCAGTGGGGAAGCACTATAAAGTCAGCATGAGTGTGCACTGTCACAAGTCAGTCCCCATCCTGATATGACCTTAGATGTTGCCAGGATGTAAAACTCCAACAACTAACCAACCATAATTAATTATTTAATTAGGTAACCATGCCAAGAGTAGCCAGATAACACACTGCACAGCTAGTACAAGCCTATGATATGTAAATAGGAGTAGGCTAGTCTAGTAATAAGAGTAGAACAAAATAAAATACATATATTCCAAGAAAATCCCCCCAAAAAATAACATAGGCTACTAACCATAACAACCAATTATTTATCTGCTACAATCAAATAACTTATCAGCAGCCACTGTGTGGTAAGATAACACCAACACTACAACTGGCCAGCATTGAAAACAAGCCTGGGTACCCGGGTGTATATGCTATGGACAGTATAAATACAGCCTCAATAAAAATAAATTTAAAATTAAATAAAAAGATTTATTAGGTGGTGATGAACGTTTAGAATTGATTCAATTAAATGTAATCCCTATATGTAATAACATAATACATAGCTGGCATTAGTAATATACATAAATCTACACACAAACTAGGCACCTAATTAGTCGGTATATCATGTTTATAGCTGATGGCTTTTAATTGGAGTGTTTGCAATCTGAGGGATTTGAGGTTATATTACATTGCCAGTGAGCTAATGTTGTTATTTCTCTTAATGTAGTGTACTTGTAATTAACGACGTTGTGTACCTCTTTCAGATAACGAAGCGAAGTCCGATGAAAACATCTAATTTTCAAAAGCAAATCATTTACCCGGATTTGATCCTACATATCTAACTTAGATACGGGTGCACTAAGCATTTGTTGCAGAATAGAACTTAGAAGGGGATATATTATACAGGTCAATTTAATAGAGTCTCTCATTGCTGAAGCCTATCGTGTCAGAGTTTTTACGTACTTGCCAAAATTATATTGCCATGTTTTCACTTCAAGTATCTCTACAGTTAGCCATTTAATATAAAAGTTACTTCAAACTAGATTACACCGATCAACCTAATGTATTTGTCTCAGCAAATGGCAGATACTCAAAATCATCGGACTATGCAACTTTAAAATATTCATATTCCAGAAAGATCATCTGTATTGCACTTGGAATTGGCTATTTGAACTCCAACTCAGTAGGCCTATATAGGAACTGATATGTGCAGAACCAGAAGACTCACATACGAGAGATCAGGAGTTTGGTTCATGGTCGAGTCAAACCAATGACTTTTCAAATTGATAGTTGACGCTTCCTAGCCTGGCGCTCTGCATTAATAGGATAGGGAAAGAACTGGCAAGAAGTGTCAGGATAAAGTGACTGAGTGGGATATCAGGTCATGGTGCCAATGGCCTGATTTCCCAGTGGGGAAGCACTATAAAGTCAGCATGAGTGTGCACTGTCACAAGTCAGTCCCCATCCTGATATGACCTTAGATGTTGCCAGGATGTAAAACTCCAACAACTAACCAACCATAATTAATTATTTAATTAGGTAACCATGCCAAGAGTAGCCAGATAACACACTGCACAGCTAGTACAAGCCTATGATATGTAAATAGGAGTAGGCTAGTCTAGTAATAAGAGTAGAACAAAATAAAATACATATATTCCAAGAAAATCCCCCCAAAAAATAACATAGGCTACTAACCATAACAACCAATTATTTATCTGCTACAATCAAATAACTTATCAGCAGCCACTGTGTGGTAAGATAACACCAACACTACAACTGGCCAGCATTGAAAACAAGCCTGGGTACCCGGGTGTATATGCTATGGACAGTATAAATACAGCCTCAATAAAAATAAATTTAAAATTAAATAAAAAGATTTATTAGGTGGTGATGAACGTTTAGAATTGATTCAATTAAATGTAATCCCTATATGTAATAACATAATACATAGCTGGCATTAGTAATATACATAAATCTACACACAAACTAGGCACCTAATTAGTCGGTATATCATGTTTATAGCTGATGGCTTTTAATTGGAGTGTTTGCAATCTGAGGGATTTGAGGTTATATTACATTGCCAGTGAGCTAATGTTGTTATTTCTCTTAATGTAGTGTACTTGTAATTAACGACGTTGTGTACCTCTTTCAGATAACGAAGCGAAGTTACAGACACAGGTGAGTTATATTTGTTTATTTGGGGGGGGGGGGGGAAGAAGGGTTTCGCTAAGATTAAAGTTGCATAGTCTGATGGTTTTGAATTTCTGTATTTTTTCTGAGATAAATATATTAGATCGATCACTAGTATCTACTTTACATTAGTTCAAAGTTACTTTCATTTTAAATGGTAAACTTTTGAGAAAATTTAAATGCAAACATGGAAAATTAGTTTTGGCAAGCTTGCCAAAATTCTGACCCCCATAGACTTCTGCAGTAACAGGTTCTGTTAAATTGACGCAGTATTGCCTTCTATGCAGAAACAAATGCTTATTAAGTGCATCAGTATCTGAGTTAGATATGTCAAATCAAATCTAGATAATTGGTCTGGTTTTGAAAATTTGATATTTCATCGGACTAAGCAGCTTTAACCAGACATAAGTTATACCTCCATGTATGAAGGCCTACTTCTGCACACAGATTATTTTGATACAGGGCAGAGGCCTAGCGTCCATATACACAGGTACGCAGCTGCGTACCACATACAATTACAAATTGTTGTTATTAAAAAAATAAGATTTTGTATAGTTTCTTATTCCATCACGTTTTATTCCAATAGCGTTTTATTCCATCACCGAAAAGGTCTGCGTACCATCTGAAAATCCCAATCTAGGCCCCTGCAGGGGCATGACTTCCCGCTTAGCCGAATGGCACTAGTGCCATGTGAAATCACCAGTACAGTATAACCCCGTTAAACCAAGCTCGGTTAAACCAAACGATCGGTTAATCCAAACTTTGTCGGTGCCCCAGCAAAATACAACCATTTATCGTCTCGAAAAGTTGGTTAACCCAAAGTCGGTTAAACCAAACGATTGGTTAATCCAAACAAAATTGTCGGACCCCAAGCCACTTCCGGTACGGTTAAACCAAACTTTCATGTGGTTTTAAGGTAATCTGAGACCCCTCCCACCCAGCCCCACCCCAATCTCCCACCCACCTATTTCCCACCCACCCCAACCATCTCCCATCCACCCCAACCATCTCCCATCCACCCCAACCATCTCCCACCCACCCCAACCATCTCCCATCCACCCCAACCATCTCCCACCCACCCCAACCATCTCCCACCCACCCCCACCACCATCTTCCACCCACCCCTACCCCCATCTCCCACCCACTCCCACCCCATCTCATGCACCCTGTCTCCCACGCACCCCCACCACCAACCTACCCCACCACCATCTCCCACGCACCCCTATCTTCCACACACCTCCACCTCCCACCCCCACCCCCCCACGCCACCCCATTTCCCACCCCACTCCCATCTCACACTCTCCAACTCCCACCCCACCCCATTTCCCACCCATCCCAATCTCCCACCCCAATCTCCACCCCAATCTCCCACCCCCAATCTCCCACCCCCAATCTCCCAGCCCCCAACTCCCTCCCCGCCAAGTCAAACTCTAAGCCAAAGCTCGGTTAAGCCAATGATCGGTTAATTCAAACAAATTTCTAGGGTGCCTTCAAGTTTGGGTTAACGGGGTTATACTGTATATAGTCCCATAATGAATAGCAGAATAGCTCTGCGGCCCTTGTGGCAGCGCGGCTTCGGCTGAAGGCCAGGGGTCACGTGATGGTTCTGGAGGGTAACGGTCACGCCATCTGGTGTCAAGCTCAATTTAGTTCTGAAATACACACAAGAGGGCTCTACTGCCGGCCGCCCGCCACAGAGCAGGGTAGTTCTTGTTGGTGACGGCAGGCGGCGGAGAGGGCAGGAGAGTATTGTCGATGTGGGGTTGTGCTAGCCATCGGTCCCCGCGCGCGAATCACCCATGTCAACGGATTAACATGCACAATGTAATTAATTCGTTTCGATCTTGTCTAATTTCAGGCGACTGATGAAGAGGAAGAAGGGTACGAGGTGATTGCCATAAAAAAAGGTATCTTGTCAATCAAATCCTTTGTTTAAAGTTGCATGGTGCGATGAAATATATATTTTCCAAAACCAAAGCGCTTACCTACATTTAATTCTATATATCTAACTTAGATATTGGTACATTAACTAATGATTTGGGACAGCATGTACAGAATAATAAGTGAATTTACTACCTCATCCCTGTGGACATCTACTTTTAGAAACCTGTTAGAGAGGGAGACCATTAACCAAATAGGTCAATCTGGTGATCTGAATAGTCTTGCCCTCATTCCCAGTATCATATATGGCTTTAGTCAGGTTCCAGGACATATAATGTGAGTTTGATGGCACCCTAACCAACCACCCACAGCTGGGTCAGTTGCTGACCCACTCCCCCAGAATCCCCCCCCCCATCCCCCCCCCCCCCACACACACACACCCTGACACTGATACAAGCTTCTAGCCTCCCTTCCACACACCCCTCCACACACCCATGCCTCTCAATTACCCCTCCCCCAGCCCCTCAATCCCCACCATCACCCACAGTGGATAGTTCTGGGAGTGTGCTAATTGGATACACACCTTAATAACGCTTCGAATTGAGGGTTAAATTGATAAAAGTTCACTTATTGCGTATGTAATTCTGTTAAATATGATCGCATTCAATAGATTTGAGCCTAGTATATGGCTACAAACGCAGAGGGATTTCTCAAATCTATAAATAACTGCCCCCCCCTCCACCCCCACCAACACACACACAATCATTGGGCACAGTGTGTGTGAGGGAACAGGGGGGGGGGGCAGATGATACTTACGAGGTGGATGAACCTGACTTGGCCAGTAGAAATGATAGGGGACCAGACTACCTACACATTACTAGGTCAACTCACATCACATGACCATCATGACATGGCAATCTAGGGCATAACTACAGGAGTTTTGGCAAGCTTGCCGAAATGATATTATGTTCTTTCAGTTCAAATTACTCCAAATCTAGCCACTTTTCATCAAAGTTACTCCGGAATATTGAATATCAGGTTATAATGGTCAACCTAATATATTTATCTCAAAAAGGAGGCAAAGATTTGAAAGCCATCGGACTATGCATCTTTAATTACACCCAAAAGATTGCTGTTTGACCAGTGTGGCGTGGCCGAATTGGTAAAAGCACTGGCTGGCTTCTCATGGAGATCTTGTGTTCGAACCCCAGCCGAGTCAACCCAATGACTGACAAAATTGGTACTTGCCCTATCCTAGTAATGCTGAATGCCAGGCTAGGTAGTGACAAACATTAATTTGTAAGTCATTGTTTTCACTCAGCCAGGGTTACAAGTAGTATTCATATTCATTTGGTTCCATTCCATTTTCCTCATCAGTAACAATGATAAGAATGACAATGATATATGTGGCGGGGATAGGCTTTATGTACAATACAATTTCCCGTGGTACAGTGAGGGAGCGTAATGGTCACCGAAGCATGGTCAGGCAGGTGGCGTCACGTGATTCTACAGGTTGTATCAGGACATGACCTAATATAGACTCAACCAGCCGATGACTGACTAGGCTTGGGTATAGATGGAATCTCCCAGCCTTATTATACTCATATAATGGTTTATACAGCATACGTAAACATATGTGCTGTATAAGAATTATATGAGTAAAATAGCCAGGAATATCCCTCCTGCTCCCCAGCACTCCCCTGGTCATTGACTGCTGGAGTCTGGGCTAGTCATCTGCTGCTCCAGCCTAGTCAACCTCAGCTCCGATCGTGGCACCACCACCCGCTTCACACTGTGTATAACCACCACTCACTGTACCGCTAAAAATATATATATGAGTCGGTCTCACGAAAATGCGCCAATTGGTGGTCAATTTAAGATGTCGGCGTTGCAATTTTTAAAGTGTAGTGAATTTCTTTGTTTAATATTAAATTTTCCTAGAAACAAATAGGGTTGTTGGATTTTCTCTACCTTTACATTCAGGATAAATTTAAGAACTTTCCAACACCTCTGTCAATGATAAACTATAAATATGCTGTTCGATGCCAACATCCAATAGTCAACGCAGACATCTTTAACAGATGTCGGCATCACAATTGTTACAGTGTAGTGCATTTCCTTGTTTCATATTAAATTTTCCTAAAAACAAACAGGGTTGTTGTATTTTCTCTACCTTTACATTCAGGATAAATCTTAGAACTTTCAAACACCTCTGTCAATGCTAAACTATAACTATGCCGTTCGACGCCGACATCCAATGCTCGACACCGACAACTTTCCCCGATTGGCCTATTTTCATGAGACTGACTCATATATATATTTATTCATACTTATATTAAGACATCGATAACAAGTAGATCTAGTAGTATTCACATTAATTGTTTCCTTTCTGTCTCCCCCCAACCTTCCAAGCTAAAGTCATCAACATCGCCAACAGACCGCAGGAGCCACTGCCGGTGCCCGGGTCGCCCTTCATGCCGGCCGTGCCCTGGTCGGGTGCCGGCCGGGAGCCGGTGACGTCCGCTGCCCCGCGCGGACCGCCCGTCACGCAGCCCAAGCCGGGCCGGGTGCCGCCCCAGGTGCCCGTTAAGCCCGGCAACATCGCCGACCGCCTGGCGCAGCTGCAGATGGGCGGCGGCGGCGGCTTCACGCCGCACCCGAAGCCGCCGCCCAAGCCGCCGGGCGCCCTGGGGTGGTCGCCAGGCGGGGTGCCGGGCGGGATGCCGGGCGGGATGCCGGGCGGGATGCCGGGCGGGATGCCGGGCGGGGTGCCGGGCGGGATGCCGGGCGGGATGCCGGGCGGGGTGCCGGGCGGGGTGCCGGGCAGCGCGCCGGATGTACTGCCGGGGACCAGTCCCCGAGTCCTGCCTGGGTCAGTGCAGATGCCGCTCCTACCACGTAAGTACAACTGACTGGACTGTTGTGTTTGTTCGCAGAGGTTATTAGGATAAAGGAGCAGATCTACCTCTATTATATAGACTGGCACTGGCCGACATCCGGTGGAGCGGGGAGGCCGCAGGTGGCGCCACCGGTACAGTGTTGGGTCTTATGGAGTATAACAATAATGATAATAATTCCCTGAAGCCCCTGTCACACATCACCGGATTGAGCAACGGACAGAATTGTCTAGTTCGGTGGTGATAAGTATCAAAATGTATTAAAATGTGTCAAAATGTTGCGCTCTCGGGTAAATGGCCGCTGGACGAACGGACATTAAACGGACAGGAAACGGACAGGAAACGGACAGGAAACAGAGAGGAAATGGACAGGAATGGATAGCCAACGGACAAAGCGAAATCAAACTGGACAAGAACCATAGACGTCAGTCCAGCGGCATCCATTCCTAGTTTTGTGCATGTTCAAAACTTGTACGGACACAAGCCGGACATTGTTCGTTTTCTGTCCGTTTCCCCCAATCCGGTGAGGTGTGACTGGGCTTTTAGGTATCTTTTTACTTTCATAATTCGTTATACATCACATAACAAGGCAATAATCAGATAGCAGTACAATGGCGGACATGCTATTTCCATACATAATAATATGCCTGTAAGTTCTTTATACATTACATTACTACTACTAGTACTAGTATTACTACTAGTACTAGTAGTAGCAGTAATGTAATGTATAAAGATGTATTGCTACTACTAGTACTAGTGTTTATACCCCAGTCATATGCTTGCGACCCCAAAAAAAACCAGGTGATCGCAAAATCGTTTCAAAATCGTCGGATAATCGTCGCAATGTGGTCCTCAATCGTCACCGACCTCCAGGCGACCATTTTGGTCCGAAGGAGGTCGCAGCTGCTGCAACAAAACCCTCCTTGCAACCAAAATGGTTGCTGACTATTTTTATAGCTTGGCGACCAGTCGGCGACCAGTTGACAAGTAGTTGGCGACCAGTTGACAAGTAGTTGGCGACCAGTCAGTGACCAGTTGGCGACCAGTGGGCTTTTTGGTTGCAAAGTTGTCGTAAAGTGGTCATAAACTGGTCGCAGAGTAGTCGTCAGTTGTTGCAAGCCGCAGTGTGACTGGGGCTTTAGCGCCACTGATTGCAATATCAGGACCAGTTAATTGTCTGTAATCTATGTTAATTTTCATTACTGTATTGTTGTTATTGCCATTGCCACTATTGTCATTGCTACCAGTTATTATCATTTATTTGTGAAACAAAAGTAACAGAATAAATACCACTAATTGTTTGCCATGAATATGGCTTTTTTCTGCCAACACGCCATTAAACCAACACCCATCATCAATCAATCAATCAAAAGAATACAATGTTGTTTAACTTATGACCATAATAACACAGAAATCTAGCTACAAAGAAAATTACATATATAGGCAGTTAGCTATACACTTAAAAATCTAAACACATAATCTAGACATTCACAAATCTACAGACATAAATATATGCACATAGTCTATAAACACACACATCTACACACTCATATCTACACACTCAAATCTACACACTCAAATCTACACACTCAAATCTACACCCACAAATCTACACTCACAAATCTATGCACATAATCTGTAAACATACAAATCTACACACACAAATCTACACACACAAATCTACATACACAAATCTACACACAAATCTACACACACAAATCTACACTCACAAATCTATGCACATAATCTGTAAACACACAAATCTACACACAAATCTACACACATACAAATCTACACCCACAAATCTACACACGCAAATCTATATACACATACATCTACACATTGAAAAGAATTCCACACAGCAATCCAGAAACGGAAACATCTACACATAGAAATCTACACAAACAAATCTAGGCCTACACACACAAATCTACACACAAATCTACATACAAATCTACACATAAATCTGCACACAAATCTACGCACACAAATCTAGGCCTACACACAGATCTACACACACAAATCTACACACACCAATCCACACACACAAATCCACACACACAAATCTACACATGCAAATCTTTATACACAGTCATCTACAAATTGAAACAAAATCCACACAGCAATCCACAAACGGAAGCATCTACACATAGAAATCTACACAAACAAATCTAGACCTACACACACAAATCTACACACACAAATCTACACCCAAATCTACACACACAAATCTACACACAAATCTAGGCCGACACACAGATCTACACACACAAATCTACACACACCAATCCACACACACCAATCCACACACAGAAATCTACACACGTACAGAAATGACTTAACCTCAGACTGTTCTTTTGTTGTGTTAGCGGCTGGGACGCGTGGTGAGTGCATGTGTGATTAATAATCTGCATATGTTAAAGAGAGCCTGTGCCTGCTATATGGAATGCTGCATGTGCCCCCTCCCCCCCCCCCATCCTCTACCCCCGCCACTCACCCCCAATAACAAAGCAAGTACAGAGATGGTTAAATTAGGTATGCCCACTCATTCTATAACTGTATAGACCCCTTTCAATGTTTATAAACATTGTGTATGCGCGCGCAACTTGACTGCAGAACGAAGGCACACTGCCATTGAGTTTGGCAGTACGCGCAGTGCAAAAGGTTTATTTTATTCAAAATTAATAGAAATACAGAACCCTAACCTTATCAAATTAATATAATCTATTCGTTGAATATGTTTTCTATATGTGTACCAGGCAGTTTGTTTCTAGGTGTTATGGTTTTAGAGATATTTTACCTTTTCTCCATGAAGATTGCTCATAGCCATTGAGGTTGCAGTGTGACAGTGTGTCGTCCTTCAGCCAAAAGGCGCGCGCACTGACCTAGATACCAGTGCTGACGTCACATGAAATAGGTCTATAGGACAAGGCCCAAACACACCTAATTTTGCTCAAGTTTGCCCTGTTGTATCTCCACAAATAATGCATACACCTGCTAGAAATATGGCTTAATGATTGAAGCAGTCTTTCTACCTTCCATCTGAGGCCTTATTATATGTGAGAGTGTGATTGGTTCACTTTAGTAGCTTCAATCCCTTAGTGTGTATCATGTTTCAAACTATGCGCAGCCACTTTTGGAAAGTGACCAGGCTGGTAGTACGTTTCGGACTCCCTAGAAAAAATATCTACTGATCTTAGAAAGTCAATAACTTTCAAATACACATATCTCACTCAAATCTTTTAATACTAAAAAGATTCAAAAAGCATATTGCTTCTGATTCATTGGAGCTTCCAGTGAAATTATGATTTGAATAATCGGACCCCTTTGATTAAGTTTGAACATCTCAGGAGGGTCCTGGCCGGTAATCAAGATTCCGGCCCAGAGCATTAGCTAAGACAAACAATCTGAAATTCAAAAGCTTTCAAATGCACATATCTCACTCAGATTTTGGAATATCTTTAACATTTTGAAAGGGTATTGCTTTTGATTCATTGGAGTCTCTAGTGAAATTATAATTTAAATGTTTGGACCCCTTTGAAAATGTTAAGAGGGTACCTATCCACGCACACCAGACCGTGAGGTGACCTGAACTCACCGTGCGACCACCTTGAGATGCTGTGCAGTGGGGTTGCGGGCTACGCCCTTGTGATTTCTGAAAAAAGTTTAACGTCAAGTTAAATAAATCGCAACGCTTTGCGGTGAGCAAAAAACTGTGAGGTCGCCATATAACCACCTTATCCAACGGTATGGCCGCCGCATGGTTTTGCCAATTTGGCGACTTCCGGCTGCCACAAACACGCAACAAGCAATTTGTGACTTAGGCTTGCTGCATAGAGGGGCATTCTAAGTTCAGTTAATAAAATCTATTGAGGTGAAAGTTTTGTCAAGCATGCCAACATTAATTTAGCATGTTTACACTTCAGTTATCTCCTAAGTTAGTCATTTTAAAGCCAAGTTACTTCAGACTAAGATCACGTTCGATTCCTAATATATTTATCTCAGAAAATGACAGAAAGTCAAAACCATCGGATTATACAACTTTAACTTCACTAATACGAAAGGACAGGTGGAAGGGTTTACACATTTAGAGATTAAAGCTGCATAATCCTATGAAAACATCAAATTGTCTAAACTAGATTTGATCTGACATATCCAACATAGATAGAGGGAGGTGTAGTCATTCAGTTTTTGATGAAATCAGCGATTTTGCTGAGAAATGGGATCCCTGAATTTACTATTATGTGCATAGCAACACACGTAACATTACTTGTCCCTAACATTACTTGATTTCCGATATCTTACCCATGGACGGTATTTGGGACCTTCCATTAATTAATCACACGAACGAGGAGCCCATGTTATGGAATTTTTATTGAATCAAAGTCATGTAAAAAGCAAGTAAGTAATGTCAGATCAATGCGGTTTAAGGTAAAGTTCGACTCAGGCCCTCAACCCTTGCGTTTGACTGTTCGTTTGATGGGTTGGGTGGGCGGCTGAGTTGGTGGCGTGGTCTTGGTCGTCTGACTGCCTGGTTGGTAGGAGCAGTGAGCTGCTCATTTATATATGTCGTATGTAGGTCAGGCAGGGTGTGGGTCTCGCGAGGCGAGATCGTGACGTCAGAGTCTCGTGTGGTAGTTTTGGCTGTCTCCGGCAGGGTTTTAGTTGGTGGGGTTCAGTTCAGATGGCGCCACCGTCGGGTTAGAGGGGTGGAGGGAGGAGGTAGGGGATGGGTGTGGGTAGGGGAGGGAGGGTAGGGCTCCTCGTACGCGTGTAAATTATCCATGTTGGTAGACCATCATGAACAATTTCAGGGCCTAGCTTGGGATGTTCAGTGCGATGGAATAAAATGCAATAAAACATGATAATTATGTTAAACATGTATTTTAATATTTGTAATCTCAGGTGGTACGCAGCTGCGTACCTGCGTATATGGAAGCTACGCCCCCCATATTTATACTCACATAGGTTCTTAGACCTCAGCCACACTATGGCTTGCCACCAATTTGCAACCACTTTGCGACCAAAAGCCGGCGACCTCCTTGCGACCAAAGCAACAAAAAAGGCGCGAAAAACAATAGTCGGTGATCGGTAGGCGATCAGTCGGCGAGCGGTGGAAGGAAACAGATGTTGCAACGAAGACCTTACAACCAAAATGGTCGCTGACCACTTTTAACATTTGTGACCAGTCGGTGACCGATCGGTGACCGGCCGGCAACAGGTCAGCGACCAGTTGGCCATCAGTCGGTGACCAGTCACCCTTTGCTGCTTGCAAAGTGGTCGCAAAGTAGTCGCAAAGTGATCGCAAGTCATAGTGTGACTGGGGCTTTAGGCATCACATAGCACTATTATTATTAACATGTTATTGTTTAATCACAATGCGTGTTCACTTGGGACCGATATAAAAAAATTAAAAAAAGTATTATGCCATTCATTGATGTGCACTGTTAACAATACTATCAACAACTAATATCACCCATGTTGTTTTTTTGTCGCTGATCTAGCTGGTTTCCGGCCGAATCTGAGGCCGACCAATCCGCGAGTTCCCCCCACCCCGCCGGCCACCACAATGGCGCCATCATTCCCGTCTCCAGTTCCAGTCTGGTCCCCTGCACAACCACAACCACAAGCACAACTTGTCTCGACAATTGATCCCGTGAGTTCTGATGTAATTTGACAGTAGTACCTGTTTTAAGTAGGATTACAAGTAGGATTCCAAATGCATATGAGTTATGAGGTATAAAGTATGAGGTATAAAGTATGAGGTATAAAGTGAGGTATAGAGTATGAGGTATAAAGTATGAGGTATAAAGTACGAGGTATAAAGTATGAGGTATAAAGTACGAGGTATAAAGTATGAGGTATAAAGTATGAGGTATAAAGTATGAGGTATAAAGTATGAGGTATAAAGTATGAGGTATAAAGTATGAGGTATAAAGTATGAGGTATAGAGTATGAGGTATAAAGTATGAGGTATAAAGTATGAGGTATAAAATATGAGGTATAAAGTATGAGGTATAAAGTGTGAGGTATAAAGTGTGAGGTATAGAGTGTGAGGTATAGAGTATGAGGTATAGAGTATGAGGTATAAAGTATGAGGTATAAAGTATGAGGTATAAAGTATGAGGTATAAAGTATGAGGTATAAAGTATGAGGTATAAAGTATGAGGTATAAAGTATGAGGTATAAAGTATGAGGTATAAAGTATGAGGTATAGAGTATGAGGTATAGAGTATGAGGTATAAAGTATGAGGTATAAAGTATGAGGCATAAAGTATGAGGTAAAAAGTATGAGGTGTAAAGTATGAGGTATAAAGCATGAGGTATAAAGTATGAGGTATAAAGTATGAGGTATGAGGCCACTTTTGGTTGTTTGCATTCGAACCAATCGCTACATGGAACGATCCAGTTTGTCGTCTACGCAAATCACATTCACAGTCGGACATATGGAATCAAAGCTATTGTATTTACATGTTTTCCATTTTAATATTTTATGTTGCGTTCGCATACTGTATACCACATATAGGGAATCTTAGCTTTAAGCGACCATTGTGGTCGATGCACCCATGCCATGTGCAGGAAATTGTGTTTTATTAACTTATATATATATATATATATTTTATATATTTTATATATTTTATATCTTTTATATATTTTATATATTACATATATATATTTATTACATATATTATATACATTTACATATTATAAATATTATAATCAGTGTGTTTGTGCGAGGGGGGTCCCACCCACCAATTAGTTATGTTGACGAGGCTAACATAGGTTATTTGCTAACGAAGCAACTGGTCTCGCGAGCTTATCTGCGATATCGCACTCCACGTGCTGGTCACTTCTCACCCCACGGTCGCAACAGCAGGTTCGCTCTCCCACCCACCCACCCACCCTTAGGGGTTGAGCGCTGATTATCGTCTTAGTCATTAATTCATGAGTTACACGTAATTGTCTGTTCAGATCTCGTTATTATTATTCTACAAGAAAGCATTAGTCCGTATGGGACTCGAGACTCTGTTATCATGTTATTTGCCCACTAGACTAATGTGGGTCAACTTCTAGTATTGAACTCTTGTTACATGTACTAGTTAAGATTAAGCCTTCGTCGCCGACTAGCTCAATTGATCACGAAAGCACAACTTCCTCGAAGTCACGGACTTATTTTTATTAAATAAAACATTTAGTACTAAGTAAATTGACATTGCTGCCTTGACTTTATTTGTCTGGTTAAGCGAATTACCCCGACAGCTGGGAGGTGGGGGGGGGGGGGGCTCTCCACCAATGCGACATGGGGGAATAGATATATAAAGTATATGTTCCCCTTGCATTTATACTAGTATAATGAGTTATATATCACATATATGCATGAAGCCATATAAATGTGTATCTAACCTAAATGTTGATCAACGTATTGTAAATCTAGCAATCTTTTTTTTTTCTTGAAGATTTATACTGCCTGTCATGGATAAGTCTGAATAGACTTGTTTTCACCATTAGACAGTGTGTCGATAGAAAGCCTGAGTCTACACTTTTACCGATGCAAGGGATTTTTAAGCTCCCACACCACATAGACATGGTATGAGAGCAACTGGCCTTTGATGTCGCTGCAAGTTATACACAGCGGTGGAAATCCAAATTGGCAGAGGTGGCGGCGGCACAGGGAATCGAACCACCGACCTTCAGATTAGGAGTCCAACCTAGAAAAAAGTCAGACACTCTAACCACTCCGCCACAGAGAACACCACACTATTATATTAACTAATATATCAACTGCATTTTTTTTAGTGTTCCTATTATATTCATACTGTCGCCTAGTCTATAAGAAGGCTATGATTTGTTGCCTTTTAACATGAATAATCTGACTCTGCTCCTGGTGTGACAGAATGAGCTGAACTCCTACTACTGGTTCCACGGCTTGGTGCCCCGCACTCAGATCAGTGAACGCCTCTACTCAGTCAACAAGGTGAGCCAAATGTCGTCTGATTAAACTTAAAGCTGCACAATCCCATGAAAGCACATCTTTAAAACCAAAACACTCATCTACATTTTAAAGAGTTCTTTTCTAAAAACGCAATAAGCGCCGATCCAATAAATGAACTTGCAATGCCAATGCCAAGCTCGTTGCTCGTGCTTTGGAGAAGAGCTCTTCATATATGTAATTATATGAAGAGCTCTTCTCCAAAGATATATATATATATATGAAGAGCGCTTCATTTGCTTCTTAACAGAGCGCAAAGGTAACATCCTGAGTACATGACCAGACGGGGTGGCCGAATGAGTTGAGCATCTGTCCCCTGTTTTGGGAGATCGGGGGATCCAAACCCATGGGTTTGTAGGTTCGAACCCTGGTCGAGTCAAATCAATGACTTAAAAATTGATACTTATCTCTTCCTAGCCAGGCGCTCAACCATAACTAGGATAGGGCAAGAACTGGTTGGTTCAGTGTCAGGATAATGTGACTGAGTGGGATATCAGGTCATCGTGCTAGTAGCATGATTTCCCAGTGGGGCAGCATTATAAAGTCGCCATGGGTGCACACTGGCACAAGTAAGTACATGTCCTGATATGACCTTAAATGTTGCTAGGACGTAAAACAACAAACAAACAACAATCCTGAGCACACAAGACCTGCGTGAAAGATCAGGGCCCGTATGCAGGAGTCAGTGTTAGCGGGGTTTGGTGTTACAGCCTATTACCGATTAGCTATCGCCGATGTCAGGAACTGTGTCAAGTGCTATGCAGGAGCACGTAACACTAACATTTTAGCTAAACGTGAAATTATTTATAGATTTGGGAAATCCCTCTGCGTCTGTACCCATATATAAGGCTTAAATCTATTCAATGCGACCATATTTAACAGAATTAGATACGCAACAAGTGAAATTTATTCAAATTAACCCTAAATTCGAACCCTCCTTAAGGCTAGCGCTGCATTGGCGGCGATATTAATAGTTATATTTTCGAATCGACGAACGTAAAGTAAACAAATCGCCGCCGCCGCCAGTATGGATAGGGAGGTCAAACAAGTCAGTACCCATCCTGATATGACCTTAGATGTTGCTAGGACGCAAACCTCCAACAACCAACCAACTACAAAATTGATAGCTGTTGCTCCCTAGCCTGGCACAAGTAGGTACCTGTCCTGATATGACCTTAGATGTTGCCAGGAGGTAAAACTCCAACAACCAACCAACCACCGATCTTTTCCGCAGGATGGCACCTACTTTGTCCGGCAGAGCAACAGGGGTGACCTGACGAATCCGTTCACACTCTCCCTCCTGTGTAACGACAAGGTGTGGAATCTGCACATCCGGTTGAGAACCGACCACAAGTTTGCACTGGGCAACTTCAAGACAAATGAAAAGGTGAGAAATGGGGTACCGCAATGAACTAACTCACAAAGGCTGAGGTGAAGTAATGGGTATAACCGTTATTTGGTGTGATGAGGCATGGTGGGTTAGTAGGTAAGAATATATGGGTGTCAGGTCGTGGGTTCGAGGTTTAGAAAATTATCCATGATGTTATGCTTGAGTGATCTGAGGTTCACGAGGTTTGCGTGAAGGCAGGTAAACACCATCTCAAAATGCTCACGCGGGATTGCGACATATTCTCTCAGCCTCCATTCTGACCAAAATGTTAACGTTCGACGGATAAGCAAACTGTGCGTGTCTGTGCCAATTACAGCTGTGTCCCTATCAATTACTTCTTCTGTGTTGGAAGAAGTAAAATAATGTAACTTATTTCCTCATGTTCTATAATTGATGTGATGGAGGAAGGTGTCAGTCATCCGATCGATCCTGCTTACTGGACCCATTTGCAGTTTGGGCTATTTTCCATTCCAACCATTGGTCCACAACTGGTTCATCAAAGGCTGTTGTACATGCTGTCCTGTCTGTGGGAAAGTGCATATAAAAGACCCCTTGCTGCTTATCAGAAGTAGTAGCCTATATGGCGGCAATGGGTTTCCTCCAAAGAAATATGTCAGAATGACCATATGTTTGATATCCAATAGCCGATGATATGAAAATCAATGTGTTCTAGAGGCTTATCACTTTACTTTATGACTGATCTGATATTCTTGTTTTCCAGACCTTTGACAGTGTTCCAGAGATGATTTTGTACCACAAAAAAAGGAACCTCATTCTCGCTGGTTCTCGTGGGGGGGAGACGACTCTCAAAGACTGCCCGACCAAGAGTTCTTCCACAAGTCACTAACATATTGTGTAGACGTGTTATTTTTGTTTTGTTTATACTAGGCTAAATCCCGACATACGCGAGAGCTGCCCAGGGTCTTAACTTCTCATATACAATAGGACCTTGTATATATACATATATATATATATATATGTGATTTATAAGAATTATGCAAGTATAAAGGCGCGGAAGGGCATTATTGTTATCCATTTATTACCACTGTATTTCCTGCATTCCTTCCATCCGGGGGACCGGTGGCGCCACCGTCGTCCCCAAACCTAACTGCAGGCGCGCCACACTCTCACGCTCCCGAGAATGTTATATATTTCATATATATATATATTATATAAACACAGTGGTGTAGTGGTGTGGTACTAGTAACGGTGTCCCCTTCCTTTGTTTGGGAAGGAGACCAGCGTTCCTTCACTATTTCCAATAAATCCACGCCTGCTTCCCCTCACTTCTTAGTATAGCACTACACCACTATGTGTATATAATACGTTGTGATGCATTTAGATAGCGATATAAGTGATGTATAGTGTTATATATTATTAACTGGGCATATATCAGGGACCCACTGTTGAATCCGTGTATACATAATATATATATAATATTAATATATATACGTAATATATATAATACATAATATCTGTAATATATAATAGGTGATATATTATATATAAATAATATATTATACATAATATATGTATTATATATTATAATATATATTATATATGTATATTATAATATATAATATATATACTATATATAGACATCCGGATAATATATTAAATATAATATATTATATGCACTGGATTATATATATTATAATATATATAATATATTATATATATTATAATATACTATATTTATTATATTATAATATATATACTATATTGTATATAATACATTATATATTATTATATTTAATATATATAATATATATATATAATATACTACATTATATATTATTATATTCAATATATATTATATAGAATATATAATACATTATATATTATTAATTTAATATATATAATATATATAGTATACAGTATATAATATATGACAGGGGACGTTGACACTGGTTGTTTATTCCCGGTAATTGACATGTATCCTTTGGACATGCAATATCTAGCCGGGCTTGTCTGGTGGGGTGAATATGCCATTTTCTGTTTTATTGCGGTCTAACCGTTGCCATGGTAACTAATCACATTTACACATACTAGTGATGACGCCAGGTCTCCAGCGTAACCCATGTAGTGACCCTGGATAGACTGAGCTCTAGCAATAAGTGTGGTTTAGGAACCCCAGTCTGATACTTAAACGGTAAATGCAACCAAGTTGGAAGCGAGGCTCCCACAGTGCAGTTGTGGGTCAGCTGATTGGTTGTCTGTTGTCATGCAATGTACAGTCCTCAGTGTGGGTATCTGCTGTGGTTGTTTGTTTGTTGTTTTAAGTCCTAGCGACATCTAAGGTCATATCAGGATGGGTATATGTGAGGTCATATCATGATGGATACCGACTTGTGACAGTGCACATGCATCGCGATTTTATAGTGCTGCCCAACTGGGAGACCAGGTCGCCATTGCGATGACGCGATATCCCACAGTCATTTTATTCTGATACTGTGCTAACCAGTCCTTGACCCATCCTAATAATGCCGAACGCCAGGCTAGGTAGCAACAAGTATCAATTTTGTAAGTCATTGGTTTGAATCTGTTGGGATTCAAACTCATGACCTTCTGCAGAGGAAAGCTGCGCTCTATTGATTCGGCAACTGCGTCCGGTAACTGCTGTAGTGTACTATATATATATGGATTACGAGGTGATGTGATATACAACCGTGACTACCATGACTGAGATGCTCGTGATCTTCCCAGAGATTCCATCTCAACAAGTGTACAGTGAACTGACCCGCTTGTGGGTGTGGGTGTGTGTGTGGGGGGGGGGGGGGTGTGTCTGTGGTTGTCTGTGTGCGCGCGTGGTTGTATGGTTGTATGTGTGGCAGGCTTCATACCAGTTTTGACATCTCAAATTCCAGTGCAAAATTCCACGACGTTTTTAAGACGTTTATTAAATTTAAATACCCAAAACATTTGTTTGTTTAGATACTCTGAAATGCTATTTCCAGCCATTTCCGAGAGGTTGTATTCTGAGGCTTTTTTTTTAGGGGTTGGGGGGTTGGAACCCATTTCCTCCTGCAAGGTATGGCCCGGCTGTTTGTGTGTGTGCGTGTGTGTGGTTGTGGTTGTGTGTGAATGTATGTGACCATAAGGCGTGAACATAGAAATAAATAATTGAACAGATATCCAAATCTATGTTGATTAGGATCGAAGAGGTAGAATTAGGCTTAGTGGGTAAAACATGTTCCATTCCATAATAAGCATGGTTTCAGTTTTATCCCGTAATAGGCCGGTTTTGATTGTCCCATCCGCCAATAGGCAATGCTTGTTTTCAACCGATAATAGACAGGGTTCACTTTCAAGCCCTCAATGGGTAGGACTTAATGCGCAGTCCATTCGTCTGGCGCATATTTATGTTTGTGACAGTAATTCCAGGGAGCCTGCGTCCATCTGACATTGTTGTGATTGTAGTGATGCCACCTCATGGCTGAACCTGGAACTGTAATTCCACAGAGTCTGCATCAGTCTGAGATTGTTGTGATTGTAGTGGTGCCAACTGACGGCCGAACCTAAAACTGTAACTCCAGGGAGCCTGCATCAGTCTGAGATTGTTCTGATTGTAGTGGCGCCACCTAACAGCCAAACCTAGAACTGTAACTCCAGGGAGCATGCATCAGTCTGAGATTGTTTTGATTGTAGTGGTGCCACCTAACAGCCTAACCTAGAACTGTAATTCCAGGGAGCCTGCATCAGTCTGAGATTGTTGTGATTGTAGTGGCACCACCTAACAGCCTAACCTAGAACTGTAACTTCAGGGAGCCTGCATCAGTCTGAGATTGTTGTGATTGTAATGGTGCCACCTAACAGCTGAACCTAGAACTGTAATTCCAAGGAGCCTGCGTCCGTCTGACATTGTTGTGATTGTAGTGGCGCCACCTAATAGCCAAATCTAGAACTGTAACTCCAGGGAGCCTGCATCAGTCTGAGATTGTTGTGATTGTAGTGGCACCACCTAACAGCCTAACCTAGAACTGTAATTCCAGGGAGCCTGCATCCGTCTGACATTGTTGTGATTGTAGTGGTGCCACCTAACAGCTGAACCTAGAACTGTAATTCCACGGAGCCTGCATCAGTCTAAGATTGTTGTGATTGTAGTGGCACCACCTAACAGCCAAACCTAAAACTGTAACTCCAGGGAGCCTGCATCAGTCTGAGATTGTTCTGATTGTAGTGGTGCCACCTAACAGCCAAACCTAAAACTGTAACTCCAGGGAGCCTGCATCAGTCTAAGATTGTTCTGATTGTAGTGGTGACACCTAACAGCCTAACCTAGAACTGTAATTCCAGGGAGCCTGTATCAGTCTGATATTGTTGTGATTGTAGTGGTGTTACCTGACGGCCGAACCTAAAACTTTACCCTGTTACCTTGGTTACAAACCAGTACCTTGTCACTTATACGCACATACCCAAACGACACACACGTCCTCTCTTTGTAGATACTTTGTTGTTGTTGTCTTTGTCTCAACCAGATTTCAAACCTGGCCAGATATTTTACCAAAATAACCGAAGCCGTGTAGGTTATTGTGTCCCAATGAGTCCCATTGAATTCGGCTTGAAATAGCAGATTTTTCTCTACTTTATTTGTATGTAGGCCCTATTTATTTTTTCTTTAAATGTCGGTTAGAACGCGAGTAGGACCCTACCGTGCCGTAGACACAAAGACCAGGGATCCCATTTTCTTCTCTTTTTGCTATGTTTGTATCGATACATAGCAAGATTTATTAAACGATGCTCATTTGATCATTGCGGTGACTGTGTTTTCTATGCTTAAAGTGGTTCAGATGGCTAGCTACCTTTACTGGCACCAGAAAGGGTGTTTGTTTTGTCTTTAGGCCTAAGCCTACTCACCAGAAAGGGTGTTTGTTTTGTATTTAGGCCTAAGCCTACTCATCAGATATGGTGTTTGTTTTGTCTTTAGGCCTAAGCCTACTCACCAGAAAGGGTGTTTGTTTTGTCTTTAGGCCTAAGCCTACTCACCAGAAAGGGTGTTTGTTTTGTCTTTAGGCCTAAGCCTACTCACCAGAAAGGGTGTTTGTTTTGTCTTTAGGCCTAAGCCTACTCATCAGATATGGTGTTTGTTTTGTCTTTAGGCCTAAGCCTACTCACCAGATATGGTGTTTGTTTTGTCTTTAGGCCTAAGCCTAGAAAATGTGCTTATTGTGTCCTTAGGCCTAAGCCTACTCACCAGAAAAGGTGTTTATTTTGTCTTTAGGCCTAAGCCTACTCACCAGAAATGGTGTTTGTTTTCTCTTTAGGTCTAAGCTTATTCACCAGAAAGGGTGTTTGTTTGTATTTAGGCCTAAGCCTACTCATCAGAAAGAGTGTTTGTTTGATCTTTTTGCCAAAGCCTACTCAGCAGAAAGGGGTGTTTGTTTGGTCTTTTCGCCAAAGCCTACTCACCAGAAAGGGTGTTTGTTTGGTCTTTTCGCCAAAGCCTACTCAACAGAAAGGGTGTTTGTTTGATCTTTTCGCCAAAGCCTACTCACCAGAAAGGGTTTTGTTTGTTTTGATATGGCCACTCATCAAAAAGAGGAGGCCTATGCATGTTTTGCCTTCAGACTTAAAACTACTCACCAGTAAAGGTGTTTGTTTTACCTTTAGGCCTAAGTCGACATGTCTGAAAGAGTGTTTGTTTTGTATTTAGGCCTACATCTGGCTAGTGCCCCATTATTGATACCACAGAGAGGCCCTTCGTTTTGGTGACTTGTGCCGTAGGCCTATGTCTGTATTATATTTGGCATATTTTATGTTTTATTTCTCTATATTAAAAAGAGCAAGCCTATTGATTCCACTAAAATGCACTCCCGATGCAGTTAAACGTTGCAAAACAAACAGTTAAATTCTCAGGGGGGGGGGAAATTTCGTCTGCTTAACTGAACCACTAAACATAACAACCTGAACAAAATTGCTCAAAAGAATATGCTTGGACATATAGCTCTACACCAAATTCTTCTTTTTTTTTAAAACCTCACTAATGCCTCCGTCACAAATGCGTTACGGCGTGCTTGCGGCGACCATAACTCGTGGGTTGCAGTCGCCATACGGTTACCATACAGCTTTTTGCTTGCCGCAAGCAGTTGCAGTTATTTTAAGTCGAAGTTATCTTAACTTTGGAAAATCACAACACCGCAGGCCGCAATGACATCCCAACACCGTACGGTCACTTTTTTTTTTATATTAATGATTATCAATATGGTACAATATTCATGTTTGTGTGATCAATATTAAGAAAGTTACATTTTTATATATTAAATACGAGCTTAAAGACAAGCCCCCAAAGTGCGGTGACCGTATGATTTGTGGATAGATCAACAGCAGACCGCAACACCATAACATTTGCATAAACTGCAATGCAGACTGCAGCACCGTACGGCGACCGCAGCATTTGTGACCTAGGCATAAGGCATGCTGATAAGAATGTCGCTATTTGAGGTTCACATGTCCTAGAAGCTCTTAAATGCCATTTCCAGCCATTTTGGCGGTGGGGCTGAGGGGGGGGGGATGAGGGGGGGGGGGGCGGGGTCAACGTACCACCAACTCCCCGCTAGGCCTAATCATGCATTTCTCCAATGGAGGCCTACCATCATTAGAGTTTGTTTGTTGTTGTTTTACGCCTAGCAACATCTAAGGTCATATCAGGACGGGTACTGACTTGTGACAGTGCACACTCATGGCGACTTTATATTGCTGTCCCACTGGGAAACCAGGCCGTCAGCACCATGACCTGGTATCCCACTCAGTCACATTATCCTGACACTGAGCACACCAGTCCTTGCCCTATCCTAATAATGCCGAGCGCCTAGCTAGGAAGCGACAAGTATCTATTTTTAAGTCATTGGTTTGACTCGACCAGGGTTCGAACCCACGATCTACCAGCACGGGAGACGAACGCTCTAACTCATTCGGCCATCCGGTCTGGTCACCATCATTAGAGAAACTACCTAATTAACCAAACTGTGATTGTAACCAACACGTGCATATAGCTTAGTGACTAGGAGAAGTGGGCTATCACTACCAGTTTACCAAGCATTATATTACAATAACCACCCAAGCTGTCTTCCATTTGTCCCAGGAGATTTTAGGTAAAGCTTTTGGAAAGTCCTGAACTTACTAGTACAGTTGAACCTATCTTCAGCGACCCTTATAATCGACGAATCTCTGACATGTGTTAAACATTTCCCCCTGCATGAACGACAATTTGTCTCACTTGACTGTCACTTTAATGACTGGTCATATGTTGTGTCAGGACAACATTGGTCTGAATGCAGAGCTGTCCTTTGAAGACAGGTGTTCCTGTACGATGGTTGCAGGAGCTAACTGGAGGGTTGGTACGTGGTAAATACTTCTTTTCAAATGACTTTCCTGGATTTGATTCCTATTTCAGTCCCCAAAAAAGGATGTGAAGGGCGGATTTAGGTTCGTACGAAACGCATGTGTGTAAAGCGGCTGTCACACATCACCGGATTGGGGAAATGGAAAGAATCCGAACAAAGTCCATTGATATCCGGCAAAGTCTGGTTTGTGTCCGTTGCATATCCGTTGTTATCCGGCCCGATCCTTTACAAGTTTTGAACAAGCACAAAACTTGGAACGGATGCCACCGGATCGATGTCTACGGTTCTTGACTGGTTTGAGTTTGTTTCGTCTGTTGGCTAACCGTTTCATGTTCGTTCGTCCGGCGGCCTTTGACCCGATATCGCAACATTTCGACACATTTTAATACATTTTGATACTTACATGCCTGAACACCACCAGACTAGAAAATTCTGTCCGTTGCTCAATACGGTGATGTGTGACAGCTTCTTAAAGTGTAGGTACATGTGTGTCAAGTTTACTGTAGGCAAGAATTAGTCTACATTCGTCTTTCAGAATTATACTCTACCAGTGGAATGTATTTTAATGTTGAATGACAGTGATATTTCATCATGAGGCCATCATGGAAATTTTGTAACAGATCAGCCGTGCATATATATGAGAGAGATATTTTGTTGTTATTAGAATGCGTTAATTAACGAATGAGTATTAATGTATACTTCATAGTTACAGCTTCACATTTATGTGTCACGCTCTATGTGTATATACGGAGAGAGTGCATGTGTGTATTTATATGTACACGCATATATATTACAGATATATTGTTTATACATAAATGCATGGATATTGGAGTTAGTGGAAATGACATGTAGACCTATATATGTGGATAGCAGAGCTATGTGTTGTTGGTTTTTCTCTATGTGTGTGTTTTTTTAAAGAAAAGTTAACTAGTTATATATTTTCATAAAGTTGATTTACTGGTGTCAAACTTATTTCACATATACAATGATCCACTACCGAGTGACGATAGCTATATATATTATATAATATATTATTGTATAATATCATGTCTTAGATTTATATACTGTGTTATATATGTTATATATATATATGTTACATATATATGTTACATATATATGTTATATATATATTATACATGCTATGTATTATATATGATATATATAATATATATTATATACGTCTAAGCAAGGTGGGTATTATACTTGGTGCTGCTGTCACATATGGAAAATCGCTATGTTTCTTATACCCAATTATGTTACAAAAGAGATGCTAAGATAGCATATCTATATATATATGTCCAAATATTTTACCCGTAAACGTGTGAAAGTGGGGCCTCATTCATGTGAAGAGCAGTGGTTGTGTTAATAAAACAAACAGCAGATGTCGGCCTATATTGGGGGGGGGGGGGGCGGATTCTGTGACGTCAGTCATATATAGGCCATGGCCGGTTCCCTTCTTAATCTTCTCTAACAAAGATACAAGCTGAACAGGACATAAGTTACGCCAATTTAATATATGAGGCACACAGTGGCAAGCAGAGGTTTTGTGACGCTCAAGATCCAACTCCTTGATTGTATGCCCCTAAAACTCAAGTATAGGGTCTAGTATTGAGTTTAAAACTCAAGTATAGGGTCTAGTATTGAGTTTAAAACTCAAGTATTGGGTCTCTAGTACTGAGAAATGTGGACAAGGAAGACATTTTAAATATGCCCTGATATGGATGTCCGGGGCTGTCACACCATCTGCCCCCCCCTCTCTCTACTGGGCGCACAACCACAGACCTTGCTGAGAAAATAATACTGCCTTTAATTCTACACCCAAATAGAGCTAGAACTGGGTAAAGCAAATGACGACAGATACTGTTGTTCTTAGTGGTGCGACCTAAGTTGTAGCAATGATGAATACAACAGGAATACAAATGAAGAGTTCAGGCGCAAAAAAAAACCCGACGAATGCATTTGAGTTGTTTTCTGTGAAATAGAATTTGTTGTTGTGCTTTCCAGTTAAAGTCGATCAAATTCATATTGGGTAGTGCATTGTATAGGGATGTGCCAGATTCTGTTAAAAAGAGGAGGGGGAAAAGGATCTGGTTATAGGAATAATAGCACCCTATGCTCAAAGTCAAACCCGGTGTAGTAGGAAATCGCAAACCCTGTAAATTACAAACCCCCACTTGTGATTTCCTAGGAAATTGCAAACCCCCATGCCATATATGACCATGGAGGTTTGCAATTTCCTAGGAAATCACATATCCCCCCCCTGGAAATCGCCCCCCCCCCACCCCCCATGTTTGGCAGTCTTTATCCTAATGAAAACATCTTTTCGATAGTCCAGTTTGTAATTCCGACCGCACATGCACTGAAAACAGCCTTGATTCACAGATGTCGCCACTGTGGTCATTCTAAAGGCCAGGTAAAGAGTAGTTGGCTTCCAGTACCCATGTTTTCCACTAGGTGGTGACCTCTGTTGAACCAAAGGCCAGGGGACCAGGATGGGTAAAGAGGTGCAGCAATATCCTGGTATTATCACTCAGTTTCAGGATCGGCAATGTAAAGAATGTCATTAGCAAAATGGCCTGTTTACTTCCAACTTCAGTCACTGAATACAGTAAATAGAACCATTTTATTATTCCAAATTCTTATTGCGCATGCACCAAACATCTCAATGAACCATTATTTACTAGTGTGTTAGTTGAATATTACAAAATCCTACAAAGCATGGGGGGGGGGGGGGGGGGGCTTGCGATTTCCAGAGGGGGTTTGTGATTTCCTAGGAAATTGCAAACCCCGGGGTGTGCAATTTCCAGGGGGTTACGATTTCCTGCTACACCGGTAGTCATGGTTTCATTTCGGCCCAAATGCCATTTGTCGGTTTTTGGGCCTGAACCCTTGTTGAATAAAGGTGTGGCTAGAAAATGAGAATTATATTGCTTACTCTAAAGATTTGTTTGTTTGTTGTTGTTTTACGTCCTAGCAACATCTAAGGTCATATCAGGACGGGTACCGACATGTGACAGTGTGCACTCATAGCGACTTTATAGTGCTGTTCCACTGGGAAACCAGGCCGCCAGCACCATGACCTGGTATCCCACTCAGTCACATTATCCTGACACTGAGCACACCAGTCCTTGCTCTGTCCTAATAATGCTGAGCGCCTGGCTAGGAAACGACAGGTATCAATTTTTAAGTCATTGGTTTGACTCGAC